>WAAF01010013.1:291615-411999 GCA_013400475.1 Tricholaema leucomelas | reverse complement strand
CCAACTGCTTTCAAGAGTAGGATCATTCAAACTGCCTTTATGTTTTGTGTTGGTCATACATAGGGGTGAAAGCAAGTCCATTTTAAAACAAATCTACAAATGTTACTAATTTTGTTTGGTTTTAGTGTGAAAAACCTATTCCTACACCACCTGGGCATGCCTCCTAACAGCCAGTTCTGAGCTGGAGCCTTTGCTTAGTATTTCCTCCACTCTAGATGAAGTGATGTGATGTGGTGGTGTGGTGTGAGCTCTCAGCTGTTGCCTGTCTCTCTTGTGGGGAAGTTTTCTTGGGTACTGCACTGCAAAGCCTTCACTGAAGACCCTTATGTGGTGGTGTGAGGAAGATTGGCATAAGCAGGAGCTTGTGCATTCCTGAAAATAAGTTTCACCTAAACACCAAATGCTTCTTTTCAGCACAAGCTGTGTGTTGCTGCTCGGTGTTACTCTTGGTGTGCTGGAGCAAGTCTGTCTGGTAGTTAGCAGAAGCTAGATTTGGAACACACTGGCACCTGTGCATGTGTTCAGGACCAGGTTTTACAAGCTCTTTATCCCAATCCCATTGCTCCTTTTTTCCCATGTGTGTTCAGCCTTCACCATGTATTTAGTTATTTATTAAAGTATTATTTTTTTCATTAACCTGCACCACACAGATTAAGGAGCTGCCTGCTTCATAGCAGCTCAGTGGAGAAGAACCTTGGAGTCCTGATGAACAATAAGTAATCCATGGGGCAGCAATATGCCCCTGTGGCATATCCTGGGGTGCCTTAAAAATAGTGTGGGCAGCAGGTCAAGGGAGGTTCTCTTCCCTCTCTACTCTGCCCTAGTGAGACCACTTCTGGAGTACTGTGTCCTATTCTGGGCTCCCCAGTTCAAGAGGAACAGGGATATATAAAGAGTGTCCAACAGAGCGCTGCAGGGATGATTAAGGAACTGAAACGTCTGCCTGATGAGGAAAGATGGAGACACCTGTGGCTGTTTAGCCTGGAAAAGCAAAGACTGAGAGGGTATCTTATTGAAATTTACCAATATCTGAAGGATAGGTGTCAAGAAGGGGCCAGTCTGTTTTCAGTGGTGTCCTGTGATAGGACAAGGGGAAACAGATACAGGCTGGAACACAGGAAGTTCCATGTCAGCATGAGGAAAAAAAATTGCTGTGAGGGTGCTGGAGCCCTGGAGCAGGCTGCCCAGAGAGGTTGTGGGGTCTCCTTCTCCAGAGAATTTCATGACCTGCCTGGATGCGTTCTTGTGTGACCTGCTCTGGGTGATACTGTTTTGGCAGTGGAGTTGGACTTGATGATCTCTGGGGGTCCCTTTCAACCCCTGCCATTCCATGATTTTTATTACAGTGTCTGCCAGTTGGCACCAGTGACTGGGAACATCTGTTGTGAAGTGAGTGGAGTTAAAATGAGTGAATCAATAGGAAGGCATCACTGAAAGTATTTAATTTGTTTTGACACCTCTAATGACAACTACTTAAAGTAGTTATTCTGACATGGGACCTGATTTACACAGGATTTTATTCTGTGGAAATGATGGAGGCTTGGTTGTAGGAGGGTTCATCATGAAAGTTTGCTGGTGGCGTTTGGTAGGAACTGAGGAACTACAGTGTCAGTGCTTGATTAACTGTGCTCTATAGACACTGCATGTTTTTGGAGTGGTATGGCATTTGCATTGCATCATGCTCTATATTTTCTCCTTTCCTGCAAGTTTGTACTTTGATGCACTGAAATAAACAGCTGGTGACAGAGGATGTGTTGGAATAAATGTTCTTTTTTGGCACTTTGGAAATTAAGTTTTTGAAATGGAATTTGTCTTGTAGATGTGTGTGTGTCTCTCCACATTAGCTCATTTGGGTATAGACTAGAGCTAGGTTGTGCAAATGGCAAAAAAAGAGTAATGACTACATACAAACAGTGAATGGATATTCTGGAAAAGAAATAACTCTTAATGTAGGTGTTACAGCAGAAGAAAACCTTTCTAGCATTCAAGAGGTATTGAAGTTGGCCTCTGCATATTTGTGTACAAGACCAGGGTGGGTTTTTTTTTAGCCATAGTCACCAATATTCAGAGGTTCAAAACTGAACCCTCCATACTTTGCCCCAGAAACGAGTAACAATTCAAAACGGTAGCATTATCCTGCCTACCTGTGGTTAATTTGTTTGGTCAGATACTTGTGTGTATGCCTGCTCTTGGTTGCTCTGTAGAAGTGCAGCAAATTTGAGATAATAGCCAGATATGCCAGTCCTGTGGCAAGGAAGCAGATGGTCCTTCCCCTGCTAAGCAGAGGCTGAGTCTTTGCTGAGCTCACATGCTTGGTGGTATTTGATTGTATTCTTTTGACCTTGTGTTTGTGAGATTGATCAACTCTACATGGTGGCTGTGTTCCCATGAGGAGAAACAAAACCATCTGACCTACAGCCTGTGATGCTGTATTAATGTCAAATAATATAAAGTAATATCAGAATGTAGAAGAAAATCACTGCAGTAAAGCACTTTAATTTCTGTGAACTGAAGGTGGTGTAATGGGAATGGTAGGAAAATCTGCTCTTGTTCTTGTGGCACAGGTTATGAGGTGGTTTGTTTTGTCATTTTTTTAAACTCTGCTTCCTTGTAATTGGTGACTTTGAAGCTTTCTGGTGTTTTCAGTGTGAATGGTCATGCTGATTAAGTAGGGAGTTTGCACTCCCTAGACTCTGATTTTTAGGTTTACCTCTTAAAGGAAAACAGTTTCCAATGCTACTTTTCAAATGGTGTTATACAGCTGAATGTGCATTATATGCAGTGTTTTGCCAGCAAGGTGAGAGTAATCCTCTTTGAACAACAACTTGCAATAGCATTTACTGAAATGACGTTGGAAGCAATGCCAGCTCCTTTTCACTTTGTCTGCTTAATTGCAATTTAACGGTAATCCAAGATCTATGCAACTGTGACAGCAATTCTTAGATATAGCTGAGTTTGAAAGGACCTTTAGTTCATCCAGTGCCGATGATGAGAGCTACAGCAGAACAGTATATTGATAATAGGCTCAAACTTTTCTCTATCCTTTGAAAATAAACAAAACTTCTTTTCCCTCAAAGCTACAACGTTATGTTGCCATGGAAAGGTTGTGTATATAGCATGAAGACATCACTGAGCTTCATCTGGGCTGTGTTCTGCTGTGCTGGCTGACAAGCCTGCTGCGAGGAAGCATCCAGGTACATATGGGATATATGCATAAACTCCCCAAACTTATATAGATTCAGGATGTGAGTTCCTAAGCTTGTAAGAGATACAAAGATCTGACTCAGGAGGTGTGGAAGCCATAACTTGTTGGAGGCTGGGAAGGTGTAGTGAGAAGTATTATTTATGGACACTTCGTTCTTACGCTACTTGTACCCTGGGCATTTGACTTTATTTTTGCATGGGAGACAGGATCTGGGGCTCTGCAGATGTTGGGTTTGAGTTTGTGCAGCCTTTCTTAATGAAATATATGAAAGTGCACAAGGAGTGTGAAAAGGTTATGTAAAAGTTATTTGACACTCCTCATGTTCTGCAGCTCAGGAAAAAAATCAATGCCTGAGTTCACAAGAGAAACCTATTGACAAGTCTTAAGCATTTTAATCTTAATTGCTCTGCACTTGTTCCTGCTGCGAGGAGTATGATAATAGCTTGAAGAACATTTGTGAAGGTAAATTAGCCTCCTTTGAATGCTAAGATACACCTAATGCACCAAAGGGTGCGTGGCTGCTAAATACCATTAAGAAGTCCAAGGCTTGGATAACCCTTGGACACTTGCATACTGGGTCACACCGACTGTTTACAGTAGGAAGAAACGTTGGGGTGCTCCTTGGTTGTTGAGCGTCATTCATTCTGCTCCCAGCTGGCATGAGTGGACTGTCTGATTGTACAGCTGAAGAGCATCAGGATGGTGTCGTTCCTAAACACTGGAATCCTTCACTTTGAAATCTCCCTGCTCTGCTGGCCGAGTGGAAGCCATACTTGTTTGTGTACAAATGAACCAAGTTTTGCTTCAGCTACGTTGAAGTGATCTTCTGACCTGGATTACTCAGAAAAGTCTGAAAAGACATGCAGTTTTTATTATTGAAAGTCAAGTGCATTCCCATGGAGTCCATTGGAAGTACTTAGAATGAAGGAGACGAAACAGTGGCATCGTTTCGCAGAACAGCTCTGCTCTATCACTGTTTTAATTAAAGTTGTTCCACTGATGGAAAGTCTATTCTCTGGTGTTTTCTTTAATGTAGTCATAATGCATCAGTTTGAGCTCCCTTGCTGGAACATCTTTCATTATAATCCACTTATCTAAGTTTAATTATAAACTTCTAAATTCAAACCTGGTTTTGTTACGCTTCTAGATGTAGGAAAACTGAAGCAGGAGAACTTAGGATTCATGGGTTTTACCCCAAACAAATTGATGTAAGTTAAGTAGAAATTAATTAACAGTACAGTAATTTAATATTCTTGCTTCTAATCCCCAGGATCTGCCGTAGCTTTGACATGGGAAGTGTACAAATTGAACAGCAGAAAAAATGATAGAATGATGAATAGATTCTTTTTCTTTGACTACAGACATCACCAGAATACCTGAACTTTCATATGCAACTGGTAAAAGTAGTGGCAATCTACTGGGTTTTCTAGCAGCTGAGTGTTGAGGAAGGTTAAGATTTATAAATGAAAATGGACAAGTTGAATTTATGTTCAGCTTTATTGATCTGGAGGGCTGTGCAGGCTTACTCGTGGCCCAAAGCAGACTGACTTTGCCTGTCTGCTGGTTGCTTGGGCTTATCTTCTGTACGCAGATGTGTTAATAGCAGATGTTCTTTTAGGCATTGTTTACCCTTACAGTTATTGTAGCAAATTACCAAAGAATTGTGGAGCTTAATGTTTTGATTCTTGAAGAGTGACCACTTGGGATGAAAATACCGGTGGGCAATTGTCAACCTGATGTATAAATCCGGCTCGTTCATACTATGCATTTCTCTCCTGGGTTTTCTAAAACACTCCTATTCTCAGTTGAGGTTTGGAGATGAGGAAGCAGAGGTACAGAAAATCAGGCTGTTGCTGCTCTCATATATGCAAAGTCACACCGCTGAAATCAAGGGGAGTGCTTGCGGAATCAAGCATGAGTGTTGGAGTGTGACCTTAAGTGACTTTTTCTACAGGAGGTTTCTGACACAGTTGGAAGTGGAATGAATTTAGAGTGTCCCTACTTCAACTAGAAGACTGTCTCTCTCCATGCGTATAAGGGGAGAAGTGCAGAGTGTTTGTTTTCCAGATGGAAGTAATGGAAATTTAAGGTAACTTTGTTCATCATAAAGTAAAACCTTGGGTAGCATACACGTACATCTTTGTCTTGGGCACATAGCCACTGAGTCGCCATCCCTGGAGCTGTTCAAGGAGGATTGGACATGGCACTTGGTGCCATGGTCTAGCCTTGAGCTCTGTGGTAACGGCTTGGACTTGATGATCTGTGAGGTCTCTTCCAACCTTGGTAATACTGTGATACTGTGTGTTCCCAGTTTGATGTATGTTACTGTGCAAACACTTTCATTTAGTACTCAACACTGGTCAGGCCACACCTCGAGTACTGTGTCCAGTTCTGGGCTCCTCAATTCAAGAGAGATGTTGAGGTGCTGGAACATGTCCAGAGAAGAGCAACAAAGCTGGTGAGGGGCCTGGAACACAAGGCCTATGAGGAGAGGCTGAGGGAGCTGGGGTTGTTTAGCCTGGAGAAGAGGAGGCTCAGGGCAGACCTCATTGCTGTCTACAACTAGCTGAAGGGAAGTTGTAGCCAGGTGGGGGGATTGGTCTCTTCTCCCAGGCAACCAGCAACAGGACAAGGGGACATAGTCTCAAGTTGTGCCGGGGGAAGTACAGGCTTGTGATGGTTTGGGTGTCCCCCGCCCCCCCCCACTTTTAGAAATCACCCAGACTAGACTNGGAGGGTGAGGTTAGAAAGCAAGATGGAGTCCAGCCAGCAGTCACGAGCTCCCCAGCAGGCAGAAGCTCCCAGCGAAGAGAAGAAGCAAGTGCCCTAATCTTTGTTTTGCCTTTCTTTTGTATACATCTCAGCAAGACTGTGAGGGAAGTAGACCTCACCATTGTTTTCATTTCTCAGCCTATCATCTAGTTCTTCTCACCAAAACATCCCAGCTAGGCTCAAATTAGCACAAGGCTGGATGTTAGGAGGAAGTTCTTCACAGAGGGAGTGATTTGCCATTGGAATGGGCTGCCCAGGGAGGTGGTGAAGGCACTGTCCCTGCGGGTGTTCAGGAAAAGACTGGATGAGGGTCTTAATGCCATGGTCTAGATGACTGGCTAGGACTGGGTGCTAGGTTGGACTGGATGATCTTGGAGGTCTCTTCCAACCTGGTTGATTCTATTCTATTCTAAACTCAATGCTTGTAGCACTAATGGTTTTTTGAAAGTGCTTCCTCCAGGTATGGTCTGCAGTGCATGTCTCTGGTGATCAGTCTTTGCTGTTCGAGCCCAGGCATTCTGCTCCTTCAGGACAGAGTAGAACAGCTTTCTGAGAAAGCAAGGCAGGTTTCACTGCTGTCTGAGTATGATATAAACATCCAGATTATCTTGGAATGTCACAAACAGTGTGTTTGTGCTGTGTGTACTAGGCAAACAGTTGCATAATTACCACTTAGGTTTGTGTTAAGAAAATGTATTCATGATTAATGATGCTTATCTTTGTGCTAGACACCTGCCAAATGACTTATAGCCATGCATGCAATCTGCAAGTGCTTTTTTTGATGTGTGTTGCTATGTAAAGTGTTTGGAATTATTTTAATTGCATCATGTATTTTAAATGGAGAGTGTTACCCAGGTGTCCTTGTCAGCATTCCCTTCTCATACAGTAAAAGTAGGTCAGATTTACCCATGACAAGGAAGGTCACAACTCCTGGTGAACTCGGGGGGGAATTTAATTGATGTATGACAAGGCAGAAATCATGTCTCGGGTTTAGATCATTTAAAGCTGATCTTTTTTCTAAGTTCAGTAATAAATCCTGTATAATTCTATGTTGGAGCAGAGCCAGCTTGAACTTTCCTAAACCGCTGTAATGGTGCAGAATGACTGAAGAAACCTCTTGTCCTAAGAAAACATGCAAAAAGAGCATCTGGTCCATTCTCTACCACTGCAGTGTGTGTAGAGTGAAGAGTCAAAATTGGATCATCAGTCTTCTGTCTTTCAGCCTTGGATGCTTTTGAGGAGTCCAGTGTGTCTTGCATTAGCCCAGTGCCTGAGGTTTCATTTGGAAACCTCTGCCTCTGAGTGCTCAGAAGTGGCTGGAAAATGGGGAAAGTTTCCTAAAGGCTTTTTTCCTCCTCCCTTTCTAAGCAGGATTTAGGGATTTGAGTGCTGGATGTTTCACTGATGCTGAAAAGAAGTAAATTTTGAATACTTCAGAAATAAGATGTGTAATTGTCATCTATATGCCTATTTATTTATCACATTTGGGCACTGTATTTGACTGCCATGTTTTCAGCAGAAATGTGGGTTTCTGTTATTCTAAACTACTTTTTGTTAAGTCTTATCATTAAGAGAAGCAGCAGTGGATTAGAAGATGTAAATTAATTGTGGTGATCATTAGAAAACTTGCAGAGGGCTTTTTCAAGATACTTTCAAGGTATTCCCAACTAATGCATGCTGCCTGTGTTTATCTGAACGAGGCTCCGTACAAACCAAAGGAAATTAAAAGGATGCTTCTGACTAATCCTTCAAATATACGAAAGCAACTCCTCATTATTTAATTTCATGAGAATATATTCATGCAGACTACTAATTGGCTAGGCCTGTATTATGAAGGGTATTGAATAAATCCAGACAATCAGTTTTGGAAAAGAGAGGATATTTTTTTTTTTGAGCAGAACACATATCTTGAATATATTTAAGCAACTGCACAAATTTAATCATGACTACTCTCACTGAAATAATTTTTTTTAAATGGAAATTTTGGTTTTCCTTTTTTTTTCTCCTTCTTTTTTTCCTTTTCTTGTGTGTCCCCGCCCCACCCCTGCTCCATTTTTCCCAGAATTTGCCAGTTTATAGCTAGCCATGCCGACACATATGGGAGCTGTGATATACTGTAGCTAAATTTGATGTGAAGTGTTGGTGGCCTTCCTAATGTAATTTATTCATATTTCTGTAGATAGCATATGTTGCCTGTGCAATAATTTTTTATCGTATCAGGACAGAACAGCTACTGTTCCAAACTGTGTTACACAAACCTAGATATGCAGACAAATTTCTATTGTGCTTTGCTGTGGTGTAAATCAGTGGACTCTACTGAGCTCTGCCAGGGAGGGTGAGATTAGAATCAGTGTCATGGTGTCTTAATTTATTTCATTTTTTTCCTGACTTAATGTAATCTCAGTTCTTGCTCCGTAGGGAGCAGTAGCCAGTTATCTTTGTAGTCCTGCCCAAGGAATGAGCATATGTGAAACCCCTTGTTTTGGGCAGAAGGCTGCTACTCCCAGGGATTTACTGCTGTTTACTGACCCTTTGAATGTGAAGATGAAGGCAGTGTATTGAGAAATCAGCTGATGAGCACTACTGGTGCTTCATTAAAAATCTCAGCATCTCTATCAGCTGTTGTCTGAGGTTTCCTTGGATTTGCCCTTTTCGTGCCCCACCTGTTTAAGGTGTGCTGTCTTTACCGTGTTTGTTTGGAGAGCTGCCCTGCAATTCAGATGAGTGTTGTCTGTACAGGGCTGGGCCTGCTGGCTCCCCTCCAATACTTACATCTGGGTATCTGAATAACATCTTCCCTTGTTTTGCATTTGTTGGTGTGATCGGTGTTGGAGCCTATGTCACTAATTCCTTCTCTTTCCCTTGACAGAAAGTCGGTGACTTGGTTTGCTGAGGGCCACAGACAGTAACTGCAATGCTGAAGACACTGGACGAGTTGCTCCTCCTCAGCTCATCTGTGTGAGGTGAGCAGTCATCTGGATGGGCAAAAATCCCCTTAACTGCAAGATGTTTGAGAATTCCTCTTCCCCCCATCCCAGGCATTTCCCTACTGCACCTGATTTCTGGAGGATGCTCAAGATTTCTGAGTTTCCCTTGTGCTTCATAAAAGGCCACTTTTGGTCTGTGCTACACTGTCCAGGTGGTGGGACTCAGTGGGGTGCATTCTGAATTAAATGTGGGCTGTGAATTAAATTAACATGAAGGCATGAGCAAAGAAAGAGATCTGGTCCCTTGCCCACATTACTGCATTTGGTCAGCCTGATGGTTTTTTCAGGTCTTACCTGAAATGCTGTTCATCTGAAACGCAAGAATGAACTAAGCCAGATAACAGATATAACATTGTGCCTTCTGCTGCAGTCAGTCAATATCTGATTAAATATAATTGCATGAATTTATCATGATAGAAACTGTTTCAAAGTAATTTAAACACAGCTTGAAATGAAAAGTTTTACTGTATAGTCAGTAGGTACTATTTTCAGGTTAATCTTCAGTTTCTTATCAAGAACTATGTGTATTATGTATTATGACAACGTTGCTTTTTCATAAGGTTAAGAATGTAATGGAATTTTCTGGACTACACTTCTAATAACTGATAATTTTAATGGAAATCACCAAGATTATGACAATGAAGGCAAATCTTGAAGATGGGTTTTATCAGACTCTGAATGCTAATATGGATGTGACATTTTTAACCTATAAAAGTAGGATTAATCACTAATAAGTAGAACTGTGTTAAGAATTGGAACATGGTATAAATACAAATGTTGTTACATAAGAAAAACATCAATGTGTAAATTTACATCAGAAACTCTCTTGTTTTCTGTGGCACATACCCTGAACATTTATTGAGACTTCAGAGCTGTTCCACTTGAATGTGGATGAATCCAAAATAACCTGAAACTCGTATAAAACCTGCCTAAATGAGTGACTTGTTGGGCATCTTCTGGGAGGGGGAAAATGGAGATTTCAATTACTGGGCTAACCCAGAGTTTTAAAGGTTTTATTTTGTTGTGTGCCTTCCTTATCTCTCTTCTTTGGAGCCTTCCTATGGTGTATTAAGAATGTGGATGCCTGCCTCTAGAGGTTAGGCTCCTGCTTTGTATGGGAGATCCAGAGAGATGTTCCTCTTTGCTTCTGGTGCTGCTGCAGAATGGTTATTTTAATGACTCATATGATGAAAAACTGCTCCAATAACAGGACTTGGTGCATTCCAGTCTCAGTTACCTTGTGGCTCTGGTATTCATCCAAAGTATTTGAGATCTTAAGTAAACTCTCTTGGTCAGAGTAACTGGCTGCTGATCTGAAGTTCAAAGATCAGAGACTTGCATTCAAGTCCAAAACTAAAGAGAAATGCCTGAGTAATGCCTTGTTTTCATTTTCTGGCTTGTACACCAGGGAGGTGGTGGAAGCCCCATCCCTGGAAGTTTTTAAGGCTAGGCTGGATGAGCGACCTGATCTAGTGTGAGGCATCCCTGCACATGGTGGCAGGGGTTGTTTGAGCTAGATGATCCTTGAGAGATCCCCTTCCAGCCCTGACAATTCTGTGATAAGCAATCCCTGCATCCCTGCTTTTCCTTCTGCATTTCTCATGTTATTTATGTGCATTCTGTGTTCATGTATGGTATGGAGATAAAATTTCCAGGTCTCACATTTTGATTGTCAGGGATCTTAATATGTCAGAGGTGGGGCTCTATATTTAGAGACGAATTTTGCTCCTGGAATACATTCTCATGTTTGCCTTAGTCTTCATATGGCATGGTAATACTCATGGAAAAGATAAATTTAAATAGAGAAGAGAGGGGACACAGAATCTCAGACTGTTATCGTATCTCTTGTCATTAGTTTGCACTGGAAGATTTCTTCTTAAGAACCTGCTAAAAGCATTTACAATGACTAGCTTTGTAGGATGGAACTGCCAAGTCCTCTGAGAATTGGCTCTCCCTCCTCTCTCTCTCTTTTCCATTTTTTATTTCTTTTTCTCTTCAAGTGAAGCCTGTATAAGAACCTTTTCCTCAGCAAATCGGGCCCGTAGGGACTATGAAATGCACAGTGGCCACCAGGTTGTCCTTAGGCTGAGACTATTGCCTTAGTATTTTAAATTTTTTTAAGAAGCTTTTCCTTTTTTAATTAATTCTAGGACCAAAGAAGACAAGAGACTGAATTATCTGAATTATGCTTCTACAACAGAACTGGGTTTCTCCTCATTGGGCATGGCAGAGCCTGGGGAAGTTCTTCCTTCTATTTGTTTTCTTAATGTTACAAACAGCTGATCTGGAAGCCAGGAGAGGTCATCAGTTTGTCTGGAAAGCAGGTAGGAAAAAGTTATGTTGGTTTATCTACTAGATAATTCCTGTATTCGTCAGTGGAGTGATTGTACTGTCTTTATTCTGATTTGGTAACAGATTTTAAATATCCTGATAATGTCTTCTATTTATTTTTTTTTTAACTGAAAATGAGAGGGATTTAATTTCTGTTTTAAATTACTGATCTTCATGTCTGTTACAGTTATGCACCAGAGTGATTCTAAAGTTCGATTCTGAAATCCTCAGTGCTTTGTAGCCAAGAGTCAAATTTTTACTGGCTCCTGAAATCATCATCCTAATACTGCTCCCTTTTGAAATATTGGATCATTTTCATGTTTGAATGAGGGTGGCACACCAGCATCTCTCAGGATGATGTGAGCTGGAAGTCCATACTCTTGGTTGACCTATTTATCATTTCTTTGGCACATTTAGTGAATTATTTCTGGCCATCAGTCAGATTGGATACATGCAATGCTTTAATGTTCAAAATAGGGTGTGCACAGAGTTCGGAAGCTTGAGTGAAGGGAAGTTGATTGCACTGTGATCCTTAGTGACAGGGAGGAGGTAGGTAGAAGATGGTATGATATAGATGCATGAAACTGAGCCTGACACAGGTTGCCCAGGGATGTGGTTGAGGCCTTATCTCTGAAGACATTCAAGATCAGACTCGATGTGGCCCCAGGCAGCCTGATGTAGCTGGATGTGTCTTTGCTCTCTGCGGGGGGATTGGACAAGATAACCTGTAAGGGTCACTTCCAGTCCAGGGCAGTCTGTGGATTTGTGACGCATTGGTCACTTGTTTTGTAGCACAACACAGCAACAAAGAATGTTCAAAGAAATTGGCAAATTTGGGAAATGTTTACTCAAATTACTTCAAAAATATGCAACTGAACCAGAGGTTTTATTGCCCAGGCTCTGTTTGAGGTTGGGCCTTTTTATCACTGAGCAACAGAGTGATTCAATTTGATGGAAAAATAATTTCCTTTCTTTTTTTTTTTTTTTGAGAGTTGCTTTGCTAGTTGGGTTATTTGTTTTTAAATTATAGTTATCTAGAAGGTAAGAGACTGAAACAGCTATTCTGGGAAGGCTCCTATCCTTCTGGTGGGATCAACACAATCTTCTCACCCTGGCTGCTGGGATGGGAGGGTGAGTGCTGGTGAAATGCTGGTTAAATAAAATCTGATACTATATATTTAAAGACCTTTTTTACAATGTCTTGCATGCAAAATGAAGAGAAAATAAACAACATAACAACTGTCTTTCCCCAATTCAGTGTGATTAACTTCATTTTTGGAACAAGCTTTGAAAGGTAGAGTTGTTTTCTTAAGACAAATTAGACCTTTCAGTGCTGCCTGTCTTCAGTTCTGAAGTGTATTGTACTGTCAGTCTTTAGGGGTGGTTATTGGGAGTCATAAAAATGTAATTTAATTTGATGATTCCAGTAGACAGTAAGGAGAAATTGATGCTTCAGAGATGTCTGAGGCAGATGCCTTTCTAACTAAGAAAAGGTAGAGCGCAGGTTTGTGTGAACGTGGGGTACCATGCTTTGAAAGCCCTGTGATGAGCTGCTTGTGAAGGTCTGTCCTTCAGATGCAGGAGGAAATTGTCAGTTCTTGTGACTCTCACAGTGAATTAGAAATGTGGGAGCTCTCAAAAGTAATTTAAAAAGCCTTAAATGCTACCAGTATTTTGATTATTTTGCTGCACTTTTTCTGCCTATGTGGTGATGAAAAATAGAAAACAACTTTGAGTGAAATGTTTTCCAAATGAAAACAACTTGTAAGATTGAGCCAAATTTATTGTCCTGTACGGAAGAAACCCCCAGAGATTCCCCACCCCCCACCTCCTCCATTAAGTATTTTCAGGTTTATAAAGAAAATTTCCCTTCCCCTCCCCTTCCCCCCCATTGGAATATGTTGTCAAAACTTATATCTTAAGTTACATCTAGTTCTAGGTTGAAGTGAACACTATATTGGCCCAAACCACTTTGTTTTGCTAAGAAACAAAGTGTTATTTGTGAAGCTTCTACTTTTCTGCAGCTGTACTGGAGAAGCAGCAGCATTTCTAATTCCTGAATCTCTTTTGCAGTCACCTTAGGGAATATGCCAAGGAGCTGAGGTTTCTCTCAGCAGGCTGAATGGATACTTGGGGAAAAATCTTGGTTAAAAGAAGCTGGGGTGCCAGGGTGTATGTAGTAAATTAATGGCTTTCTTTGGATGGTTCTGCTGAATGTGGTGAGACTCTGGAATGGGTTGCCTAGGGAGGTTGTGAATGCCTCTTTTCTGGTGGTTGGACAAGGCCTTGAGCAGCTGAGCCTAGTTGAGGGACATCCCTGCCTGTGATGGGGAAGTTGGGGTAGATGATCTCTAAGGTCCCTGCCAAGCTAAGCCATTCTGTGGTTCATTTCTGAGGCATCTGGGAGCAGATATACCAGAGTAAAATTGCAGGGGTCTTGAAATCAGTTACAAGAGAGTGTAAGTGGCAGTCTGCTGTCAGGATGGCATATGAGGCTGGCTCCTGCATGCTTTTTTGACTTTGCTTGAAATTATTTTTCAGCTATGGTTAATCTCAAAGGTGCATCTTTCTATCAAAAGACTACAGAGAAGTGTTTGAGTTGGTGACTTGAATGGAGCTGGTTGATCTGGAGGGGGTAGCAGGGTAAACATAACCTGTTGTGGCAGGATATTATTAATAAAATAACCTTAGACTCTGGATCCTGGTGATTTTGGTTTGTGAGAGCTGTGGTTTGTGTAACAATAATAAAAATTAATCAGTAGGGTTTAATGTCAGAACTGAGCAGATCCATTCTGATAGAAAGAAAACCTTCAGCTGTTGTCTCTTTTTTTTAATGAAACAATCCAGTGAGAATAGAGCAGTCCCTGATGGTAAAGGAGATGAACAGTTTTGTTTTTAAATCATGTTTTGTCTGTTGCAAGCATGGCAAGTTACCTGCTGTAGAGAAATTCAGCTTCATATTGGGATGTCATGCTTTCTAATTGAAGCATCATAGAATCAACCGGGTTGGAAGAGACCTCCAAGATCATCCAGCACCCAGCCCTGTCCAATCAACTAGCCATGGCACTAAGTGCCTCATCCAGGCTTTTCTTGAACATCTCCAGGGACAGTGAGTCCACCACCTCCCTGGGCAGCCCATTCCAATGCCAATCACTCTCTCTGTGAAGAACTTCTTCCTAACATCCAGCCTTGACCTCCCTGGCACAATTTGAGACTGTGTCCCCTTGTTCTGTTGTTGGTTGCCTGGCATAAGAGACCAACCCCACCTGGCTACAGCTTCCCTTCAGGTAGTTGCAGACAGCAATGAGGTCACCCCTGAGTCTCCTCCAGGCTAAACACCCCCAGCTCCCTCAGCCTCTCTTCATAGGGTTTGTGTTCTAGGCCCCTCACCAGCTTTTTGTCACCCCTCTCTGGACACATTCCAGTATCTCAACATCTCTCTTGAAATGAGGGGCCCAGAACTGGACACAGTACTCAAGGTGTGGCCTGACCAGTGTTGAGGACAGGAGAAGAATAACCTCCCTTGTCCTGCTTGCCACTGTTCCTGATACAGGCCAGGATGCCATTGGCTCTCCTGGCCACCTGGGCACAGTGCTTGCTCATGTTCAGCTACTATCTACCAGTACCTCTAGTTCCCTCTCTGCCTGGCTGCTGTCCAGCCACTTTGTCCCCAGCCTGTAGCACTGCTTGGCCAAAGTGTATGACCCTGCACTTGGCCTTGTTAAATCTCATCCCGCTCGCCTCTGCCCACCCATCCAGCCTGTCAAGGTCCCTCTGCAGGGCTCTCCTACCCTCCAACAGAGAAGATTATGCTTCTGAAAGCTCTGACTTTAAGAAACTGAATTTATATGTATTAAGGTAAATATTCCTCTCACACAGAAGGAGTATATCTTTAATATGCATGGCAAAAAATAAAAAGCATTGTCTCAGCACTGAAGTTTATAAAACAGACTTTTAGCTAAATCCTTAGCTTTATCAAATAGAGACCCATGCATTTTCAGGCTGGGCTTGATGGTCTTGGTCTAGGTGAAAGCAATTGTGTGAATGTCATTGCATCTACAAAACCCATAGGCTCTTTATATTCCTAAAGAGTAAGAACTTGGCAGTGTGAAGGTAGATCATGCATACTTTTCTCTCAGCTATTTGGAGGTCAGTCACTTGCATTTTGCCTATTTGTGGCCTGTCTTAAATACATTTATTTTTAGGTTTTGGTTTCTAGAGATAAAAGATTAATGTTGAAACATCTGTACATGGTATCTTTTGGTTTCAAGACATTTCTTTGTCAGACACTTACTTTATGACTGCCAGCCTAAACATGAAAGCTGTAATTATATCAATTAAATTACTCAGCAACCTCCAATAGCTGAATAATTTTCTGACACTTGCTAACTAACAAAGCATTTTTAGCGATAAAAATCTTGAGAAAATTTAATTAGATCTAAAGCTTTGTAAATTAATATTGTTTAAAGCAATAGGCAGTTAGCAATTTGCATATTTCACCATATTGACTTTCTTCAACTCTTGAATGGTCCTAAAAGTCCATGGAATTTCTGTAGCGCAAGTCACAGAATCGAAGAAACATCCAGGTTGGCAAAGCCCCTCAGGATCACCAAGTCCAACCTATAACCCTGCTCTGCAAGATCTATCTAAAATCATATCCCTAAGCACCACATCCAAATGACCCTTAAACATATCCAGGCTGGGTGACTCCACCACCTCCCTGGGCAGCTCATTCCAGTGCCTGACCACTCTCTCTGTGAAAAACTTTGTCCTAATGTCCAATCTGTACCTCCCCCATCTCAGCTTGAGGCCGTTCCCCCTTATTCTGTCTCCGATTACCTGTGAGAAGAGACCAGCAGCAATCTCTCCACAATGTCCCTTCAGGTAGCTGTAGACAGCAGTGAGGTCTCCCCTCAGCCTCCTCTCTCTCACACTAAGCAGCCCCAGCTCCCTCAGTTGCTCCTCATGAGATTTATTCTCCAGGCCCTTCACCAGCTTTGTCCCTCCTCTACGCCTACTCCAGCACCTCCACATTTTGCTTGTATTGCGGTGCCCAAAGCTGAACAGGATACTCGAGATGTGGCCTCACCAAAGCAGAGGCTGGCCACAGCATTTTAAAGACAAGCCAGGATGCCATGGGCCTTCTTGGCCACATGGGCACACTTCTGGCTCACATTCAGCTGCCTGTCCATTGCAACCCCCAGGTCCCTTTCTGCAGGCAGCTCTCCAGCCACACTGCCCCAAGCCTGTAGCGTCGCCTGGGGTTGTTGTGACCCAGGTGCTGGTTCTGTCATTTGGCCTTGTTGAAACTTATCCCATTAAAGCTGGCCCATTGATCCAGCCTATCCGAGTCCTTATGAAGAGCCTCTCTACCCTCGTTCAAATCAACACTGCCACCGAACTTGGTGTCATCTGCAAACTTACTGATGATACTCTCTATGCCTGAATCAAGGTTGTCAATAAAGATATTAAAAATAAGTGGTCCCAACACAGATCCCTGAGGGACACTGTTAGTGACCAGACACCAATTAGATTTAACTCTATTGACCACCACTCTCTAGGCTCTCCTGACCAGCCAGTGCTTTATCCAGGAGACAGTGTGCTCATCCAAGCCATGAGTAGACAATTTGTCTACAAGAATCTTATAGGGAACAGTACCAAAGGCTTTTTGAAAGTTTAGGAATACACCATTGACAGCCTTTCCCTCATCCAGTAGCTGGGTTATCTTGTCATAGGAGAAAAAGGTTGGTCAGGCAGGACCTGCCCCTCATAAGCCCATGCTGACTTGGCCCGATCCCCTGAAATACATCTGTGCTTCAGCGATGAACATTCAAGCTTTTATATAGACTATTGATGCACATATGAATCCACATCATGATTCTAGTTGATGACACTAATGTTTAGTGCTAAAGTCAAGTCTAAAATGTGCAATGCAGGAAATATTGTGGGCATTTTACAGTAGAGGGTCTGGTAATTAAGATCACCAAATGCTGAGCATTAACCCTTTGCAGAGACACTTAGCATTGCTGCATGGATAGGTTGCAATCTTGCCATCACTGGTCCTTTGTAGACTACACTTCAGTAATTGTGCCTGTGCTATTTCCCCCCAAAATACTAACAGAATGAAAGAGAAAATGGACGTAGCCCATAAAGGTGGCTCTCAAAGCCAGAGCTGTGTTGTGGATGTTTTGTTTCTTTGTTTGTTTGTTTGTTTTTAAATAAGGGGAATATTGTGAAAATGTGTTTGTAGAATGAAAATAGTCTGATTTTTAGGAAAATAGCTCTCTATGCTGAAATGTTATTTCACATGGAAATAATGCACTATCTACTAATGAAGGGAAGAAGGGGGACCATTAGAAACCCAGATCTGATATTCCAATGATTTCTCCATCTGTAATTCTTTCCAAAAAATGGATCAGGATGGTCATTTAGCCCAGCAGGGACAGGCTTCCTGCTAGGAATGGAAGAGCAGCCAAAGTGAGAAATCAAACTGGGAAACAGATTTGTAACGCAGCTGATCACAGTAGAGAGATTTCTGCATGAGGAAGGAACTATTAATCTTCTGGTCTTTGTGAACTCCTGGGAGCTAGGTGTGGTGATCTGTAAGTTCTCTTGCCCCAGGTGAACACAAAATAACTTTAATTCCGAGTTATTACTTATATTTGAAAGTCCTTCTTAAAATAAGGGTAACAAATGGTACTTGATCATTAGTCCTTCTAATCTGTAATGGAAAGGGTATGAAATGAACTTTTTGGAGAACAACTTCTAACGTGGAGGAACCTTTGAACTCCTTGTGAGTGTGGGTGAGCCAGTTACAGCTAAGATGAAAAAGCCCACCCTTTTGTTCTCTGTTCTCGGATAATACTTCTGTGAAATGCCCTTTCTCAAGACTGCAGTTTCAGGAGTGCCAAGTGCTGGCTTGGAAGTGCCTTTGACCTTATGTCTTGAAAGACAAACTTTTACCTGTGTATACCAAACCTTAAAAGGGGTCCAGATCTTCAAAGAACAGTAGAACTCAAACCTACTGAAAAGAGACTGAAAGATAGCTCTGCAACAAGTGATTTTCCCAAAAGCTCTACAAGATGAAGAATGAGGATCTGTCCTGGACTAGGTGGGCCTTTTATTTGGTAGGACATCCATTAATGAAGTGCAGCTGTCCTTTCTAGTTAGCTTTGGGTGACATCTGGAATTTTACGATATTTCTCATTGCCTGACGTCTCCAAACTTTATTTTGTGCCAAATATTCTAATTGTAGATTATTCTTATCCTGTCTTGGTGGATGGAATTTTGAGTATCTGAACTTTAGGCTGGAAAATTAGCTTTGATTTAATCAAACTTTGAATGATTCTATGGTTCTTCACTATTTACAAAGAGTTTAGGACTGCAGCAATTCTTTGGGGTTAGTGATTGCAGTCTTGTTATATTGACACCACCAACAATAAACAATTGTAAAGAAGACACATCTTGGGGGCAGATGTGGCTGGGCTAGAGGGCAGAAGGGCTCTGCAGCAGGACCTCGACCACCTGGACAGATGGGCATAGTCCAAGGGGATGGCGTTCAATGGCTCCAAGTGCCGGGGGCTGCACTTTGGCCACAACAACCCCATGCAGAGATACAGGCTGGGGTCGAGTGCCTGGAGAGCAGCCAAACAGAAAGGGATCTGGGGGTGCTGATTGATACCCGCCTGAACATGAGCCAGCAGTGTGCCCAGGTGGCCAAGAGAGCCAATGGCATCCTGGCCTGCATCAGGAATGGTGTGGCCAGCAGGAGCAGGGAGGTCATTCTGCCCCTGTACTCTGCACTGGTTAGACCACACCTTGAGTACTGTGTTCAGTTCTGGGCCCCCCAGTTTAGAAGGGACATTGAGATGCTTGAGCGTGTCCAGAGAAGGGTGACGAGGCTGGTGAGAGGCCTCGAGCACAGCCCTACGAGGAGAGGCTGAGGGAGCTGGGGTTGTTTAGCCTGGAGAAGAGGAGGCTCAGGGCAGACCTCATTGCTGTCTACAACTACCTGAGGGGTGGTTGTAGCCAGGAGGAGGTTGCTCTCTTCTCTCAGGCAGCCAGCACCAGAACAAGAGGACACAGCCTCAAGCTATGCCAGGGGAAATTTAGGCTTGAGGTGAGGAGAAAGTTCTTCACCGAGAGAGTCATTGGCCACTGGAATGGGCTGCCCAGGGAGGTGGTGGAGTCGCCGTCCCTGTAGCTGTTCAAGGCAGGATTGGACGTGGCACTTGGTGCCATGGTCTAGCCTTGAGCTCTGAGGTAGCAGGTTGGAGTTGATGATCTATGAGGTCTCTTCCAAACTTGTTGATACTGTGATACTGTGAAAGAATCTATTAAGTTCCTTCTAAAACTTGTCGAGATTCTTGTCATAAGCTTGATAATTAAAAAGCTGTGCTAAAATGATATTTTTTTTTTCTGCTTTTCACCTTTATTCATGCATAGTTTCTACTTTTGCACTTGAACTAGACATTCTTTAAGAAACTCTTCTTTTGGTAGTTGCTCCTAATGTATTTTGCAACTTAAGGACACCAAGCTATTCTGGGTCCCTGTTAGTAAGCATATCCTCTTTGAGCTGGTTTGCCAAACCAAATGTTTTCTATACATTGCTCTCCAGAATCATATCAAATCACAGAGGAATTTTCACCCAATGATGTTTTACAATTTTAATTAGGAGTGCCTGGCTTAAAACACATCAGAGTCCCATAGCTGGTGCTCTTTGTGAATATTTTGCACTGAGCAGTTTAATTTGAAGTGGTTTAGTTGTTTTTAATCTGTTGGTGCGGTTTAATTAAGTAGTCATTAAAGTCATTTAAATATAAAAAATATCTGGGACTGTAGTTGTAAATTTGTCTGAAATAATTCTTTGCAAAGAACATTTTATGGTACCTTCTGAATTATGGTTTTATTTCTGCAAAACTAAATAAAACCCCAACCAAGCACAAAAAACCCAGTAATACTTGGAGATTCAAATAACTTTGTTATTCAGAATTTCATTGGTAACAAAAACTTAATGTGCTGACTGATACCAGTCACTCATGTTTGAGAGGAAGACTCAAAACTAGTCTTATATTTCCTTAGACAGGAGTGCAGTTGTCTCAGACTGCTAAATACTTGCTTTTCTTATTACTACTTACATTTTCCTACCCACATTTTCACCTTTTTTATTCCAAACACTGCTAAATTTTATTGCATTTATTTCTGCTACTTCTCCTCGCCTTTATCATTCCAGTTCTGATGAGGTATCCTCATCTGGTCTTGTTTTCTGAACAGTTGAATCTAGCTTGTGTTGGAGTTATGGGGATGCATCAACTGCCTTACTTTCCAACCTTTTGCAGTGGCTGTAGAGAGAGCGCTTAGGTGGGTGAGAGTTCAAAGTTGGTAGAGACCTTGTGTCCTCAGGCAGTAAATACTGCTGAGTTTGTCAGAGAACCAGACAAATGTACACAGTTTCTCAGTCTCTCTCCTAAAGACCTTTCTATGCTGGAAGCTCATCTTCCATCCTGGCCTGTCCTTCAGGTGCTTAAGGTTGGCTGCTATGTTGGTTTAATGTGCTGCAGCAGCCCATTGCTTATGCACTAGGGTCTTGTCCACTGTAGCTTCTATATTTCATCTTCAGATGCAGTGCTAAAAGCTCAGCATGTGAGACATGACTGGAGAACCTGCCCTGTTGGCCCAGAGAATGCTAACCAGTGTCAGAGATATTGGAATTGTTCCTGGAAGATTAATCGGAGATGTAGAAATATTTAAACTGATGCAGTTTTTCCTTGTCCGTGGAACTTGATGTGTTCTTATTAGCTCTGTTTTTCCTTCAGGGACTTGAAGACACCAACGAAAATGTTCTTGGTGGCACTGCTTCAGGGAAGACTCTGTGGCTTCTGTATTTTTTCCCCTAGAAAAATGTGCTACAGCAAGCAATATGAGGACCACAGACTATCAGTCAAATTTAAAAGGAAAGGAGGGACAGAAATGAGACTGAAATACATGTTAAAATGAGCACTTTATATGCTTGGATGAAATAGGCAGGGTGCTGGCTCCTCAGCAGAGATGAGTACTGAGCAGCAGCTTGGCTCTGGACTGATGATGATGCTCGCTGAGTTCAGATGTGAGATTTTCGGCACGTGCCTGGTAATTTTGTTATTGTTGGGCTCACAAAAGTATTTGAGTAGTTCTTTTACACAAAGGCTACAAGCTTTAACAAATATCTTTGTCTAACCAACATCAGATGTTCAGTAGGTGGTGGTTTAAACTAGATTACACAGGAGATTCACACTAATCTTTTAATGTCCCTCTTTCCTTCCCAAGAATAATAGTTTTTGAGAATAAGGTGCTTTTTCCCTGGTTTTTGTTGGTATTGGGAAAAGTATAAGTTAGGCTTCTTATCCTTTTCTTTCCTCAATAGTTACTATGGGAACAGAGCTGCAGGTCACAGGGGAAAATCTGCAAAAGTGCTTTCTTTTAAATTGTTCATTTAGGAAAAAAAAGATAGCTTATTATTGGGATTGTGGTACTTTTCATTCAACTTTGTCAGGTTGTATTGTTGGACATATTTCACTCACAAAAGAAGCACAGTGAGTGGCAAGAAAAACAGATGGGGATGTTTTTGTACTTTTTCCTGGGGGTTAATATTTTTTTTTTTTAATTGAAAGCAGCTGTTGGAAAGAATTCTGTTGTTATGTATAGGCAGAGCATTAAAAATGGATGATCACATTTTCAGCCCCGTTTCGAGACTACTAGATTTAATTATTCTGCTGCCCTTGTTCAGAACCCTGCAGGTTTATGTTTTAATCATTGTATCTAAAGTTAGTTAGGATAAGAGTTTCACTTTGCCACTTGATTGAACAATTTTGGTATATAGGGGTAATTGCTTTCTCATTCAGCTTTTGTGTAGAGCACAATGATTTTGGGTGAAGATACACAAAATGGTAATAGAACAAGGGGACACAGTCTCAAGTTGTGCCAGGGGAGGTCTAGGCTGGATGTTAGGAGGAAGTTGTTGGCAGAGAGAGTGATTGGCATTGGAATGGGCTGCCCAGGGTGGTGGTGGAGTCGCCATCCCTGGAGGTGTTGAAGAACAGCCTGGATGAGGCACTTGGTTCAATGGTCTAGTTGATTGTCTAGGGCTGGGTGCTAGGTTGGGCTGGATGATCTTGGGGGTCTCCTCCAACCTGGTTGATTCTATGATAAGATGCTCCTTAGGAATTTCTTCTTGCGATGCAGATAATGCAGCTGACTCTTCTCAGCGACATGAATTTTGGTAGCCTGCCCACTAATAATATATCTCCCTAGATTTGTATTACTTTTTCCTCTGGTCTGTAAGAAAATAGTCCTGCTGTCATCAACATACATTTTTTTGTTTACAAAAAGAAAAAAAATGGGTTTTTTTTTGTGTTTTTTAGTTCTTTTAGAAAATTTAAATGGTGAAAGCCAGGAAAATGAATCATAGAATCATAGAATGGTTTAGGTTGGATGGGACCTCAAGGATCATCCAGCTCCAACCCCCTGCCATAGGCAGGGACACCTCCCACTAGAGCAGGCTGCTCAAGGCCTCATCCAGCCTGGCCTTAAACACCTCCAGGGAGGAAGCATCCACAACCTCCCTGGGCAACCCATTCCAATGTCCTACCACCCTCACTGTAAAGAACTTCCTCCTAACATCCAGTCGGAATCTCCCCTCTTCCAGCTTAAACCCATTCCCCCTCGTCCTAACATTACTAGACCTTGTCAATAGTCCCTCCCCAGCTTTCCTGTAGGCTCCCTTCAGATACTGGAAAGCCACTCTAAGGTCTCCTGGAAGCCGTCTCTTCTTCAGGCTGCAGAGCCCCAACTCTCTCAGCCTGTCCTCATAGCAGAGCTGCTGCAGCCCTCTGATCATCTTCATGGCTCTCCTCTGGACCCGCTCCAGCAGTTCCATGTCCTTCTTGTGCTGGGAGCTCCAGAACTGCACACAGTAAATGTAGATGTTAAAAGGAATGGGAAATATTTCATGGTAATCCAGGTTTTTGATATAGTTTTCATACGGCCTATTTTAATCACCTTCAGCTAGTGAATAGATAAGATAAAATGCCCACTTAATATAGTATGGGACAGATAAGCTTTGGTTTGCATAGGGAATTCCTGCTGAGATCAGGAGAAGTAAAAAGCCAGGAAAAAAATGAAAGGATAAGTTAGAAGGGATGGGAAATATTTCATGGTAATCTGGGTTTTTGACATAGTTTTCATATGGTCTATTTTAATCACCTTCAGCTAGTGGCTAGATAAGACAAAATGCCCACTTAATATAATACGAGACAGATAAGCTTTGGTTTGTGTCGGGAATTCCTGCTGAGATCATGAGAAGTGTGATGTGTGAATCCAGAGGCAGTGTCTGGTCCTTATTTTTGATTATACTGCCTGGTGTTCACCACTTTGTATACTTCTGCAGTTTCTTCTTCCAGAGACCTTTTAAAGGTTATGGTTAAATGTGTCTCTATGTCATAATTGAATATAAGAGCGATTTAGGATTATAGTGCTAAACTGGGAAAAGCATGTTAAAACCTCATTATAGCAGTTCTAAATATATTGGTTCTGTATTCTGGGAGATGAGTTGTAGCCAGTTGCTGAAGTATATCCAGCTTTAGCGTGGCGTGTCCTGGAAGGCTAGCTGTGAGAAATCACTTTTCAAATGAGAACTTAATAAAAACTTTCCTACTCCGAACGCTAAACCCTACTCCCCGTGCGATTAGTGGTTTCATTTCTTTCTCAGCAGTTGGGTAATGATTATGGCTCCAGATGCTGCAGGAGTGATAAAGAGAGTGATTAATTTCACTTGAAAGGGCGTATGTTCAAAGAGGAGCCAACCCAACGCCTCGAATGCAGAGCCGATGTCGCTGCTGCACTGCCGCTTGCACACCTCGATACCCAACTGTTTCTGGAGAAAGGACCAGTAAATCTATGTTATTTATCTTTAGCCAGAGTATTTGCTGCTTGGTTTTGCCCACTCATTGATGTCTGGGTTTTTTTTTTTTTTCCCCATTCTCACTATATTCCACAAGATCTGGTTTTAAAAGCTCATTGTGTCTCTTCGTGCTGTCAAACTTTCAGCAGAAGACTTTGAGAAGGGGGCTTGTGCCACCAGTGCAGCCTGAGTAGCTGCAAAAAGATTTGGAGTTGTGTGATGAATGGAGTGGCAATGGAAGGAATCATGTTCCTTGGCATGGTCAACAGCAGCTTTAAAAGTGTTCCTATGATTTAATTGCAATAATAGTTCACACTGTGTGGCTTTCTGAAAAATCCTGGCATTTAAAGCACTGTATTTTCAGTATACTTAACAAATTATAAGGTGGGTACTCTAGTAAGTCTTTCTTAAGATTTTATTGACCTATTGAGTAGGTCAACAGAAGTATGAAACATGGCTGGTGGTGCCAGCCACATGATTAAATACAGGGCAAGGGGATGTTTATTGTTATCACATGAACCTTTTCACTGATTGGTCTTCTCTGGGGTTTATTCTATCACCCCTGAGATCCAAAGAGCTTCAAATACCAATAGTTTAAAAGTATCTACCTGTGTTTGAGGCAGCTTTTACTTTTCTACATATGACATTTATAGCCATAAATTACACAAGTTTGAAGCTGCTGAAGACAGAAAAAAATTCAGTGCTTGTGACATCTTCAGAATCTTCTGACCTATTAGTCGAGTTGATTTATATCACCCAGTTGCTTTTAAGCAAAATAAGCAGTTTTCTTCTAGCTATTGAAAATCTTCAGTGCAGACACTGGATATAGAATTTTATAAATATACACATTGACTAAATTCTGGTGCATATTAGCTGTGTAGTTTTGAAGCAGCAGCCTGGGCAGAGTACAGAAACGGAGTTGTTACAAAGAAAGATGAAAAGGAGGCTGGAATGATTAAACACCAGGAACTTCTCAGAAGTTTATTAAATATGGTGCATCCAGGGCAGTGCTGGTGTAAAGTTTTTATTGTCATTCCCTTAATATTCTTGCCTCTGTTAATAAAGCAGTGCTGTATTAAAGGAGGAGGTGAAAATGAATTTCAATAAGTTGTCTGCGGCTCTGTGTGTTAAACACGTAACGCAGTCTGACTGGAATAAGCAACTCACCTAAGATTTCAATATTTTCAATTAAACTAATTCAGTACATGTGGTTTTTTCCAACTGTCATTAACTATTTCATAACCCAGGTATAGCTCTGTCTTGATCTAAACAATTTTGATCGTGAAAATTTGTCATTCAGCAGATGCAGATTGCCAAATTCAGCTTTGCTCATGCTCAGCGGTGAGCTGGTAATGTGTGAAGTTTTGTCAGTGCTTAACAGGTAGTGGCCATGTATTCATTTTGAAGTTTTAGAAATTCAATAATGAGGGCTTATCCAAGCTTTAACTATTATTGATTGCACTTTTCTCTTAAGGAAATATCAATGCTTTATCTTCTGCATTCCTTTGCAGAGTCCTAAGAAAACCTTACTTTCAAAATTGGCTCCAAATGTGAGAAAGTATGTGGGGAAAAGAAAGGGGGGAGAAGGAGATGAAAAGAAAAGCAGCCAGATATCACAGAATCACAAAATTAACTAGGTGGGAAAAGACCTTTGAGGTCATTGAGTCTAACCTATCACTTTCTAATTAACTAAATCATGGCACTAAGTGCCTATTTTAAACACCTCCAGGGATGGTGACTCCACCACCTCCCTGGACAGCCCATTCCAATGCCACTTTTCCTGTGAAGAACTTCCTAACGTCCAGGCCTAAACCTGCCCTGGCTCAGTTTGAGACTGTGTCCTGTTGTTCTGCTACTTGGTGCCTGGGAGAAGAGACCAATCCCCACCTGGCTACAACCTCCTTTCAGGTAGTTGTGGAGAGCAGTAAGGTCTTCCCTGGGCTTCTCCAGGCTGAACAACCCCAGCTTCTCCAAATGCTCCACATAGGGCTGTGCTCCAGCCCTCTCACAGTCTTGTATGTGTATATCCTTGTATGTGTAACACTGATGTGGAAAGTTGTAGAATTGTTTGGGTTGGGAAAGACCTTTAAGATCACCAAGTCCAACCATCATCCTACACCACCATGACCATTAATTCATGTCCAAAAGTGCCTTGTCCGCACATTTATCACTTCAGCCCTGGGCAGCCTATTCCCAATGCCTTGCTACTCCTGCAGGAAAGACATTATTCCTAATCTCCCCTGGCATGATTTCAGGCCATTTCCTCTTGTTCTGTCACCTATCTAGCAGGGAGAAGAGACAAACCCTACTTCAGAGAGTGCCTCAGAGGGCAGAGACTGAGCTGGGAAGTGAAATTATCAATTCATAGAATGGTTTGGATTGGAATGGACCTTAAAGATCATCCAGTTTCAAGCCCCATGGACAGTGACACCTCCCACTAGATCAGGTTGCTCAAGGCAACCTAGCCTTGAACACTCCCAAGGAGGGGGCATCCACAACCTCCCTGGGCAACTTGTTCCAGTGTCTCATTACCCTCCTGAGTGTTAAATATGTTGTATACATTCTGGTGTCTATGTGAGCCTATATTTATGCATGATTTTGGGGGTGTTTTTGAATGTCAACCATGTATAACTGTGTTGCTATCTAGTCAAGGCCACTGGTAGAAATAGACACATAGCTGCAGTGTTTTGAAAAGACTGGGGAAGGATCAAGTGAGCGACAGGGCAGTCAAGTAAATGATGAGAGTAATGTTATTGTGCCCTAAGGGTCTTGCAAAGTACAGTACTTAAAACCCAATTTTTGCTTTGTAGATAAGTGAGCATGTCTCAGTTAAGTCAATATAGGCGTGCAATAGATGATAAAGCTTGGTATTACACACCTTGTTTGATATTTTTCATACTTACAGCCTTAAAGGTAACATTATATTTACGTTTGGAACACTCTAAAAGTACTTCATGCTTTTTGTTATGAGCTTTCAAACATGTTGCTTGGTTTAGTAATGGGAGCTCAGGCAGCTCAAAGTTTATTGTTCTCGTGTTAGGTGTTTATTGATGGCTAATTGACAACTGACCTTTGCTAGAACTCGGTCCAAAAGAGCAGGGCATGACACCAGGGGACAACCAATTAAAGAAATTGAAAAGCAAGTGAGAAAAAGTAATTCTATGCAGTTACATTTCAGTATTGAAGACTGCTTATTTTGAATGAAAACAATGGCCTGAATCAAGGCAGGGGGGGAAGTTTCTACTTTGTCTATAGATTAATTAAAGTTTTAATAGACTCTGATACGTAAAAAAGCCCTAAACTTTCTTGTTAATCTTCTTCACTGTGATTTACTTGTCCTTGATTGATTTTGTTTGGGTTTTTTTTAAATAGATGAGCCAGCTTTCAAAGTCCTCAAAATGATTTAATTATTACAGCACACAAGGCCCCAAATCACATTTAAGATATTTTGATACAGTTAATGGAATAAACCAGTGAACAGATGCAGGGGATGGAAAGTTGCTGGTGCTCAAATCTATTAGATGATTCTGCAGGCAGAAGGTTCCCCACAGACCTTAAGGGAAAGGTCAGAAGCTAACCTTAGTATATGCTGTTTAATACAATATCATTGGGAAAAATAGATTGTAACTATATGCCTGTGTGTCTTGGTGTATCAGGAGCTAAAGGTAAACTTGCAGTGTTCTGAATATATTACTAGATAAAGCTATGCAGCATTCAATAAAGCAATTACATAAAAAGCATTAGAGTCAACTTCAATTCCAATATTAGCAGTAATAATCAATCATTTTCAATCCAGGGGATGGTCTAATCACTTTTTGTTGCTGCTTTGAAAGGTTACATTACTCAGTTATCTTGCAGCTGAGCAACCTTTTCATGTTTGCTTCATGTAGGATTTTATAAATGTTCTTTTAATCTCAGTGTTTTGGTATTGATGATTTTGTGGGAGTTTAAAGATTTCCCTAACCTTTTCTTATCCCAGTATAATTTCTTGCAGTTCTTAGACATTTTTGGTGCAGAAGACCTAATTGTCACAAGCAGCAGATGATTTTTTTTTTAATCTGCTTATCTCCATATAATCTCCTTTTTATGCCTCGTGCTGGTGTTGCCACTTTTCTTTGTGGTGGAGTAAGCATCCTGCATAAGAGTCTCACATTCAATTCCATCTAGTGCTTGTTCCCGTGCAGTTCAAGGACTTTTCTTCCTTCAGCACTCTTTGGATTGTGTCTGACCTTCTCACAAAGTCTGTTCTTCAATCTGATCTCCATCACCAGCAGTAGCTTCTCTCCTTTCCTCCTCTTCTCTGTTCTCAGCTGCGTGGGCAGTGCACTGCAGGCTCTATCATAGATCATTGCTAGTGGATATTAATTGATCCTAGACAGGTAATCCTATTTAATTCCTTTCCTAATCTGGTGATTTGGGAAATTAAGGACAATTGTATTATCACCATTAGGATAGTACTAGGAAGTTCACAGAATGCTTTGGGTTGGAAGAGACCTTTAAAGGTCATCTAGTCTAACCCCCCTACAGTGAACGGGGACATCTTTGACTAGATCAAGTTGCTCAGAGCCCCAAACAAGCTGAACTGGAATGCTGGGGACATCTACTGCCTCTGTGCCAGTGTTTCACCACCCTCATTGTAAAAACTTCCTTCCTTATGTCTAGTCTAAATCTCTTATTTAGTTTAAAACCGTCACCTTTGTCCTGTTGCAGCAGACCCTGCTAAAAAAATCTGTCCCAAACTTTCTTACAAGCCCCCTCTAAGTACTGATAGGCTGCAACAAGGTCTCCCTGGGATCTTCTCCAGGCTGAACAACCCCAACACATCAGCCTTTCTTCACAGGAGAGATGTTCCAGCCTTCTGATCATTTTTGTGGCCTCCTCTCAATCTACAACAGGTCTGTCTTGTGCTGAGGACTGCAGAACTGAGCACAGTACTGCACCTGAGGTTGATACAGACATATGAGAGGAGGGGCAAAAAGGTGATTTCCATCAAGCTTTCTTCCTGCTTCACCTCTCAAGGACAACTAACCAGTACACCTGGGTGGCTAACTCAAGCCACACACTTGATGCATTTTTTCTTTCCCCCCTTAACTATAATGTGTTAGGCCCTGATGTTTTGGGGTTTTGGTTTGGTGTGGGTTTTTTATTGCCCCCATCCCAAAGCCTAGATTATTTCTGAAAGATGCTTGTTTACAGTCATCTGGAACCAGTTGTAGCCAATCTTCACTTGTGGACAGAGTCATGTAGATAATATTAATTGCAATGCAATATCCTGACTTCTAAACAAAAGGATAACTCATTTTCTTAGCTATGCACCTGGCTTATAGTTTAATTACTGTATCCTGGATGATTGCCCATAAGTTTTCTTCATCCACTGACTAGTAAAATTAGCATATTTTGCATGAGTGGCAACTAGAAGGTCCATAGCATTTTAGTTTGTCTTCCTTATTTAAATAGCAACTGAGGCAGATGAGAAATGTTAGTTTTAGAATAAATTAGCAGAGATGTTTTTTGTCTTTGATGGTATTGACAAAGCTGTCTGTTGATGTATTGGGTTATTCATGATGGGTTGTTCTTCATGATTGGGTTGTTCATGATGGGTTATTATTATAGTTTAAAAAATCCTAACAGTTTCTTCCTGCCTCACCAGATATGTTTTAGTGGTACTAACAGTCCTAGTATGCTCTGGATACGTACATGTGTTCTCATCTGCTTGTCTTCAGGTAGCTGTTAACATGTGGAAGATTCTTCCATCTGAATGAGTTACTGTTGTGGTGGCTTTTTACTTTTATTCTTAATCAACATAAATCTGTGCAGTCTGACTTGTGTTGTCTTTATGCACTGACAGCTGGGTGGAGGTGGCACATAGGATGTTACATGAAGCTGCTGATTGTTAATGTCATGCATTATTCTGGGCTTGCAGCTTTTATTTTTACTAGATTGGTATATGCCATATGTAAAATTTCATAACTTTCCCATAAAACCTTTTTAGTATCTCTCTGGAGACTCTATTGATAAACTTTCCCTTGAGCATATATACAAATTAAATGTGAGAACCTGCGGCTAAAAGAAATTGCTCTAAGGCAGTGATTCACAAGAATGAAAAATCAATAAGAGTTTCATTAGGGAAGGAAAGAAAGTTTAGACAGGCCTTTGCCTTTTGCTACAGAAACTAGAGAAAGGGAGAAACCATTGATCATTTTATTCAGCTTTGTTCTTAGAAACAGCAGTCTTAGATGCAGGCATTTTGAAGCATGAATGTTGCTGGGAGAAAGGATCTAGCGTCTGTGATCTCTCTGGCTGTAACCTCAATGTTAGCTTCCCAAATTCTCTTCAGCCCTTCCTTTTCATTTGTATGAGCAGCACCTGCTTTGAGTGGAATCATCTGCTGGAGAAGCTGCTGTAGCTGGTTAATCATAACTTAAGTGGGTGTGTGTGTTGAGAAGGTTACAGCACAGATCCGCAGAAGTGCTGCCTGAAGGATTTGTGTCCTCCTTGGGGTAGAGGATTCTGCCCATAGCCTCACTCCTCAGCACGTTGGGTGACTGTGTTGGATTAACTGATTCAGGTAGCTTGATGTGTCCAGAGAAGAGCCTTGAGGATGATCAGAGGGCTGGAGCACCTCTCCTATGAGGACAGACTGAAAGAGTTGAGGCTGTTCAGTCTGGAGAAGGCTCTGAGATGACCTTATTGTAGCCTTCCAGTGTCTGAAGGGGGCCTACAAAAAGGGTAGGGAGGGACTTTTTAGGATATCAGGGAGTGTCTGGACTAGGGGGAATGGAGCAAAGCTGGAGATGGGGATATTCAGAGTGGACGTGAGGAGGAAGTTGTTCAGCACGAGAGTGGTAAGAGGCTGGACTGGGTTGCCCAGGGAGGTGGTTGAGGTGCCTGGAGGTGTTTAAGGCCAGGCTGGATGAGGCTGTGGCCAGCCTGCTCTAGGGTAGAGTGTCCCTGCCCAAGGCAGAGAGGTTGGAACTAGATGATCCTTGTGGTCCCTTCCAACCCTGACTGATTCTATGTGATGGAAAGTGGGTTTTTTCCCCTACCTGTTTTAATGGGTTTTCTATTGAATCAACTGTCTGAGAAGTGACTGGTCCTGCAGCAGAGGTGGTGAGGATGAACAATGAGAGGGCAGGAACATGCCGTGGGGTGGGTAGGAGTGGGGGAATGAGAGCAGCCTACATGTGGGAGCTGCGTGTGTGTGCATGCTCATTGGCACTGACGTGGGCACCTGCTTGGTCCATGCACAGGAGCTCCTCTCTGCTGAGAAGTTTGTGTTTGTGGAAGCTAGACTTCTCTAGCAACCAGATTTCCCTGTCACAACTCAAATGTTAGTATTTTTTTAAGTTTTCCTATTAAAACTTGCTGATGATACACATGAACAATCTTACAGCGACACCTGACAGTTATGCATCTGTTTGTTTTCATTAAATACTGCTTGTTGAAAAGTTGTAGCGGTGATCCGATTAAAATGTACTTAAGATGGAGAAACCTGGCAGAGGTTCTCTTAGCCAAGAGCACATTTATTCCTCCAAGCTTGTTTGAAAAAAACCAGGAACGCTGGCAGGGCTGAATAGTAAAGATGAGCTGTACATCTTGTTCAGCAGGCTTTTTTGGGATGCCTTGCATGAACTGAACAAGTGAGTAAGTGAAGTGTACGTGACTGAGGGTTCTGACAGAGTTGTGGTGATGGATTAAAATCAGATGAGTGAAGCTGCTGCCACCCCTGACCATCTGCCCTGCTCTTTGTTGTGCATCTCAGAACAGCAATATTTAGTCTGTGCATGAATCGGCTTTTATAAAACAGTTTTTAGTCTGGAATGTTAAAGTAAGCTGAGCCAGGGCTGGTTTACTTTTAATATGCTTCTCTGCCATGGTGTTGGGGGAAGCTTTTAGACTGTCCCAGCTGTCTCAGAAGACATGCTAGAAATGTATCTTTGCATTTCTGAGGCTGGCTTAGGTAATGTTCTCATGCTGCTTCCTCAGATCGTCTTCCTTCTCTGCTCTGTGTAAATGCAAATGTGCACCATTCCATGGTTGTCCTGCTCTGGCATTAGGGCTGACGGCATCCACAGCCTGGAGTGTTCAGGCTCAGCTTCCCTGCAGAGCATTGCCCCTCCTCAGAACCAGCCTAAAGTTTCTTTTCAGTGTATTTAAACTTGGGATGCTGTTTATAACCACACTCTTGCAAGTCCTCCCATTTGTAAATATTTTATGTTAAGAACTTACTCAAATGTCTGTAATGGTAGCATCTACTGTGATTTCTAACATATACCTTCATCTGCAGAGCATCAGAACTGTAATTTGGGGAAATGTTTTGCATGGGTTTAGAGCAAAATCGAGTTAAAGTCGATTAGCTGGAATAGATGTGGTGCAGCACAAACCCATGCTGGGCGGTGTTAAATGCAATAAACAGTAATAAGCAAGTGTGTGGGCCTGAGAGTCCTGTGCCTCCAAGCACTGTGGGCTGCTGGGTGACCTGCTCACCTTTCCCAGGTTTTGAACAGTGGCAAATGAACAGATTGGATCAGATCTTGTTTCAGCATCATCTGTTTCCACAGCTGAACCTCCCATATGATCAGATAGTATAAAATATTTAAGATGCAGAAGCTGTGTAACTGGAGTCTCCAGTAAACGTTAAGGCTCCATCTGTTCTGCCCACCCTGAGGACTGTGCATTTCACAGCGGCGTCTGTATTGCTAGGTGACATCATCAAGAGTCAGGAACATTCAGACATGCCCCAGACTGTTGCTTCTTTATTTGCCTCACAAAGTAGTAAAGACCTCACTGCGATAGCAGCATACACCTGTGATGCTCTTGGGCCAGCTTCATGCCCGCTCAGGCTATGTTGCCAAGCGCCCCTTTGATACCTTTGGCACCAGGTTTAGCATCCTCTATCAAAAGCTGGATTGGGCTATATACAACACAGAGAGAAAAAATAAATGATCTGAGTGGTTCTTGTGCAATATAGCAGGACAAGACAAAAAAAAAAAATCAAGCAGAGACAAAAAAAAAATCAAGCAGAGAAAAATCTTCTGGGTTTCTGTTGTATATACTTGGTTTTGTTTAAATCATGTTTTCAATTAGTGCCATGGTCTAGTTGACTGGATAGGGCTGGGTGCTAGGTTGGACTGGATGATCTTGGAGGTCTCTTCCAACCTGGTTGATTCTATTCTATTCTTTCAATTAAAAATCTTATGGCTAATAGTATTTTACTCATCCTATTCAGAAATGAGTGCAACAGCATTTTTTTTTTTTGGTATAACACAACGAAGTGAAATTATTCCACGTGCAGGCAATGAGAATAAGAATGGAATTTTGAAAGCTGAAACTCCTTTTCCAAGTTTCAGTCCCACCAGCCTCTCCTCTTGAAGACTGGGAGCTGAGTTTCTGAAAAGCTTTCTGAAAGGGAAGTTTGCTTTGTGACATTGAAGTTAAATATTGACACTTTTCTGGTTTCCCTTCAAACCCAAGGAAAAAAATATAGAGAAAATATATAAAAAAGAGACTTTTAATGTGCATAGTTTCAGGTGTGAGCATACAGAGTTCCTCCAAATACTACAGCTGCTTACAATAAAGTTGAGAAAATATGGAAGGATGAACTTTAGTCTTGTGGATGAAAATGTCAAACTTCTAAAGCCTGATTTTCAGAGCATCAATTTTTTCCCCCTGTTCAGGATATGGTAGCTCCCATTTGGAATACTACTTCTTAAGGCTGGCTGATTTCCCTTCAGTTAGAAACTGGGTGGGATGATAGATAAAATGCCTACTGTGTAGCTCTTGTGTCATTTTTCTAAATGTAATAATTATGTTCTAGCATTGCATTCTTCTGACACAAAAAACAAACCCAGGCACTGCGTTCCTGCCTTTTTTCCAAGAACAATAACATAAAGCCTGAGTAAGTGTGGTGGGAACAGCTGGATGGTACTGCCAAGGTTACAGGTTGTTAGAGATTGTGGTAGTAGGCTTTGTTCTGGAGATATTCGTAGCTCACAGATTTTGGAGAGAAGAGGAGAAGGAAATGAAGCTAAATAATATATATGTATTTTTTTTTTCTTCAATTTGAGAAGATTTTCAGACAGAGATTTGGTTTGGCAGACCTGCCTGGCCTCATCACATACTTTTTGTATGTGGGAGAGGCAACTTGAAAGCAGAATGAATCATTTTGGCCACTGTACTGCCATATATTAGGGATCAGCATTTGCAGCTATTAAAGGTGGATTGGAAGGAGCTGATGTGGTTTGCTACTGATCTCGCACGGGCATTTGTGGATGGCAGCAGTACAGGCAGTGTAGAGTCTCTAGAGAAACCCTATTTTGTTGTTGCCTGCAGAGCCACTCGTGGAGTGGGCAGAGAGTAGACACCATCCTGGTCTCTGAGCCCTGGCCCTGAGAGGTGCTTGGTTTGGGCTCTGACAACAGTCCAGGAGCTGTGCAGCAGTTTTAGGAGATGTGCATTTCCCCTGCTGGCACTGAAGAGCAGCTGAGCTCTTCAGCCTGAATCAAAGATTTATCCCAGAGAAGAAAGAAATTAAGAGGAGACAGTTAAATCTCTTTTTTATGCTTTTTGACTTTATGGGATTTTTTTCATTCTGTGTCACAACTGTGGTTTTCTGAGCTGAACGCTGGAAATATAACAGAACATAAAAGCTCATAAATTTACCATAAGGCAGAAAGGCCATAGAATGAATAAATATGTTTACCTTCCAGGGAATATCTTTTGCCAGTCGACTTTCTGTTCAGATCAGACTCCACAGCCTCTGTAAGTCTTCTTTGTGGGATAAAATTGCTCCCAAATGACTTTAGTGTCTCCTTTGAAGGGTACTGCTAACTAGTGACCATTCTCATTTTTCCTAATTTCAACGAAGCCACCTAGATTTTTGGTACTTTTAAACAAAGTAAAAGAGTGAGACCTTATAAGAACTACATCTTGTTTTTCTGTCTTTTGCTCCTGCGCTGCTAACTCAAGCCTGAAAGGGCTCTTGCTTCATTTTTTTCTCCCCCATCCCAGTGGAGCTTTGCATCAAATGGGAAAAGAGGGGAAAATGGCAAAATAAGGGCTAGTGTTTGTGTAGGACATACTGCACTGAGAGCTGTGATAGTGTGGGAAGAAGGATATTGGTCAGCATGTTGCCATGCTCAGGGTGATTCATCAAGAAAAATGGAACATAAATGTCACTCTTACCATACTCGCCTTAGACTGTGTTTTTCCTGTTTCTCTAAACTCATGGTTTTGGCAACAAATGCTGTTTATGGGGAGCAGTCAGCAGAGAGTTAAACTCTGATGCTTGGTATATAGTTTACCAAAGCTTAGTGGAATTGTGGAAAACCAGAATTTCCAACAGAAAAACGGCAATAAAAATCCAATATAACAAACTGTGAGATGCTAACCGCTGCTGTTGCAGCAAGCATCCTCCTGCTCTGTGGCCTGCTGTTTGTTTTCTGTGCTGTTGTGAGTGCCTGTCTACCTTGAGGGAAAATCAGTTGAATGAACAGAGAGTGGAGAATATCTGTACTGTAATAGTTTTGTCAGAGCTCTGTTTATTCTAACATAATTTTTTAAACTGAAGCAATAATAAACATTTTATTAACTCATTAGCTGCCCAAAACCACAGTGGCTGCCTTTTATGTTTTGTCAGGCTTGCTTGATGTCAATATGGGATTATTTTTCTCAGACAAAGGTGTCTTACTTCCCCTAAAATCATGGGAGACCCTTTTCTCCCTGATCTGTTCTTGAGCCCACCAGTAATTTCCTCCAAGTGGCTGAATTAGCATTAAAATGTTTGAGAGTAAAATTTTGTGGACCATAGTTAAGTTTCTCAATTTTTCAGAACGACAGGCAGGGAAGACAATGATATCTGCTCACTGCAGCGAGAAGCTGCTCAAATAATCGAATAGAAATGAAATCAAGATCAAAGCACTTTGTTGATTTACTAATGAGACATAATTAACCAGCAATCAGTGAACTGTACATTCCAGACCGATACCAGCGGTGCACCAGATGAGCTATGGTACAAGATGCTTGGTCCAATCCCCTTAAATCTCCAATCATAATTCTCCTGCCTTGAAAGCGTCCCTGCTACTCGCACATGAATTAAATGTGCCAGGGCAGGTTTAGATTGGATATTAAGGAAAATGACTTTATGGAAAGAGTTGTCAGGCATTGGAACAGGTTGCTTAGGTGGAGTTACCTGGAAGTGTTCAAGAAATGTGTGGATGTGGCACTTTGAGACACAGTTTAATGGCCACAGCGATCTTAGACTGACAGTTGGACTTGAAGATCTTATAAGTCTTTTCCAACTGAAACAATTCTATGATTACATGAAGTTATACCCCCTTATTCCCAATCATTTGTGGTCCTCTTTCACCAAAGATGTGGGTGCTCTGCTTGTGTGTATCTCTGCTGGGTGAGACCTGCATAACTGCTTTCTTTCCATTGCTCTTTCCTTTCTGATAGAAGGGAAAAAATCCTGTCTTTTATACTTTTCTGGCTGATTTCTTCCTTTGTTTCAAAAAGCTCTGTGTAGTCCTCTGGTTGCTGTTAAATTTGACTGATGGCTCATGACCATCCTCTTTAGCATGGACCACTTTGGGCACGTGCCATAAGGGGCAGTTTTCATGCCTCCACTACCACGTAAAACCCTGATAAATTACATCTAAGAGTAGTTCTTGGAACTGCTTTTTCTGGAGATGATAGTTAAATCCCAGACATGGGATTACCTTAGGGTAATAGATTTAGTCGTGCTCATAGCTTAATGTACTAAGCAGCATGATACAGCTGTGGCTGTGCATCTCCCCACTTAGCTCTGCTCACTTTACAGCTGCATCCATCTCTGTTATTTGCTGAGTGGCCTTTCTATTTGAAAAGAGAACAGGTGAGAAAACACTTGCAGTTTTTCCTTTATTGTACCTCACTTTAAGATGGAACATCATTTTTATATTAACAAAAAAGAAATATTAATTCAAACCATAGCTGCTTCCCCCTGGGCACATAGGCAGTTTGTCTGCAGCAATTTCAGAGTGATAGATCACACAGATATTTTTTTTTTTTTTGGGATTTTGTTCAGTTGGCACAATCTGACAGGCCACATCTCCAATCTCTCATTCAGCGTCAAGCCAAAATATTGTTCTGCATATCAGCTTGCATTTCACGCATATTAAAGAAACAGATCTATTCTCTATAGAATTATAGAACTGTTGGGACTGGAAAGGACCTCAAGGATCTCTAATCCCCCTGCCTTGTGCATGAACACATCACACTAGATCAGGGTGCTCAGAGCCACATCCAGCGTGGCCTTAAAAACTTCCACCAGTGGGGTTTCTGCTACCTCCCTGGGCAACCCGTTCCAGTGTTTCACCACTCTCATGGTGAAGAACTTCTTCCTAATGTTCAATCTAAATCTATGCACTTCCAGTTTTGCTCTGTTGCCCCTAGTCCTACCACTACTCAACATCCTAAAAAGTCCCTCCATAAGATACAGAAAGGCCACAATAAGGTCTCCTTGAAGCCTTCTCCTCACCAGATAGACCTCAGCCCTCTCAGTCTTTCCATAGTTTGTGTTTTGTGCATATTAATAAAATAGATATTGTTTTTGCAGGTTATGGATCTGTTACCAATTTACCTAATTTTTTGTTTTATCCTGTGTTCAAGATGCAGCACACTTCTGTGTGTGGAGTCGTTGCTGATGGGAAGGAGGCTTGGTACCTGAATTCTTAGCCAATTTTGCCAGTGCTGCACATTGTGCGTCAGCAAGACTGGCTAAAACTGGCTGTCTACAACTACCTGAAGGGAGGTTGTAGCCAGATGGGGGTTGGTCTCTTCTGCCAGACAACCAGCAACAGAACAAGGGGACACAGTCTCAAGTTGTGCCAGGGGAGGTATAGGCTGGATGTTAGGAGGAAGTTCTTCTCAGAGAAAGTGATTTGCTATTGGAATGGGCTGCCCAGGGAGGTGATGGAGTTGCCATCCTTGGAGGTGTTCAAGAAAAAGACTGGCTGAGGCACTTAGTGCCATGGTCTAGTTGACTGGACAGGGCTGGGTGCTAGGTTGGACTGGATGATCTTGGAGGTCTCTTCCAACCTGGTTGATTCTGTGATTCTATTCTATGATTCTCTGTTTCTATGAAACATGATCACATTAGAAATAAGGAAATAAGAAATAGGCATTAAAAAAAGCATTCAGTGTAGGGTTGTCTGGGGTTTCCGAGTGAGAAATGTATGTGTGTTTGCCTGGTCTGGAACATGGGCAGCAAACCACGAACATGGGAGAATTCCTTTTTTTCTGTGCATATGGTGACTGCATGGCTATACTGCAGGTGCACAGTAAAGCTGAAGTGTTCAGTTCAGGTGTGATGGTTTGGGTGTTCCCTGCCCCCCCACACTTCAGAAATCACCCACACTAGACTCAGCCGTCTCTGGGAATCGAATGAAGCTTATTATTGACAGCTTAGCACAATATACAAGCAGATAATTACAGATATTTACAGTATATATCCTTATATACCGAAATATGCAAGATAAAAGATAATACAGAAACACAAATCCCCTCCCAGGAACCTGAGTCCTCAGGATGGGCTCTCAACTGCCCTTCCACCTTCCCCCTACCCCTCTTAACCTTACACTAGTCCCAAGGAAGAATGGAGGTTTGGCCAGGGGGTTAGGAAACAAAGTGGATTAGTCAGAGAAATGGAGGGTGAGGTTAGAGAGAGAGAGATGCAGGTCGGAGCTCCCCAGCAGGAGTAGTGCTTTATGCTTTGATTCTTGTTCTTATACATCTCAGCAAGCCTATGAGGGAAGTAGACATCACCATTGTTTTCCTTCTACAGCCTGTAATCTAGTTCTTCTCACCAAAACATTCTAACTAGCTTCAAACTAGCACATCAGGTCAAAGGATGTATCACTCAATACCCAAGAGGGATGGGGTGAGGTTATCTAATGAAGACTTCAGTAGGACCCATGTGGTAGTTAATCATATTGTTGGCATGATTTAGCTTTTTAGTGTTCTTGAAACCTCATATTAATCTTGGTATTCATGCTAACCAGCTTTCTTATCTTTTTCTTTACATTTGTAATAAACTCTAGGGGCTAATCTGCATTAATTTTTATTATTTTTTATCATTTTATATTTTCCATTTTTGGATTTCTGTGATCTTTTTTTACAAGCCTGCACTTCTCTCTAGCTTTTTCCTTAAGTACTTTGTGGTGATCATTTATATCTCCTCTGTTTGATTTGGGCTCAAAATTCTTTCATTATTTCAATTATTTCATCACCCTTTTAAAGAACAGAGCAAATGTATTTTGAATTGTTAGATAATTCAATCCTCTTAACTATAGTTTTGCAATGAAGCCAGAATTACTCCTAAATCAGAGGCTACTACTGCATTGTAGTTTCCCTTTATTCTGGCTAACAGAAAAACCACTGGCTGATGCTCTCCCAGTAAATATTCAGCCTCAAAAAACATGGAAGAGATATCTGAAATATTGACTGCAATTATTGAGCATTTAAAGAAATATTTTACAGACAATTAACTATGACTACCAGTAATTTTTTGGAAGTGTTATGTTATTTTGACTGCAGGCTTGATGGTGTTTTAATAGATGTCAACTCTTATGGTAATAGAAGAATTAGAGATGAGGGAGGATCTTTTAACAGCACAAAGGATAATTGAGTGTCTGACTCATATCAGAAGTTAACACAAGTTGTGTGCCAAGCCCTTCTCGTGCCTCCTGATACCTCCTTCAGAAAGATAACGAGTTGGTGCTCCCACTTTTAAGAGCCAGTGAAAGTTATGTGTACATTAATGCCAGTTTCTATTTTGTTTGGTTTTTTTAGTGTTTTTTTTTGCTAGTTAAATGTGAGTTGGCTGAGGTGAGTGACACTTCTGTGTGTGTGTGTGTGGTAAGATGTGTCTGTCGTGGGTGTTGGCGGGGGTGATGGGTACAATAAGTACTGCCTAGGTGCTTCTAAAATCGTTATTAGGAACATCGACTTGAACAGATACTTTTGGTAGGCTCTTCTCAGCTAACTGCAGGCTTTTTGTAGTAGGCTTTGCATCTTGCTAGCCAGCTGTGTCAAAACTGATCAGCTGCACAATTACTATTTGCATTTTTTTAACAAAGAATGGCATCTAAACTTTTTTAAAGGAAATAGAGTTGTTACAATTACGTAGCCAAAGGAAGCCTCTGCTGACACTAAGATGAGAAGCCAGATGTCAGGCGCTGGCCTGCATAAGCTATGGTAGAGTGTCCCTGCCCATGGCAGAGGGGTTGGAACTAGCTGATCCTTGTGGTCCTTTCCAACCCTGACTGATTCTATGATTCTGTAATAAAAAAATCCATTGATTCTAGACACTCTTCTCAAATTTTAAACTGTTTTGGGAATGCACCGTTCTCCGTAGTACTTGGAAACAGCTGTGCAGGACTAAAGAATCAGAGCAGCTGTGCCAAAGTTTAGAACGCTAAGTGTTCTCCACAACTACATCGATCTGCTCATCTTGCAGACACTGAGAGCATAGGCAGATGATAAGGGGAATGGCTGAGCACCGAGCAGCATTGTGGTAGGGTTAAAATTACTCCTCAAAATAAAATCACCAGACTAGCTTGGAAGGTTTGGAAGCAAAATGAAGCTATATATATATACAGCAAGCTAAAAATCTAAAAGCATAAAATACAATGTACAAAACATATTTACGTGATCCTTGTGGTCCCTTCCAACCCTGACTGTTTCTATGATTCTATGTCAAGCCTTACCCTTCAAGCTGTTCTAGGTAACAGTGCTCGTTGTGATACAGACTATTTTTTGAACTTCATGACTTTCTTCCTGATGCTTGTCAGGATTTACTGTGTTGTTCTGTTTTGCTTCAGTAATCAAGATCAGCACCGGAGGTGGACTCTCCTTTGAGCAAGCACTTAAATAATTTTTCCTCTCTTAAGCTGTATAACCACTTATTTTTGTGGGAATGCTGGCTCTCATCCAAAGTTTGAGTCAGCAGGAATTTCCTCTGACTTTGTGTGAGGTCTGTGGAAAAGAAATGATGAACACCACAAATCCAGACACAACTTCTAACGAACCATATCCCAATGGACAGGTTGATTGCCGCAAAACATTAATCAGATAAATGCTTCTCAGTAGTTTCTTCTTTGGTGAAAGGCTGTGCTAGTTTGAACCTAGCTAGCATGTTTTGATGAGAAGAACTAGATCATAGGCTGAGAAATGAAAACAATGGTGAGGTCTACTTCGCTCACAGTCTTGCTGAGATGTGTGAAGAAGAAAAGCAAAACAAAGGTAAAGTCACTCTTTGCTGTGCACTTCGCTTGGGCACTTCGTGCTGGGCTGTTCTCTCAGCTCTTTGCCTGCTGGGGAGAGCTGAGGCTACTGACTGAACTCCATCTTGCTTTCTAACCTCACCCTCCATTTGCTTTGGCTGATTTCACCTTTGCTTCTTAATCCTCTTGGCTGAACCTCCATTTTTCCTTGGGACAGGGGTAAGGTTGAGAGGGGTAGGGGGAAGGTGAGGGGGTGGTTGAGAGCCCCTCCTGAGGACTCAGGTTTCTGGGAGGGGAGTTGTGTCTGTATTACCTTTTTGCATTGTATACTTCTGTATATATATATATACTGTATATATACTGTAAATGTCTGCTTGTATATTGTGCCAGCTGTAAATATAAGCTTCATTCAAATTTCCAGAGCCAGCTGAGTCTAGTCTGGGTGATTTCTAAAGTTGTGGGGGGGCGGGGAACACCCAAACCATCACAAAGGCCAGAAGATGATGATAGTGAGAATAAACGCATGTTTATTGCTGACCTTTGGCAAACCTTGTTTTCTCTTTTCTTTAAGATCAAGAGAGCAGCAATAGTTGGCAGCTCCACAGTCCCACTGAGGCTGTTCTGTCCCAGGAAATTATGTGAGAAAATGACAACATAGGAACTTTTTGTGCATCTCTTCCTGTAGCCTAAAGTTTTAGGAAGCCCTGAGCTGGAGGTGGTGCTTCCACTTCAGGCTATATTAATAGTCCTGTTGGACTTTTCACCATGAATCTATCTAAATTGCATTTCAAAACTATGTGCTTCTAGCATCTAAGCACACTGTCTTTCCCCTCCCCCCTTCCCAGCTTCTCAGTTTGAGCTAGTCTGTGTAATCTCTGTTTTGAAAGAAAGCCTTAATAATTCTTGTTAACCTCTACACTACCCCAAATTTCACTATCCTTTTTCTGAAATGGGGACCGGAACCATGTGAAGTCTTCCAAACCCACCCAAGGGTGCTCTGGGCTCCAGTATTCCATGATTTTCTAGTGTCTTTCTCGTCAGAACTCTGTTCTCATACCACTTTTCAAATGACCTCACTTTCTGAGGTGTTCCTGCTTGTGGAGCACATTACTAGTTGTGTATAGTTGCATCTATCTTCCCTGTTTAAAGGAATTAAACTGCTTCTAGATGCAAGGGTATAGAGTGTAAGTGAGGAGCAACTGAGAGAACTGGGGTTGTTCAGTCTGGAGAAGAGGACGCTGAGGGGAGACCTCAGTCACTACTGCTCCCTACAAGTAGGTTGGAGTGAGGTGAGAATTGGTCTCCTCTCAAGTAACAAGTGATAGAACTGGAGGAAACAGCCTCAGGTTGCATTAGGGGTGCTTTAGATTGGGTATTACAAAAAAATTACTGTAAGAGTGATCAGGCACTGGAACAGACTGTCCAGGGAGCTGGTGGAGTCACCACCCCTGGAGGAGTTTAAAAAAATATGTAGATGTGGCACTTCAGGACATGGTAGTGTTGGGTTGATGGTTGGACTTGATGATTTTAGAAGGCTTTCCCAACTGTGATGATTCTATGTAAACCTAAGCCAGGGAATTTGTTGATGTTCTGCTTTAGGTGGTCGATAGCTGCGTTTCTGTCTGGGTTCCTCTAGAACCTGTTTTTGAAGTGTGAACTTTTTTTTTCTTCCCCCTAATATAACCTGTGTTGACTTTTCTCCATTTTAGTTATAGCTACCTATTTATTCCATATAGTTATATGTATTTATTTATTCCATGGATCTTGTAGCTTCTACCAGTTTAAAAGTTTAAGTTACAGTTCTCCTGGCTTTGCATTCAACCAAAGATAAAAATGGAAGGTTGTATATGTTGATGGGTTTCCTCAAACCTTACTTCCTCAAATCAAGAGATAGGGAGAGAAGAAAAGGGAGAGGAGCAGGTTGATGAGAGTGTGTCTGTCTGTTTTGGGACAGCACAAGTCTGTAACATTCTTTATTTCTAGCAGATCTTCTACAGGGAGCTGGCACTGTATGTCCCTTCTCTTCTGCTATGTCCACTGCTACTAAGTGTCTTTTTCCTGATTTTCCAAGAAAATAGCTTTGTTTGCAAAGAGTTCTGCTTACTACATAACAAAAATAATTCAGTTTTTTTTTTCCTGTACTTTTGTTAATGTCTGCTGGAGTTAACCTCGTTTTGCTGTTTCTGTAGGGAGTATTTGAATGGCTTCTTCCTGCAAACCAGAAGCATTCAGTGCCACTGAATGTGTGACCCAGACGCAGTCTTTTCTTCCCTTTTATTTAGCTGAGGTTGTGATCAAAAGCAGCAAAACCCGCTCTGAAACTTGGTTTAGTAAGTCTTTAACAATGTTGCTCCAAATGCTCTGCCATATTCAGAGTCAAGGAGGAGTGCTGGCATGTCAGAAGCTCTGCTACAAGGCTTAAAGCTGGGCAATGAGAAGGAGAATTGTCTCCCTTGGGAAAATCTGAGTGTTCTGGGAATGCTCCCCGTAGCCCAGCATGAGGTGGTGATAAATGAACACCTTAATGCCTTGGTCAGAGGCCAGGGGATTTGATGCATCTCTGTAATTTCTGACATCTACAGGGATGTCTTCTCTTGGTTATAATTACAATTTTAGGGAGTTTACTTGCTATAAAAAGATGAAAGGAGAAACTGCTAGAAAAACAGACACCAGTGATGTCAAACTGGCTTTTGTGCTTCTTGAAGTGCTGCAAGCCGCGCAAAGTTTGAAGACCTTCATAACCTACATGGGCAACTGCGCAGTCTGGGTCAATGGTACCTGTCTGTTTCTGCAGGAGTGATAAGGAGAGTTGAAAGAGTAGCTGAGGCTGTTATTTTTACTAGAAATATTACTTGAGAGAAATGGGATTTTTTTAAACTTTTAATTCCTCCTCTTCTTTGACCATATAAAGCTTGCCCTAATTAGCTTTGCAATTGTAAGCAAATAGAGTGTCTACTGATTTTGTTACGTGCCATTCAAAGTCTGAAATAATCTTCACAAGTGAAGGCTCTGATGGTTTGGGTGTTACCTGACCCCCATACTTGGTAAATCACCCAGACTAGACTCAACCTGCTCGGGAAATTGAATGAAGCTTTTATATTTACAGCTTAGCACAATATACAAGCAGATATTTACAGTATATATATACAGTTATGTACAGAAATATACAAGGTAAAGGGTAATACAGAAACACAACAGCCCTCCCAGAATACTGAATCTCTAGGAAGGGCTCCCAACCGCCCTCCCCCTTCTCCTTCCCCTCTCTACCTTACCCCAGACATTGCCTTGTGCCCAAGGAAGAATGGAGGGTCGGCCGAGGGGTTAGGAAGCAAGTGGATTAATCAGGTTAGGTTAGAGAGAGAGAAATGCAGCTTAAAGCCCAGACAGAGAGCAACTCCCTTATCTATATTTTGATTCTTGCTCTTATACCTCTCAGCAAGCCTGTGAGTGAAGTAGACATCACCATTGTTCCCCTTTCACAGCCTGTAATCTAGTTCTTCTCACCAAAACATTCTAGCTAACTTCAAACTAGCATAGAAGACCAAAGCCAAAACAGTGACCTGAAATTTAAGACTTGTTTGGATACTGCAACCTGAAGACGAACTGTGTAGGTAATTTGAAGGCACAGCTATGCTTTTCCTTAATATTAATTGAAACTACTTGTAACTTGCACCATTGCAATTTTAATTTCACCATTCTCTTCTTTGGGGAATCCGCTATTGTTGTCCTTCATCTCTCTCTGTTTCTGTCTGTTGGCTGCTTACTGCCAAATCATACCTTAAAAGGAGTGAAAAGAAAACTCCTAATGTCAACTCTGTCATGGAGCTTTTCCCAGCCTTGCTGTGTACTGCCCATCTGTTAACCAGACTGATGGAATGAATGATGAGAGAGACCCTGTGAGATGCGTAAAGCTATTGAAAAATAATTTTTTCCTGCTTTCCTTTATTGTAGTCATAAAAAATAGATCATTAAAACTGTTTTATAAACATGAATGAGCTAGAAAATATTATGACAGCAAAAGTTACCAAAGATAGAGAAATGAAATTCTAAGATGAGATTTATCTTCTTACTCTAATTTGTACTCCTGCTGTACTGTAAATGTAATAACCATCAAAATGAAAAATGCAACAGATTGATAATACCATTGAGTTTTAATTAAACCACTGAATTGAAAAGGGCCCAGATGGATAACTGGAAAATGTAGTTATAAGCCTGGTATGAAAAATGCTGGATTGCTAGTGATACGTCTTATAAATAAACACTGTGCCAAAACTAACCTCATTTTTAGAACATCTTCCTGAAATTAATCATTAAAGTTTCTAAAACAGATGGTTTCTAGATTTTATTGAATTTGGCTGTCAAACACGTATTACCCTAGATCAGGAAATCCTTGTCAGAGTGTTGTCCAGTGCTGCAGTGTCCTAAGAAATAGAAAGGTAGTACCAAGGCTTGTGCTAGCTCAAATCACGGCTCAGCCTGTTGCAGTATGGAGATTGTACTAATTTGGTGCTGTGGCCGTTTGAGCTGATTTTTTTTCTAGCTCAGACATAGGGGAGAGGTGAAGGTTCCAGGGATAGGCCATAGAATGGCAACAATAGATAAGTTAATATAATTTCATTGGAGCATCAAGAGCTTAATGTCTAGAAGCACAGTTTGTTCTCCCCCTTGCTGGCTTCTGCTGCTTTGAGCTACTCTTGCCTGTCTTCCCCGGCTGCTGTTTTTGGCTGCTGCTGCTTCTGCTGCTTCGCTGCCGCTTGACCCCTCCCCCATCTCCCTTAAGGTTATTGTATCTTTTTTTTTTTTTATTCTTCTCTCCTAGTCCTTTCTCTTTTAAGTACAATTTCATCTTTCCCTGACTTTCAAAACAAAAAGTCTGTGTTGTGGTGAGTTTATTCTCCCGGGGTGGGGGGATTCACCCTAACCCGGGACAGGTGCAAAACGCTTAATGCACAAAAGGATTCAAGAGGAGATGATGTTGAATGCTACCGAAGTGAAACTGCATCTTTCACTGTTGAGTTTTTCCAACTATTACTTTAAGTGGAGGCTCTTAATTGAAAGGTAGCTACACACCGAGACCTTTCTTGCTTCCTTTCTTGTCAGATTACCCCAGGTAATATTTTTGTCTCTAAACAAGCTGCCGTCTTGTCTTCCTGCACAAGTGTGTCTGCACGAGCAGAAAAATCCGTGAGTTTTCCCAGTTTAATTTTCTGATGAAGGTTTTTTTCAAGTTATTGTCGAAGGGATTCTTCATCCTCAAAGTTTTAGATCGGTCTAGAAGAAAAAAAAGCAGTTGTCAAATTAAATTAGCTGTGATCAAATCTTAAAATTAGCATAGGAAGCCGCACAAATCAATATCTTGTTACCTTCAAAGCTTGTTATCTGTGCCTTCTCATGAATTCATTCTAGAAACTTTATGCTAAATGATGTAAAAATTGATCTAAAGCTTGGGGGAAAAAAATTGGCGATCAATAATTTTCTTCTAGTTGGAGAGAAATGTATTAAATTCTATAGGTATTACATGGCCAGATATTCTTAGCATGCCCTCTTCTAATCACTACATGATTCTTGACTGAGGACATGTTACCTGTAAAACTTCACAAAATGAGAAACAGAACATTATAAACATTTTCTCTGGGTATTGTCAATAATGAGTTGTGCAGAAAAGTGGAACATCATCTTCTTGCAAGTGAAGTTATGTTTGTGTCTGGTATTGTTTGACACTAAAGCACAGATAACTGTGGGGTTTTGGTGGTGTGGGTTATTGTTTTGGTTTTGTTTCAGGGTTTTTGTTTGTTTCTTTGTGTTTTCTTTGTTTCATTGTTTTTTTTTTTTCATCGTTACTAAATAAATTATGTAATGATAAATGTCAAAAATTCTATCCATGTGTGTGTATATAGCTATGTGTGTATGTATATTTTCCCCTACCAGAAAGATTTAACTTGCACTTTCTGCACCAAAATGAGGTGCTGGGGTTGTTTAGCTTGGAGAAGAGAAGGCTCAGGGGTGACCTCATTACTGTCTGCAGTTACCTCAAGGGAGGCCGTAGTCAGGTGGAGTTGGTCTCTTCTGCCAGGCAAGCAACAACAGAACAAGGGGACACAGTCTCAAGTTGTGCTAGGGGAGGTATAGGCTGGATGTTAGGAAGAAGTTCTTGCCAGAGAGTGATTGGCATTGGAATGGGCTGCCCAGGGAGGTGGTGGAGTCACTGTCTCTGGAGATGTTGAAGAAAAGACTGGATGGGGCCGAGCAATAGGTTGGACTGGATGATCTTGGAGGTCTCTTCCAACCGGGTTGATTCTATGAAAATATATTTCTTATAAGAAAAAAATTGGCCTGGAATGATGAGGTGCAGCGTAGCATTCAGAGAAGTGGTTGAAACAGTAATTTTTGCTTCTTGCCTTTTAATGTGTTGATCATTGTTATCATTTTAGCAAGGTGTTGGTGATGACTGAAGGGATACCTCTTTGGACTGAGTCATCTGTTTCAGCTATTGCATAGCCAATGCTTTGGCAAGCTGGTTTCTAAACTGTTTAGCTATTTTTTTTTCCTGGCACTGTAGCTGCAGCCACATTTTTTTTCCTTCCGACTGTGTAGAACTGGAATATCCTGGGTTTTTTGCTGATGAGCAGAGGTGCACTGTGGGCCAAACTAAATTGTCTTTAGGAAACCCTCTGACTGAATGGGGGGGTTGGTCTCTTCTCCCAGATAACCAGGGACAGAACAAGAGGACACAGCCTCAAACTGCACCAGGGCATGTTTAGGCTGGATGTTAGGAAGACGTTCTTCACAGAAAGAGTGACTGGTGTTGGAGTGGGCTGCCCAGGGAGGTGGTGGAGTCACCATCCCTGGAGATGTTTAAAAGAAGACTGGATCAGGCACTTAGTGCCACGGTTTAGTTAATTAGAATGTGTTAGGTGATAAGTTTGACTTGATGATCTCAAAGGTGTTTTCCAACCTGGTTAACTCTGTGATTCTGTGACACAGTACCACTGAGCATGTACCTGTGTGTGGTCCAAGGAAAATTCCTTCTTGTATCAATTGTCTTTTTCTTGCCCTGTTTTGCTGACTGCCAGAGGTTTTTCTATCAGACTGTCTGCCCTCTTGCTTTTCTTTCTCTGTCCTTTTGGATATTATTTTTCAACTCTTTGGGCATACTTTAACTTCTGTAAGGATGTCACCCAGAGTGAAAAATAGAAGTTGTTGATATTCATGTAAAAGCACTTCCCTACTACTTCAGCCTGTTTTGATGATTCAGGAGAGCCTACACATTATGTAAATTGAATGGCAAATATGACTTCCTATTGACGAGACAGGAAAAATACCATGGCAGAAAAAGGCAAAAAAAGCACCTGTTTTACACTGAATAATAAATAATTGAACTTAGCTGGCTGAATTGTCAGAGAATACTAGTTAACAATTTTTGACTGATGTGTGGCCCTATTGTAATCAAGAAAATCTCTCTTCTGTATATTAGAATACCATAAAATGCACACATAAATGTAAAGCTAGCATTTAAAGTACCTATATTTAAGACCCCAATATAATACTGTGCTCATGTATACGTGTGTCAGTTATATTTATGTTATATGCACTTAGAGCAGTTCATATATTCTTAATGGAAAATAATATACACTGAAGCAATAGAAACTTTCTATTTTCCTGAATCTCACAGGATGTGTAACCACCCTCATTTAAAGGACATTAGCAATGCGAGTTGAAGTATTGCCAATTCTTTGGGCAAATCTGATTAAACTCAGATGAAGCCTCGATAGCACTTGTTATCTCTGTGTCAAATTTTGAGCAGTCATACTTAAAATTGTTACAAGAAGTGGGCTTTTCTTTGATATCAGGGTTTCTAATGGATTTGCATCAGCAGAAATGAAGAGGCAAAAGTTACTTTCATTATTATTTGAATCAGTCTTCTAAAGTAAAACATCATTGCTGTTAGCAGCCTTGTACTCAAAGCTTCCACTCCTATGCCATGTGCTTCAGAAAGTTAGTGTTGTTTCCAGCCCTTGGGAGTTGTTTTTCTTTTTATAGTTGGAAGGAATGAGGGAGAGAGGACTTCTCTGTGTTTCTACCCATGTCGGATACTAGTGCATCTCTCTGTTCTCCAGGGCCTGTGATGGGCTGTTGGATGGAGATATCCATCTCTCGCATACCTTTGCATATGCTGTAGGAGAGATGCCTCTGTCTGTGGAGGAACTCAATAAAATCATCCTGTTTCACTACTTTGTCATACTTGCCCCAGAAAGCAGTCTGTGAAACATGACTGATACCTCCCAAGTGATAGTGATGTGGAAATATTGCTCACTTTTTCCACATCTTTAATGCTTCTGCCAAATCTCAGTAAGTATGAATCTAGTCATACTTTGCTCTTTCAGGTGGCAGAATAATTTGGAATTAATGGGCAGTAACATTTGGCCTTGAGTTTTGAACTTTCAAGAGAGTAATGTGTGCTTCTGTGTAGTGATGATGTGTTTTAATACAAATGTTATTGTGTTACAAAATCTTGTAAAATTGTTTTATCAGGAGCGTCATAAAATGCTGCAAATGACTACAGCAGGATGCTGCCTGCTGGAGTTCATTTTCTTTTGACCCAACCTGAAGTTCAGCAATTTTGCAGGAATTTTGTAATAAAAGCACATGCTGTCATTTCTGTCTCTGTTTCCATGACATTAAAACTCAGGAAATAAAGGCAGACATTTAGTCCTACTTCAGAGATGTATGAACAGTCTGTTGAACCACTGCCTGAAGAGCATGAGTTGCCTTTAGGATGAGTAAAAGAACGGTAGACCTTTGAGTCTCCTATTTTGCTGTTTTGTCTATGATCTTCTAAAGCTATTGCTGTTTGTTAATTCATTTATAAAGCAGGTGCTTGATCTGAAATTTTCCTAGTCAAAGATAAAATCAAATACAAAACAACTATACAGGCAAGTATGGGACACTTCTATGTACAGCAAAATTTACAGATAACATTTGATGAAGAGCAACATGTAGTCTATTATATATATATATAAAAGAGAGAGCGATGAAAAAACAGTGGCTTGTAAAATAGACTAAAGAGGGCTTTTTCTGCATTGTGAGGAGCAGCTGGACTTTGCATGCTTCAGGGCTTCTAATCCTAGAATCATAGAATGGTTTAGGTTGGAAGGGACCTCAAGGATCATCCAGTTCCAACTCCCTGCCATAGATAGAGACACCTCCCACTAGAACAGGTTGCTCGAGGCCTCATCCAGCCTGGCCGTGAACACCTTCAGGGAGGGAGCATCTACAGCCTCCCTGGGCAACCTGTGCCAGTGTTTCGCCACCCTCACTGCAAAGAATCCTTTCTTAACATCTAGTTTAAATCTCGCTTCTTCAAGTTTAAACCCACTGCTTCTTGTCCTGTCTTTACAAGACCTTGTCAGTAGTCCCTCCCCAGCCTTCCTGTAGGTCCCCTTCAGATACTGGAAGGCCACTATAAGGTCTCCTCTAAGCCTTCGCTTTTCCAGGCTGCAGTGTCCTAGCTCTTGTAGCCTGTCCTCATAGAGCTGCTCCAGCCCTCTGATCATCATCTTCATGGCCCTCCTCTCGACTTGTTCTAACAGTTCCATGTCCTGTTTGTGTTGGGGGCTCCAGAACTGCACACAGTACTCCAGGTTGGGGTCCAAAGAGAGCAGAGTAAAAGGGGAGAATCCCCTCTCTTGACCTGCTGGCCACACTGCTCTTGATGCAGCCTAGAACATGGTTGCTGTCTGGGCTGCACTCACACTGCTGGCTCATGTTGAGGTTTTCATCAACCCAGACCCCAGGTCCTTTGCCTCAAGGCTGCTCTCAGCCATTTGCCACCCAGCCTGTATCTGTGCTTGGGATTGTCCCGACCTCCATGCACGACCTTACACTTGACCTTGTTGAATGTCATGAGGTTGGCCTCTTCAGCCTGTCCAGGTCCCTCTGGATGGCATCCCTGCCCTCTAGCAAGTTGTCTGTGCCACACAGCTTGGTGTCATCTGCACACTTGCTGAGGATGCACTCAATTTGTCTGTCCATATCACTGACAAAGATGTTCAATAGCAGTGGTGCCAGCACTGACCCCTGAGGGATGCCACTTGTCACTGGTCTCCAGGTGGACATTGTGCCGTTGATCACCACTCTCTGCGTGTGACCATCCAGCCAATTCCTTATCAGGTGATGAACTTATCCAGTGCTTTAGATCAAGGGAGCAGGTTTTACAAAGTTCTGCGATGTAGATGTTCTAAGGCCAGGCCCCCATTATCAGATACACTTACCCACAGCGAGGACCTTGTTCTAGCCATGGGGCTGTTGATGCACGCTTCACAGACAGCACCATGACAGAGTATGGACAATCCTGGAGGTTCTTGCCTTCACGGGAAGGGAAGCGTGGAACAGAGGTGTGTACTCTTACTATACACAGGACAGAATTCTGATGTTGCAAAATAATTGCAAAAATAACTTCTGTTAAGAAAGGAGCAATACAATGACAGAAGATGATTTGTATATTGCAGAATGTTTTGATCAAAGTGTGATGTGGCAAAGTGTGCTTATTTTCCATCTGTAGCAAACCTGTGTAAACAGTGACCCATCTGTTTCAAACGGCTGCTTTCCTCATGCACATAAAAGTTCAGTGTTTTGCATAATGCAGTTTGGCAAGGAAAAGTACCTGACTTTCTTTTTTACTACTTTTTTTCTGTGCACTGGAGTGTACTAATAAGTGGTGTTTGATTACTTTTGACTGTATATTCAGGTTTGGGGAAAGAAGGCAGCCATGTCTAATAAAAGAGACTGATTGTGCTTCAGCTTGAAGTCAGTGACAAGTGCCAAAGTGCTTAAGGGGAAGCGATGCTAGGCCATGCTGTTGTCATGAAAAAGCCATAATTACGTTTGACAGGTTTGAAGTCTAAAGTCTTTAACTCAAAATCCAGGTTTTCTCACCTAATTTGCTAAAACCATATGCAGAATCTTACTCTTCTGTCCTCCTTCCATCTTCTTTTTGGTTCCCTTCTGTCAGCATCATCATAGTTCTGCTTTGCTTAGTTCCCAAATTACTCTAGATTATCCCTCTTCTCCCTATCTACAGTTAAAATGTCTAAAAGTTCTTTAACACTGTTTTTATGGGCCCTCTTTCTGCACTGTAGTAGTTTGATTTTCAGTATATTTGAGGAGTCATATGCACACCAGACAATCTCAACTCATTTTCATTTTGTCTTCCAGTCACTAGAGTAATGAAAGCCTTAGAAAATGCCTCACCAGCAAGATAAGTCATCAAGTCCAAAGATGTAAACAGATTACAGTTTTACCCACTGTCAGCTTTCCCCACTCTACCAACATGCTAATTTTACACCTGACTTTGGAAATCATTTAGTTGATTGATATAGCAATAAAAGGACATTTAATAGCAACAAAGATAAAAAGCTTTGCCTAACACTCTTCGTTGTGTAATAATGATCCTCACAACGTTCAAGACCTTCTTAAACGATGAAAGTAAAATGCATAAAAATGCTGTCTGACAAAACTCTCCACACTTTGAAAATAGCTTCTAGGATGAGAAGACCAATTAGGAAAAGAAAAGCACCTATTTCCTCGTGTGACACCTGCCATTGCAATAGAACTTGGAATCAAGTGGAAGAAGAGAAAAACAAACATAAAAAAGCTTCTCAACCCCTTTTGGGGATGGAGTTACTTCCTGCTGCATGGTGGTAGCTGTATTATGGTTTTGGTTAAAAGGAGTTTTGGTGATCATTTCTTGCATTCAGAAGAAAAAGTTTAAAAGAGCAGTCAAAATATGTTTGCTGTGAAATATTTGCTGATGTCTTGGTTCTCTTACAACTACAACTGTACTTGAACAGAGCTATTACTTTACCAATTCTGGGCTCCTCAATTCAAGAGAGATGTTGAGATACTGAAACATGTCCAGAGAAGGGCAACAAAGCTGGCAAGAGGCCTGGAATACAGACCTATGAGGAGAGACTGAGGGAGCTGGGGGTGTTTAGTCTGGAGAAGAGGAGGCTCAGAGGTGATCTCATTGCTGTCTACAACTACCTGAAGGGAAGTTGTAGCCAGGTGGAGGTTGGTCTCTTTTGCCAGGCAACCAGCAACAGAACAAGGGGACACAGTCTCAAGTTGTGCCAAGGGAGGTCAAGGCTGGATGTTAGGAGGAAGTTCTTCACAGAGAGAGTGATTGGCATTGGAATGGGCTGCCCAGGGAGGTGGTGGAGCTGCCGTCCCTGAAGGAGTTCAAGAAAAGCCTGGCTGAGGCACTTAGTGCCATGGTCTAGTTGACTGGATAGGGCTGGGTGATATATTGGACTGGATGATCTTGGAGGTCTCTTCCAACCTGGTTGCTTCTATGATTCTATATAATCATATGATAATATTTTCAGGGAATTTTGTTCTCAAGTTAGGTGACTGATGTAGGTTGTAGATTCGGTCTCAGTCCATTCTTTTAGGAGTTACATCCCCCATGCAACTCCTGTAAGTCAAGTGCAATTTTTTTTCCCCATAGGAATTTGTTCTGTATCCCTCCTCATATTTCTGTACTTCACTGGAGTGGCAGAGAAGTGGAACGTTGCTTATGTTGACTTCCAAAGCCAGTGAGAACCTTGAGAGTGTTATTGCCTGTACAGAGGTAACTTAATTGGAGCAAATCAGGAGTATGTACAGTATTGGTAATGGTAAAGGGGAAACGTATTCAGGCTGGGAAAGCATGTTAGGTACTTTGCTTTTCACCTAAGGGAAGCGAGTATTGTGGAAATGAAAGCTGTGGATGGCTGATGTTTTTGCTGAGGCTGGCAGAGATGGCCTCAATTTGAGGCAGTCATCTGCAGCCATGGCCTTACAGGACCCTTTTCTCTGGGTCCTGGGTTAGACTGAGATATTTGTTACTCTGTGCTGGAGAGTACTTCATGGGAAAGAGTAGGGAATGAGTTAGGAGTTGTATGTCTTATGAACACATCATAGGGTGTGCAAAAGTATTGAATATAAGGCTTAAAAGATTATACATATGAAGGAGAAAAGAATCAATTTAAGCTGATGAGTCACAGATTTTGCTCTTCTGGTGCACTCAGTTGATTTTTCTCAGGTTATAGTATTTCTTGCATGACTGGGACAGAAATATTTAGAAACAGTTGAACCTCAGTATAGTTTTTTTTGAGGGGCAAAGATTGACTGAAAATAGTACTGCCCAGGCAGGACTGTGGATGAAATCTTCACTGTTTGATTAGAAACTTCGTATTTGGTACAGATGGATAATGGAGAAATTGCAGAGGTGAAAATGTCATTTGAAACCCGGATTCAAGGTGATTTAATAGCTCAGAAAAGTATCCACAGTGGAAGAGTTGAAGTTGTTCAGCCTGGAGAAAAGTAGGCTCTGAGGTGACCTTATAGCAGATTTCCAGTACCTGAAAGGGGCCCATAAGAAAGCTGTAAGGGACTTTTAAAAAAGATTTGGAATGATAGAACTAGAGGGAATAGATTGGAACTTGAGGAGGGGAGAATTAGACTGGATATTAGGAAGAAATTCTTTCTAGTGAGGGTGTTGAGGTGAACAGGTTTCCCGGAAAGATTGTGGATGGCCTCCTCCTTGGAGGTGTTCAAGGCCAGGTTGGATGAGATCTTGAGCAAACTGGTCTAGTAGAGGGTGTTCCTGCCTGTGGCAGGCATGTTGGAACTGGATGATCCTTAAGGTCCCTTCCACACCTATGAATCTCTGAAGATGTGCATGTTTTTCCTTTTCCTTTTTAACCCTTCTTACCAGCTTGTACTGAATTAAACTTTTCCTTTCTCTATCCTCATGAACCTTCACATTTTGAAGCCTTCTATGACTCGGTAGACCATTTCAGCATCTATGTATCAGAGATTCCTAGAGGCTTAAAACCATCTCAGGTAATTAATGGAATATGCCTCCTTGAAAGTAAGGATTTATATGCTTCATGCCTACAAAGTATTTAAAAAAAATTCTGCCCCCCATGGGGAGTGACTTAAAGGTACAGATTCCTCCTGAGTCAGGTGAAAAATTCAGGGCTATTCGGAAAGACTAGCTTGAACCTCATCTGTGTCCATATTAGTGAAAGGAGCTTCTCTTCTGAGAGCATCCATGTGCTGCAGGCATGACCTGACCACCCCCAGTTTGTTGTTGCAGAAACCTACTGCTCTCCATTAACTGGGGAGGGTCATCCCTTTAGGACCCTTCATGACCAGTCGGTACTTGCCTGTACTCACCCCGTCCTCTTAGCAGCAGTGTTTAGCACTTACAGAAGTGTCACAAATATCTATTAAATCATAGAATGCATTGGCTCTTTAAAGGTCATATAGTCCAACTTCCCTGCAGTAAGCAGGGACATATTTTAACTAGATGAGGTTGCTAAGAGCCCCATCAAGCCTGATCTTTAATGTCAAAGGCATGTCTTTAGGTGCTCACACCTAGCAAATAAACATTAGAATTATGGAATCAACCAGGTTGGAAGAAACCTCCAAGATCATCCAGTCCAGCCTAGCACCCAGCTCTATCCAGTCAACCAGATCATGGCACTAAGTGCCTCAACCAGTCTTTTCTTGAACACCTCCAGGGATGGCAACTCCATCACCTCCCTGGGCAGCCCATTCCAATGGCAAATCACTCTCTCTGTGAAGAACTTCTTCCTAACATCCAGTCTCGACCTCCCCTGGCACAACTTGAGACTGTGTCCCCTTGTTCTGTTGCTGGTTGCCTGGCAGAAGAGACCAACTCCCACCTCGCTACAGCCTTCCTTCAGGTATTTGTAGACAGCAATGAGATCACCCCTGAGCCTCCTCTTCTCTAGGCTAAACACCCCCAGCTCTCAGCCTCCCCTCATAGAGTTTGTGTTCCAGGCCTTTCACCAACTTTGTTGCCCTTGTCTGGACTTGTTCCAGTATCTCAACATCTCTCTTGAATTGAGACACCCAGAACTGCATGTGTGATTTCTCCTCCATATGTATCTGCATTCTCACATAAGCCAGTTCACAGAAAATATGTAAAATAAGTACTCTGAAGCTACAGGGTAATAAATAGTAGGATGCAAGTTTGTGAATATCTATGTAGGATGTTTAAATGTGATATTTTGCCTTTTGAAAACACCAAGTTCATTTTGGTTTCTACACTAGTCACTAATACGAGGTGATCAAGTGATTTCCATTTCATAGAGAACATAGTTTATGCCCAAACGTAGCCTTGAAAAGACCCTTCCCTTTGAACTTCTATTTGTGGAATTGAGTATCAAACCAGAAGGAAAATGCCTGAGGCGTTAATGTTTAATTGACATTGAGTCATACTGCTGCTATAGATTTTTCATTTCTTTTTTTAATCCTAAAAATACAGAACAAATATATCTAAGTGTTCCAGTGACTTTCACAGGCATACTGTATAGTTTTCTGTTTCTGGATGAAATAGTAATGTGGTTTGGAACTGGCACCAGTCATTAAAAACAACACCCAAAAAGTAGCCTGCTTGCCATGGAGCATTAGCTGAAGTAAGTGTGCTTGCTGTTCCTGGACCTCTTCACTTAGTTCTGTATCTTTCTAATTTATTAGTGCTGAAATATTTTAATCAGTGAAAGGCATTATAATTTGCTGCAGTTCATAATTGACATGCAGTGTAATTAACAACACAACAGTGGTTGTTCCAGATGTGAATGCGTGGGCTTGTTGGGATTATGAGCTGTCACAAAGAAATTGACAAACACAGGCAATGCTGATGTATTAGTAAAAGTCTTTGCTTTAGTAGTTTGGGTGTTTTTGTTGTTGGTTGTTGTTGGACAAGCAGAAGTATTTGAAATAGAGCCAGGAGGATGACTGGGGGACTTGAGCATCTTCCCTATAAAGAGAGACTGAAAGCCCTGGGGCTGCTTAGTCTGGAGAAGAATGAGAGGAGATCTTATCAATGTATACAGGTATCTGATGGGTGGGTGTCAAGTGGATGGAGCCAATCTCTTTTCAGTGGTCAGCAGCAGTAAGACAAGGACCAATGGCTACACATTGAAACATAGAAGGTTTCACCTCAACATGAGGGGAAACTTAGTCACGGTCAGAGTGACAGAGCACTGTCTGGGCAGGCTGCCCAGAGAGGTTGTGGAGTCTCTTTCTCTGGAGGCTTTCCAAACCCACCTGGATGCATTCCTGTGCAAACTATCCTAAGACATCCTATCTTGGCAGAGAGGTTGGACTCAATGATCTCTGGAGGTCCCTTCCAACCTCTAAAGTTCCGTGATTCTCTGAAATAAATAGCTGTGTCCTGCCGCTGTTCTGTAAAACTGAAGTGCAAAACCTTGGCTGTCCAGTGGGCCTGGAGAGGTTAAGCATCACTGCCTTCAGCTAAGTGGTCTTGAGCTAAGATGACTCTGTTATTCTTTTGAAAGAAGAGAAATAAAAATCAGCAAACATGATTTTTTTAGTAAAGTGATTTCCCCACCCTTCTCTTTCCATCCTTGCTACCCCTTGAGGAGCCGCCAGGCTGCACAGTTCAGACTCGTGCTTGGAAGAATATTGAGCTCTGCTGAATGGGTAGAAAGGAGGGGGAAAAAGAAACACCCAACCAACTGGCAATTTGTGAATTAGCACTAGAAATGGGAAATTGTTGCCGTTTCAGTTCTTAAGTTGTCAGTGGAAAACAGGATTAGAGGAGGAAGGATTTCTCTAAGCCTCAGGAGAAAAGCTATCGCAGTGGAATATTGACACAAGAAGAAATGCATAAATTCTGTGCTATTAAGCATACTTAGGAAAACAGTTCCCTGCCAGTCATAGTTTACTGTAATGATATTTCTCTTATGTAATTCATAGGAACAATCAGAGGATGCTGATTTGTATTGAAGTCAGCCTTTCTCCACTCCGGTGACTCTCCTCCTGAGTTCCCACTTGGCAGTGGAGGACAGTGAAGCTGTCTTGGCTCTGCACAGCCGTTATCTGTGTACCTGCTGTCTTGAGCTGCAGCTGTAAGGCCATGGTGGAAATATCCTCACAGAGGGTGCTGCTCTCTAACGTTGGTGTAAATGCCTGGAGAAAGAGGCTCTTTGCTTTAGATAGTGCTGGCTAGTGTTTTCCTGGTCTGCCATTCCTTTCTGTGCAGATCACCTTCTCACATGTGACAAGACAAGAGCAAATGGGCTCAAGTTGTGCCAAGAGAGGTTCAGGTTGGATATTAGGAAAAATTTCTTCATAGAAAGCATCATCAGGCACTGAAACAGACTGTCAGGGGAGGTGGTGGAGCCACCATCCCTGAAGCTATTTAAAAGACATGTGAATGTGGTGCTTAGGGATGTGGTTTAGTGGTGGTATCTTTGCAGTACTGGTAGGATTGTGAGCTGTCGGGAGGCGGTTGGGTTTGATCTCCAAGGTCTCTTCCAGCCCCAATAGTTCTATTTTCTTAAGTCTTTGTCTGTTAAAAGATTTATGAAATCTTCTTTAGAACTGCTTTCCCTGTAGTTTCTCTCCAGGATTTTTATGGTGTATCAGATACTGGGTCTTGTTCAGCAGAATTACAAAATGCTTGAATAGATGGGAAAATGATGTTAGATGTCTGTACTGTTTGGGAACAGCTATGTAATCAGGCATCCGATGTAGATTGACTTGCTAGAGATTTAGTTCTCAGAATTCAACGTTTTTTAGAACACTATAATATTATCTTGGTTAAATGCAAGATGTTAAAACAAAAGGCGCTCTTAAGGGGGAGCAAATGGGACTAAAACAGTGGCAGTGATGAGATGTTCTCACAGTGATTACTTGGGTTCTCAGGGGAAACTGTGGGGAAACTGTGAAATGGGAAATAAATCACATTCTGGCACCCATCAGTGTGCTATGTATTACTTTTCTTAAGTAGGTCTTGGGGTAAGGAGCATACTAAAACCTGAAAGGCTCTTGTCTAGGCAGAGAAAGGAAAGGAACACTTTTAGGATGACAATAGAGAGAATGACAGAATGGGAAAGAGAATAATTTATTTTACCAGTTCTGAGGTGAAGGTATTCTAAAAATGTATAGAAGAGCAGGATAAGATGTATGTGCGTAAAGTCTGCTCATGGAGACTTCCTATTGTTTTTACCCTCCAATCTTCATGTTAATACCTTTGGGTGAAAGAACAAATAATTATTTGTGTTGCAGACAAATGGGGTTTAGACTTATTTTAATAGGAAGTGTCACAGCATTGTGAAAGACAAAGAATTAGAGGTATTGTGTTAACAGGGTTGGGAAGGAGAGGCGATAGCCCAGAGAGCTATTTTGAGAGTGGGTGATTTCATGCAGGAGGAGAAAAAGGCTGCATAATCCCTTCCTCAAAGAGGTCAATGCTGAAGGAACTAGAAGGAGCCTGAAAACTGGCTCATTCTGCATCTTCTAACACCTGCTGATTGTTTTAACTCAAGTATTCACAAAAATCTATTGAAAAATTAATGCAGTTTGTTTTAATTTTATATTTTGGACTAATTGCTGTAGACTAGCAGGCTCCCTTTTGGTTCTAAGCTCTCATCGTTTTCACCACTAAAAATTACTTCATATTGTTCCCTTGGGATTTTAATTGCATTAAGAAATGATTGGCCCTAATAAACTTCTACAGTCTGTGATAATTATAATCAAATACGATATCCATAAAATTATGCTGAAGCAAATGCATTCTTGATCATTAATTAGTGAACTATCAAAGGCCTTGCAGATGGTAGTCGTTTTGTGCTTTCTGGAGTGAAGCCTGACTATCACAGTCTCGACAACGTGTAGTACATTTATTTTTCAGCTGCTCTTGAGGCATTAAAAGGTCTGAATCTGTGTTTGTATACAGGTCCTATGCTCTCAGTTTCTTTTCATATGGGAAAATACAGAATTATAGAATCATGGGTTGGAAGGGACCCTCAAAGGTGAGCAGGGACATATCCAGCTAGATCAGGTTACTAAAAGCCCTGCTGGTGTCTGACCTTGAATGTCTCCAGGGATGGGGCCTGCACCACATATCTGAGCAATCTCCTTATGTCTACCCTACCTCTACCCTGCTCTGGTTTAAAACCTCATCCTATTGCTACAAGCCCTTCTAAACAGTCCCTCTCCATCCCTATAGGGTCCCCTCCAGGTACTGGAAGGCCACAGTAAGGGCTTCCTGGAGCCTTCTCTTCTCCAGGCTGAACAACCACAACTCTCTCAGCCTTGTCTTTGTAATAGAGGTGCCCTAGCCCTCTGATTCTCTTTTTCGGCCCTCCTCTGTACCTGACCCAGCAGATCCGTGTAAAGGTGTTTGATTGTTTTAACAAGGCTTTGGCACTGCAGAGTACTTTACAAAACAGATAAATGGATCTGACTGCAGTGCTTGAAGGGTAGAATGCTGAGAGGCTGCTCACATACAGTTGTGTGTGAGGGCAGTGGGAGAAGTTTGGCATAAGCAACGCTTGTAGAAATTACCGACTTTTTGGAGAGGTTTTGTGAAGTGGACTTTCTGTTTGGTGGTAGATTGTGCTGTGTTCAAGTGGCAATGTAGGGAAATAAATCAGTGAGGAAAAATTGTAATTTGTCAGTAGTGAAATCAAAATTACTTCTGACGTAGTTTGACTGCATTGGCTCCTCATAGATGAAGGTGGAAGAATTGATGCTTTACAGCTACTGACACTTTGGTACCAGCCCAGGTTCTGCCAACTTTGTGTTTTTTGCAGTGAAGTTTAAGCTAAAAGACACAATATGCTTCCTGTTTCTGGAATCCTTGGGAAAATAGCAAACCTACAAAAAGCAAATCCAAAACATTGGCAAGGGCAGGTGGTCTTATCAGCCAAAGTCTTGTGAGATGCTGCCATCAAAACTGTTTCAAGCACAGCTTTGTTTACAAAGAATGCCAACTAGAACTAAAGATCAGGAGCATCACTGCCATCAAATTATCTTGATCTAATGACAGATGACTCTCTTGTGTGTGGTATCAAGATATTGTGAGACAAAAATGTCACATTCTAAGTTCCCCTCTGTTTAAATGGGCATTACAGCTGTCTTTGAATTGCAGGAAGACTTTGATTCCTAAATCCTGTAAAGTGGATTTAGGTCCCAGTTTTCCTTTTATTGATTAAAAAGTTAAATTTAATAGCTTACGCAGTGTCTCTTTCTATTTCACTCATTTTATCAGTGAAATACAGGCCCACATCTCTGACTTCAAACAGTTACATTTACATAAGCAGCACATTTCCAGTCTCTCTCGCAGTTGATTCATTGGTGGAGATGCCTGCCTCCATGTGATCTGACCACAACAGCTAGCCACTCCTTAGTGATAATTTACATTGTTATTGTGATATGGATTAGGCTTCAGTTGGAAGTGAGTCCAAGTCAATACTGGCTTCTTTTCTGTGACATCTTAAATTATTTAACAGTCTGATATCCATTTTGAAATTCAAAGACATTGCTTAAAATGTCTCTTGGCAAACTGAAGTTCATCAATGAAACTTAAGCAATTGGCTTGGCGTCCAACACGTAAGACAGAGATAAATGAGGAACAAAGTAGGAATGTGGACTCAGTCTGCTTGCTTTGAATTGATGCTGGCATAATGGAGACCAGCATTTGGCTCCTTTTGTTCTCCTTTGGAATGTACTACGAGTACTTCTCTCAAGTGACTGCAGGTCCTGACACTCACAGTCCTTGACTGGACAATATGGATGTAGTGAGGGAACATATTTGGTCTTGTAAAAACATTTTTTCTCCTTGATCTGGCAAATGCATATATAAAAGTCCACTGGAAGAAATGAATGAATTCTCCTGCCTGCCCAACCAATTCATTTGTCTGGGGCTTGAATTCCCCTGAGGAGAGGAAACATGAGGCTTTTACAGGAAGTAGCAGCTGTTGTTCTCCTTCCCTGGGGCAAAAGATGTGCATTGTGATCTGTAACTCCCACTATGTTTTATTAGTGTGGTTGGCACCTAGTGACTTATTCTAATGGTCCAGCTGTTGAACGCTGTAATCCTTGGGGGTCAGATGACACAGGCTGTTGCTACTGCTGTGTGCCTTTTATCTGTGTACTTGATACTGAATTCATATTTCAATGTAGCTTATGTAAGCAGTTTTGTTATAATTGTGTGAGTTAGGAGGTTTTTTTGAGGTGGCCATGAAAAGGTTATTTCTGAGCCTTGCTGAAGTCTCGATGGGAAAATCTGTTTGCTCATAAATAATTTATGTAAAGCAAACCCTACAGACTTGTTACAGATGGGTTTATTCACATATAAAGCTCGAGAAGGGATTTAGGTGCAACTTTAATGTAAGGAAGAGTTGATAAATTACTCTGATTAGCTGGGGTTTAAAAATCAGTCTCTATCATAAGTACCTTTGCCACACACAGCGTTCTCCACTTAGTGCATGTGTAATGAAATTAATTATTTGAAAAGATTAAGGCTTGTTGCAATACCTGAGATTCAGAACATTCCTATCAGAGAGCTGTTGTGAACTTGTTTTCCTAAGGCACTGCAGCACTTCATAAATGTGAAGAATCTTTCTAAGAGAGCTAATGCAAAACATCTTTATTTCTACTCGTGCAAATGTCTGAAGCTGATTTATTGCTGAAACGAAGCTATTTGAATATGTTGCATTACATCAGGCACTTGTGGTTTTAGCAGCGTTCTGGCAGAGTGCTCTGCTCAGTCTGTTTTGGGAGAAGGTGATTTCCCTTGTCTTGTCTGATTGCAGTAGTGATAGGACACAGGACTGCAGCTGCAGGAATGAAAATTTGCAGAGCTGTATGGACTACAGAAGTTGAAGTGTGTGTTTCTTAAGGTAATTTTTTCTCTCCTTATTCTTGGGCAAGGAGGGAGTACACCTCCAGTATATGCTAAGATTGTAATCATTAGAAGCTCAGCTCTAATTGTTACAGAAAAAGAAAGAGGAGTAATGCAGTTAGAGTTGTGCACAACTCTTGCTTCATACATCTTTAATAGTGTTACTTTTGCCTTGCTCCTCTACATCCTAAGGTTTGAGGTTTCATCCTGGTGGTGGGTTGTCAGCATCTGGAGTCTTTTCCCAGGACAAATGTGATGCTCATGTTGATGGTTTCTTCTTCCCCACTGTAGATCCACATGGAGTCACATTTATTTCCTAACAGCTTTACACCATTCTTTTTCTTCATTGGTCCATGGTACCATGTTAGACTTTTTATCTATTGCTCCCCTAACCAGTTTTGTCTAGCTTTAGGTGCACATTTCTCAGCAGTTGTGATAGAATCTTCAGTGCCGGTCTCCATCCCATCTGCTTCTCTTAAGTCACCATCCATGTGATGTGTAGACAAGTAGAGATAGTGTTTAGTAGTGGACTTGTCAGTGCTGGGTTACCTGTTGGACTTGATGATCTGAAAGATTTTTTTCCAAGCTAAAGGACTCCAATTTGTACAACATCCTCTGTATGCAGGTGATGGACAGGAGGCCTTCTAAGGTGGCGATCTGCTAAGTGGGTGATTCACAGATACAGAATATTCCAGTCAGGAATGTGGCAATCGGTAATCTTGGTCACAGGGAGTAGAGTTGGTCCACAGGATCATAGAACCATAGAATGTCAGGGGCTGGAAGGGTGATCATCTAGTCCAGCCCCACTGTCAGAGCAGGATCACCTAGAGCAGATCACACTGGAACACATCCAGATGGTTCTTGAATATCTCCAGAGAGGGAGTCTTCTCAGCTTGCCTAGGCAGCTGGTTCCAGTGCTCTGTCACCCTCACAGTATAAAAATTCTTCAAGTCCATATGGAACCTCCTATGCCTTAACTTCCACCCACTGTCCCTTGTCGTGTCACTGGGCATCACTGAGAAGAGGCTGGCTCTATCCTTCTGGAGTTTAAGATTCTGAGGGAAGAGAGGAAGGAAAGTTGAATATTAATCTTGTTTGTTGGTCTTGGGAGCACAGACTTGAATCTTTTCAGGGAACTGGGATCCTGTGGGAAGCTGTCTTAAGGGGCAAAGAAGATACTGGGAAATGTCATCCAGGAAAAAAGTCCTGAAAGTGATGATGTAGGAGAAATTCATCTTAGGAACACACACAGTATTTTATTCTCTTGCTTTATTGCTGAGTTTGATGCAAGGTTGTCTGGACACATGGTGGGAAGCTTCTGCTTTCATAGTCTGTTAGAAACTGATTGCATATGGAAACAAATAAGGCTATCATGTGGATATGGTGTGTGGTCACACATCTGTCATTATCAGGGGAGTATTCTTTGGGCAGCAACAATTGTAACCAGACAAATGTAGATAAATGGAAATGTTGGCTGAGCGATCATTAATAATGTGTAAAACTTAATGTAGGAAAGTATTTAGTTGCTTAGTTAGCCCGTCAAGATTGTTTTATTGGTTTAAGTTAAAATACTTAGGAGAATGAGAAGATGATGCACTGAAATGGTTTGGGAAGAGTGATGGGACAATAAACCTAACTAGTCTGACTGATGGAGCTGTTTGAGACCTTTAAGTAGAATAATCTATGACAAATGTGCTTACATTACCTTCTTAGTGACTAAACTCAGAGAGGTCCAGAAGATGTTTTCCTCTCCTTCATTCTTAAAGGAGGAAAGTAAAAACAGTTTAAATTTAACATACCAACTTCAGTGTTAGGAATATTTGTTTTCAGGAGAAGTGTGGCCAGCAGGTCGAGGGAGGTGATTCTTCCCCTCTGCTCTGGTGAGACCCCACCTGAAGTACTGTATCCAGTTCTGAAGCCTCCATTTCAAGAAGGATGAGGACATGCTGGAGTGTGTCCAGAGAAGGGTCATGAGAATGATCGGAGGGCTGGAGCACCTCTCCTATGAGGACAGGCTGAAAGTGTTGGGGTTGTTCAGTCTGGAGAAGAGGAGGCTTTGAGGTGACCTTCTTGTGGCCTTTCAGTATCAGAAGGGGGCCTACAAAAAAGCTGGGGAGGAACTTTTTCGGCTATCAGGTAGTGACAGGACTAGGGGGAATGGAGGAAAGATAGAGATGGGTAGGTCCAGACTGGACATGAGGAGGAAGTTCTTCACCATGAGAGTGGTGAGACCATGGAATGGGTTGCCCAGGGAGGCTGTTAAGGCCCTGTCCCTGGAGGTGTTTAAGACCAGGCAGGATGAGGCTCTGACCAGCCTGATCTAGGGTAAGGTGTCCCTGCCCGTGGCAGGAGGACTGGAACTAGATGATCCTTGTGGTCCCTTCCAACCCTGACTTATTCTATGATTCTAAATCTAAATTCTTTTGTTTGCTTTAAAAACTCTTGAAGATTGTGCACGTTATTAGCCATGTACATGTGTGCCATTTATGCTTTTGGAACCCTCTTTCTATATCTGCAGTAATACCAGTAGTTGATGTAAACTAAAAATCTTTCTTCATCATCTGGGAAAGATTTTAAGTCATTTAAGGTCAATTTTCAAAGATGAGGAATGGCTTGAATCTCTAGACTTCAGATAGGACAGACTGTAAATGTGTTAAATATGTAATTAATATGGATTAAATTTTCTTAGCTCCCTCTTCTTCATTGATTTTTGCCATTCCCCCAGTCATTTCTATATGTATATATAAAATATATGGCTTGCTGGTAAAAGGATCTCAAATCAATTTGGCTTTATTTACTTCAGAATATCCTGAATAATGTGTATTGTGGGATTCATACAAAAGGAATAGGCATTTCTAATGGAAGACTAATTCCAAGTGGCTCAATTGAATTATAGAATGCCCAGTGGAATTAAAACTCAATTAAGAGCAGTTATTTCAGTATCCTTAGTGGAAGAACTGATTTTTCTTGTTCCACAGAACTACCAGTCTGATTTACTTGCAGCTAACTGTCATCCATCAGTTGGGTGTGCAGGCAGAGTTTTAACGCTGTAGTTTGTGGATGGATGCACCAACTTTGCCATTCTTTATATCTGCTTGGGGAGAAGACTCTGAGGTGGATTTCCATCTGGGAGAGGTCAGGTAACCCACTCTGTTTCTCAAGAAACTCCTTCTGTAGTAGCTATTTTCTTACAGTGATTCTGAATCTCCATGTACTGGTTAATAAACCAGCTGGGACATGATAATGAGCTGGTTCATATGGAAACAGCTTACTCATATAAAAGCAGCAAAATTAAAAGCCCTTTTAAATCTGTGGTTCAGGAGTATTAGTATTAGTCCCCTGTCCCTAAAAGTCACTCCTCATTTTGCTTGCCCAGATTATTGTCAGGGGGATTGGAGTAATTAGATGAGCAGATTTCAGTGATTAGTCCATTGCCTTTCTTCAAAAGTATCCCTAGATACAGGCTGGTGTCGGAGTGGCTGGAAAGCAGCCAGACAGAGAGGGATCTGGGGGTGCTGATTGATACCCGCCTGAACATGAGCCAGCACTGTGCCCAGGTGGCCAAGAGAGCCAATGGCATCCTGGCCTGCATCAGGAATGGTGTGGCCAGCAGGAGCAGGGAGGTCATTCTGCCCCTGTGTTCTGCACTGGTTAGACCAGTACTGTGTCCACTTCTGGGCCCCCCAGTTTAAGAGGGACATTGAGATGCTTGAATGTGTCCAGAGAAGGGTAACAAGGCTGGTGAGAGGCCTCGAGCACAAGCCCTACAAGGAGAGGCTGAGGGAGCTGGGGTTGTTTAGCCTGGAGAAGAGGAGGCTCAGGGGTGACCTTATTGCTGTCTACAACTACCTGAGGGGTGGTTGTGGCCAGGGGAAGGTTGCTCTCTTCTCTCAAGTGGCCAGCGCCAGAACAAGAGGACACAGCCTCAAGCTGCACTAGGGGAAATTTAGGCTTGAGGTGAGGAGAAAGTTCTTCACTGAGAGAGTCATTGGACACTGGAATGGGCTGCCCAGGGAGGTGGTGGAGTCGCCGTCCCTGGAGCTGTTGAAGGCAGGATTGGACGTGGCACTTGGTGCCATGGTCTAGCCTTGAGCTCTGTGGTAAAAGGTTGGACTTGATGATCTGTGAGGTCTCTTCCAACCCTGATGATACTGTGATACTGTGACCTCCAAGACACTGGAAGGGTCTTCTCAGAGAAGGAGTATTTCTGAAGCCATGATATGGCAGTCATGACATTTTACATGTGCTTCCCTTGCTTTGGGAAAAGGCTGAGTCTAAAAACCTGGATCAGTTCAAAACCATGCGCAAAGTGGATAATTTGGATAGAAATATCTCACCGTGTGCATATTTATATATGGGTGTGTGTGTATATATATATTTGACAGCAAAGTTAAACATATTCACACATCTTCTTTTCCTTTTATTAAATAATTTATATTTTTTCTTAATTGGATGTGCCTTCAAATGTCAAGCTAAAAGGAATACTTGTCTCAGCTTATCTTTTCTCCCATATGGACATCCCTGAACTTGGGCATGTAGGTGCTCAAAGGTTACTTTGGTAACATCTTTCAATAACATCCTGTCAGGACTTGGGCCCGTTCATCCCTTTGATGAAATGCTTAGGGCAGCAGCATCTTCTGTCAATATTTAGTAAATTGGGAGATTTCAGATACTATCATGATGAACCTAAATTGAACTGGAAGCAGCTTGAGGCAGGAATGGCTTTTTATCTTCTTGAATCATGTTTGAAGTTGTGATTGTTCTTTGAAGCATATTTAAATTAATAACCACTGTATTTTCTTGACAATACTGGTAGAGATAATGTGGAATTTCCATTATTCCCATTTTTTTGGGTCATTTCCTAGCTGCAGTGAGGATGATGAATGAACATGGCCAAGAAACGACATTTTAAAATGTTAGTTTTTGCCATGTTGGTGACACCATGGAAGAAAGATGATTACCAGTGCTGATGGTCAATTCAAAACTGTCTGAAAATTTGTACTTGACCCCTTTATATCAAAGTGAACTTGAGACACGCTTAGTTTATGCAGGTTTCCAGGCAGCCATGACAGTAGTGTTAGATTTATTTCACAGCCTAAATGATTGTTTTATGTATTTGCTCAAGCCACTTAGGGCTACAAAATGGAATCTTTCCAGTTGAATTTTCATGCAAATATCTTCATTTGTAGCATAAAACATTAGAAAATGGCTAGGTACTTTTGTGTCAATTAGTAGCACTGTTTATAAATATCTCTGCAATTGAAAGCAGCAAAAGTACCAGATGTGTAATTACATTAGCAGAGATACTCTACAAAAAGCTGCTTCTGTGAAACAGAAATAAGTATCATGTGAAAATCTTTGCTTTTGAGAGCATGGCAAGCTATGCACATCATTAACCTGTTAATTAAATCTATTACGGGCCACATTTTTGGAGGCCTTGTTAAATGATTAGTTATCTGTAGAAACGTTTGTCTCTCAAAATCTCCAGTTGCAAAGTGTGAGCTAGCATTGTAGAAGCAGCTGGTTACATTTGGATGTAAAATGCACATATAACATATGTGCATCCGTAACTGATATTTTTCCACGTTACCATTCTTCTGCTTCAAAAAAATCTTAGCATGATAACTTTCATGGCAACAGTGACCAGATTTCCAAGTTTAAACTCTGCTCAGCCAGCAAACAGCAGAATGTGGAATGCTCCCTGCACCCTGCCCACAACCCTTAGTGGTTTTCAAAAGAAACTCATCTTTGCCAGCACAGTCATCCCCAGGATATACATTCTCAGCTTTTTTAAATGCCTTGAAAGATGTGCTTTTATCCTTTGTGCTGAAGCTTAAGAAAGTGTATGTGAAGGTGTAGGTCTGCCAGGATTTCAGTGGCAGACTCTTCAGAAATCTGTAACCGCTCTAAATTCAGAATTACATGAGCAAAACATCTGCTAAAAGGTAGTGATGGTCTACCAGCATTGTAAGGCTGACCTCGGGATAATTTTAGGGCACAGTTTGATGCTTGAACACTTCCACCTTTGAATTTTTGGTGTTCTATTTTCAATTTTCTTTATTTCAGCAGTGTAAGTATTGAAAGAAAATAACAACTCAGATCCTGCTCCTTCTGCTCAAATGTGTTTGTTCCCAGCCTGGGACCATGGGTTAGCACTCTGCCCACTGCACGACTTGCCATGCTTGAGCTCGTCTTAATATACTGACACAGATTTATTGTCAAGTCTATGGTACGCTCTTCTCTGTTTATCCTTAGAGCATTACTGGCGTTTTGCTTCAGGGAGTCTAACTCAGTTGCCAAAGAAAAAACTAAGTTAAAAAATAAAACAAGTAGGGAATTGCTCTCTATGTTGTAATGCTTTATTTCCCCAGCTCTAGGTTTTGTGGCTCTCATTTGAGAGGTAGGTTTGCAGACAAGCACCGCAGCAGAGAACGCTGTTTCTGTGGATGAGGTGTAGTTGAATGCCATGTTCTGCCTTTCAGCAACTAAGTGTGTCTAATGTGTGACTTCTGAAAAAAAACAAATTCAAAAGCATCACAGAATAATACAGACTCTTCATAAAATCTCTGGACCTCAGGCTGGTCTGGTGCACAGATCTTAATCTGACAATGTTTTGCTTTCACTCACCTGCATGTGTAGCCATTTGGAACGATGCCTGGAAAAATCTGCCTCCAGACTGGATGGAGATTTATTTATTTCTTCACATACCTATCTAGATGTGCTGTGCTTACTTATATTTGGTAATTCTTGCCACGAGATTCCCAAGATATTTCTAATTTTAACACCTGTAAATCTGAATGAGGTAATACAATCATGTATTGTCTGAGTGCAAATCAGGTATGTTAGTTAGAATCATAGAATCAACCAGGTTGAAAGACATCTCCAGGATCATCCAGTCCAACCTATCACCCAGCCCTGTCCAGTCAACTAAGTGCCTCATCCGGGCTTTTTTTTTCTTCTGAACCTTGCATTCAAGGTGAATTTATCATGTGGTGAGAGATGATTTCAATTTCTGAATGAACGTATTTGTTATTGTCATCTTTCTACATAATTTTTCCCCTCCCTCCTCCAAATTGGAGTTTTATGAATTGTATTTAGTTATGGGGGTGGTGCATTTTTGTTTATTTGGTTTGATTTTATTTGAGTTATTTTTTGGTAGTTGTTTGGTTGAGGGGGGTTGGGTGGTTTGTTGGGTTTTGGGGTTTGGCTGTTTTCTGTTGTGGGTTTTTTTTTCTCTTCTTTTTTTCCTTTTTTTCTGTTTTGTTTGGTTGCTTTTTGTATTTTTGTGGTTATTGTTATTTCGAATGTATTTTTTTCTTTTAGTATTTCCTGTATGCCTGCCATTCTTCCCTAAAGTGAAACCCACTTGCATAGAGTTGTGGAATGTGCTAGGATGGAAGTAACCTCTAGAGATTTTCTAGTCCAATGTAAGCAAAGACATCCCCAACTAGATCAGGTTGCTCAGAGCCCCATCAAGAATGACCTTGAATGGTGCCAGGCATGGGGCCTCCACCAACTCCTTGGGCAAACCTGTTCTGGTCTTATACTACTCTCACAGTAAAGAACCTCTTCCTAATGTCCAATCTAAATCTACTCTTCTTTGTTTTAAAACCACTGCCCCTTCTCCTAGTGGTACAAGCCCTCGTAAAAAGTCCCTCCCCAGCTTTCTTGTAGGCCCCCTTCAGGTACTTCAGACTGGACATGAGGAGGAAGTTCTTCACCATGAGAGTGGTCAGAGCCTGGAATGGATTGCCCAGGGAGGTGGTTGAGGCCTCATCTCTGGAGGTGTTTAAGGCCGAGCTGAATGAGGCTCTGGCCAGCTTGATCTAGGGTAAGGTGTCCCTGCCCATGGCAGGGGAGTTGGAACTAGATGATCCTTGTGGTCCCTTCCAACCCTGACTGATTCTATGATACTAGAAAGCCACTATAAGATCTCCTTGTAGCCTTCTCTTCTCCAGGCTGAACAGCCCAAACACTCTCAGCCTGTCTTCCTAACAGGAGTGCTGTAGCCCTCTGATTCTTTTCGTGGCCTTCCTCTGGGCACCCTCCAACAGGTCCATGTCCTTGTGTTGAAGGCCCCAGAGCTGCATACAGTACTGCAGGTGAGGCCTTGGCAGAGTGGAACAGCAGAATCACCTCTCTCAATCTGTTGGCCATGCTTATTTTGGTGCTGCCCAAGGTGTGGTTGGCATCTTGCTAGTGCACATTGTTGGCATCTTAAAGCCCTTCATCGTGATTTAGACTGTGTGCTAGTTTGAGACTAACTGGAATATTCTCCTGAGAGAAATTAGATCACTGGTTGTAAAAAGAAAATAATGATAAAGTCGATATCATTTGTTGGCTTGCAAAAAGGGATAAAAGGCCAAAGTGTAAACAGTTTTGCTCTCTCTTGCTTCTGAGCACTGTCTTCCACTAACCTTGACTAACCAGATAACTCTTCTCAGCCTGGAGAAGACAAGGCCTCAAGGAGACCTTGTAGTAGGGGCCTACAGGAGGGCTGAGGAGGGACTATTTACAAGGTCTTGTAATGGCAGGATGAGAGGTAATGGGATTAAACTGGCAGAGGGGAAATTGAAACTGGCTATTAGGAAGAAGCTCTTTACAGTGAGAATGGTGAGACACTGGCACATGTTGCCCAGGGAGGTTGTGGATGCTCCCTACCTGGAGGTGTTCATTGCCGGGTTGGATGAGGCCTTGAGCGACTTGATCTAGTGCGAGGTGTCCCTGCCTGTGATGGGAGGTTGGAACTGGATGATCTTTGAGGTCCCTTTCAAACAAAACTATTCTATGATTCTAAACTTTGCTGGTTGTTTCCTGTCTGGGAGAAAGAGAGAGCCCCTTTTAGGCTTCTTTTCTTTCTCTGGGAGGGAAGTTTTGGATGTCTGCATTGGTTCTAAATTGCATATAATTGTAAATCCATGTGAAGAGATTGTGTATATATGCTTGTCAATTTGGCTTTGCTGTAAATATAGCTTTATCTTACTTCCAAGCTGTCTGAGCTGGTAGGGTGAATTTCAGTAGTGGGGAAGGAAGTTCCTCAACCCATTTACAGACTGTTTGGAAACAAAGCTTTTTGGCCCTCTTAGAATCATAGAGCCTGTCAGGATTGGAAGAGACCACATGGATCATCTAGTTCCAACCCCCCTGCCATGGGCAGGGACACCCTACCCTAGATCAGGCTGGCCAGAGCCCCATCCAGCCTGGCCTTAAACACCTCCAGGGATGGGGCCTCAACCACCTCCCTGGGCAACCCATTCCAGGCTCTCACCACTCTCACGGTGAAGAACTCAGACTGACTAGATGCTTGTAGTGGTTTAGGGCTAGCATTCTAGCCAAATCCTAAATTATAAACAAGAAATAGGAACTTTCTGGACGTTTTTAATAGAAAGTGAATAAACCAGGATTGGTTACAGAAGCAAAATAATAGGTAAGTCTATGTAATTTAATTCAGTTACTGGACTAGTATATAATTTGTTGCACAAACTGTTCTTTACTCTGCCACTTCCTGCCTCCTCCTCTTCTTATCCTTACGCTGGCTGAGCAGATAACAATGGGGCCTGATATGCTTTTCTAGGGGTGGGAGAAGAAGGTGACTGTTAGCCCCTCCTGTGTTTGTCCACAGGGGGATCTTTCTGTTATTTCCAAATTATAAATCACAGAACGTTAGAGGTTGGAAGGGACCTCCAGGGATCATAGAGCCCAGCCTCCCTTCGGGTAGTTTGCACATGAACACATCCAGGCGGGTTTGGAAAGTCTCCAGAGAAGGAGACTCCACAACTTCTCTGGGCAGCACAGTTGTCAATACATGTAAATATATTTTGTATGTTGTATTTTATGCTTTTAGATTTTTAGCTTGCTGTATATATATATAGCTTCATTTTGCTTCCAAACCTTCCAAGCTAGTCTGGTAATGTTATTTTGAGAGGTAATTTTAACCCTGTTGCAATGCTGCTCGGTGCTCGGTCATTCCCTCTGTCATCTGCTGGTGCTCTCAGCGTCTGCAAGATGAGCAGATCGATGTAGTTGTGGAGAACACTTAGCATTCTAAACTTTGGCACAGCTGCTCCAATTGTTTAGTCCTGCACAGCTGTTTCCACGTATTACAGAGAACAGTGCATTCCCAAAACAGTTTAAAATTTGAGAAGAGTGTCTAGAATAAATGGAATTTTTATTGTAGAATCATAGAAACAGTCAGGGTCGGAAGGGACCACAAGGATCATCTAGTTCCAACTCCCCTGTCATGCGCAGGGACACCCTGCCCTAGATCAGGCTGGCCACAGCCTCATCCAGCCTGGCCTTAAACATTTCCAGGGATGGGGCCTCAACAACCTCCCTGGGCAACCCATTCTCATGGCGAAGAACTTCCTCCTTGCATCCATCCTGAATCTCTCCACCTCCAGTTTTGCTCCATTCCCCCTAGTCCTGTCACCACCCGACATCCTAAAAGGTCCCTCCCTAGTTTTCCTGTAGGCCCCCTTCAGATACTGGAAGGTCACAACAAGGTCACCTCGGAGCCTCCTCTTCTCCAGACTGAACAGCCCCAACTCTTTCAGTCTGTCCTCATAAGAGAGGTGCTCCAGTCCTCTGATCATCCTCGTGGTCCTTCTCTGGACATGCTCCAGCATGTCCAGAGTTGGAAGAGACCAAGTTGGAATCAACCAGGTTGGAAGAGATCTCCCAAGATCATCCAGTACAACCTATCACCCAGCCCTATCCAAATAGACCATAGCACTATGTGCCCCATCCAGTCTTTTATTGAACGCCTGCAGGGACAGCAACTCCACCACCTTATAAACTATGATTATTATACTATAATATAAAATAAATAAATATAAAAATAAATAACATAAATATTTTAAATTATGAATAACTAAAAGTGGATAATTATGGACTGCAAATTAAAAAAAAGAGAGAAAGAGAAGAGATGCAGTTTTGTGTAGCTCTCCAATAACCTCTGCCCAATTTTTATAAAACTGATTGTGCACATATTTAAAAATCATAGAATCATAGAATGGTTTAGGTTGGAAGGGACCTCAAGGATCATCCAGCTCCAACTCCCTGCCACAGGCAGGGACACCTCCCACTAGAGCAGGCTGCTCAAGGCCTCATCCAGCCTGGCCTTAAACGCCTCCAGGGAGGAAGCATCCACAACCTCCCTGGGCAACCTGTACTTTTCACCTGGATTAATTATGCTATCTGTTGCCAGGGAATTGTTATCAGTGTTTTCCATCCCATCTATGCAGAAATACTAATTAGTACGAATTTGGGCACCATGGGATCTCCTGCCCATTGTATAGCTCTTCTATAAATGGTTATTAAGAGTAATGACTGCCTGGCCCATATAGTTGAGAAGATATTTCTGTATAAGTGCATGGTGTCTGTATTTTACCATCTGCCTTTTCCGTTCCAAGACCTTTGGCCAGTCCCACTTCTGTTCTGGAGAAAAGGGAGTATCCAGGGGCAGAGGGGCTGTCCCAGCTGGGGTTCATCAGAGGCCCTGGTTGGAGAATATGGCCCACTGTGTTGCAAGGCTGTAACACATCTGTAAATGTGTACACACCAGCTCTGCAGAAGACTGAGGGAGAGTTGTTGCAATTCCACCACTTAACCACAGCCACACTTGGTGGCACCTTGGTGTGCAATTCTGGATTTCAGTTCCCTTACCATGGCATATTGATTGCTGTAGGTTCACAGGATCACAGGATGTTAGAGGTTGGAAGGGACCCAAGGAGATCATTGAGTCCAACCCCCCTGCCAGAGCAGGACAATACAATCTAACACAGGAACAAATCCAGACAGGCCTTGAAAGTCTCCATAGAAGGAGACCCCACAACCTCTCTGGGAAGCCAATTCCAGTGCTCTTGTGACCCTTATGGAAACATAGCGTGGGTTGAGTTGTAAAGGACCCTAAAGATCACCTAGTTAAAAGCCCTACCATGGGCAGGGACACCTACCAGTAGCCCAGGTCATTCAAAGACTCATTAAGCCTTGTCTTAAACACCTCCAGGGATGAGGTGTCCACAACCTCTCTGGGCAACCTGTTACAGTTTCTCACCACCCTCACTGTAAAGAATTTCTTCCTAATGTTCAATCTAAATCTAGCCTTCTTTAGTTTAAAACAATTTTCCCTTGTCCCATCACCACATACCCTTACAAAAAGTTCCTCCCCAGCCCTCCTGTAGTTGAGCTGTAGTGGTTTATAAAATAGGTGAGTTGAGAATGCATGAAACCAAGGAGAAAAAAATGTTCTCCCTTAGAATGATGCACGTGTTTTTGTGATTATGCACATGTGAAGCGAATTCTGATACTTCAGAAAGGTTTTGCAGGTGTGCAGATCACTGCATTATTTCTCAACCTTTTCTGTGATCTCTTTTCTTTTCCTTTTTTTTTTTTTAATGAAAAATAGTCGAAGTTTTGAAAAACAAAGCATTGCTGTTATTGCAGTGAAGAAATATAATTTAAACTTCATGAAAGCCTAAGAAAATTAGAACCTGTTGTTGTCACAACTTGGAATAAGAGGCAGCTGCATCTTTGTTGTTTGCCAGATAATGAGTTATTGCAGAAGTACTACAGGAATTCTCTTTGTGTCTTGGAACTCAAATGCCAAGCAGATGTTGAACTGCTGCCAGAGCTTCCCCCTGGCTGTCCCACTGAGGTCCTATCTCAGAGCAGTGAACCTTTGACAATGAATTTCTTGGTGTGCTTCCTTTAAGAGTCTGTTAGAGCTGTTCTTGATGTTCTTTGGTAAAGTTTGCAGTGGAGATGTGGGTGAGGTGGTCTTTTCAAAGACCTGAGTGTATCACCTCTGCAGTGATCCTACCTGTTGCTGGGCTATTCAAGAAGGTGGACCTGGGGGGAAACTGGACTTGCTGTAACAATGACTTGGAGTGACTGCCCATATGAAGGGCAGCAAGGGGAAGCTGACATATGGAGGAGCAGAAAAAAACTTGTGTAAAGCTCTTAAACCATCAATGAAAGGACCCACATAAAAACTGCAGTGGGCTGAGTTCCTACAGGCAAATGTTAAATAGTCCCTTTCACAAATATATCAATATATCCTGCTTCCTTTCATATAGCAAAGTAGTCCTCCTTGACTTCTTACTTGCTTGTGCTTGAAGGGATCTGAGCTTTCCTACGGGCTGGAGAGGAGATTTAAACAGAACTAGAGAGGAGACTGGGGGTCAGAAGAAGGTATCATGGAGATTGGTGTCCAGCAGCATTTGTGTTTTCTGTGGTTCCCCACTGGTAAGCCAGGTGTTTTGTGTTGCAGGAGAAGTTGTGTAACTGGTGGTGTATTGATTCTGGGTGTTTTTCACAGGGAAATAAGAGTCCCTGTGGGGAAATAAAAGCCCCAAAGTCAAGGTGGAGTGACTGAAGAAACATTTTTTAGAGTCGCATTTTCTATTAAGGTTACATTTACAAACAGCTTATACAGGCTGTTGTGTTTGAAAAGGAATTGGTTTTCATAGATGTTTGGAATTTTGAAAAGGTCAGGGTTTGATTATAACTATCTCTGAGCCAAAACTGAGATGTTTTTAATCTCACATGCAGTGAAGTGCTCATAGTTTCAATCTACCAATAATGTCTACTTATACTCTTTGTTTTTATTATATACATTAATTTTATATACATCATGGCCTCATCACCTAATATCAGTTATTATCAAGGTAACATTACAGAAATGTTTTGGAATGTGGGAGTTGGAGTTTTGTTTTTGTTTTTTTTTTTAGCTGGAAGTTGAAAAAAAGAATATTTTTCCCTGGGCTGTCTCCGGGGTGTGGGCACATGATTGAGTAGCTCAGCTAATGCAGTTTACATTAGTGCATAATATTGAGAAGTCCTGCCTTCAAGTGCCAAGGGATTAGTAAATCACTGAATTTTCATAAACAGCAGTGTTCATTACATTTTGCTGCAGAATGTCTTTCTTGCTGGAGTGTGTCTGGAGTGTTACCATTTGTGGATAATAAGGGAAAAACCTGAAATGTAAAATTGGAATGAACGGCTGCATGACTATAAGTCACTAAACTTCACTTTTATTCAGATCCAAAATAAGATGAATAACTAAGCTGCTGAATCACTCATTTGTGTAGGTCATGAAAGTTTAAAACAGTGCTACAGGTATTTAAAATTAATCCCAGGAACCAAAGGAATTTTATATGCCCTCTGTGACCCATGGCAAGTAGTACAATAGCCTTTTATTTTGCATAGCCTCTTTTGTACAGATGATAGTAGAAAGTGTTTTATTGAATTGCTGTTACTAATAGGTAGCAAAATAATTGAGACAGTTAAGTTCAAGCAAGGAAGGAAAGCTGTATTTTGGCTGAGATGTGGCAGTAGCTGCAGAGCAGGTATACTGGAGGGCTCTGCCAGAAAGCAGGGGAGTGGGCAGTTATGCTAACTACATCTATACTAATATTACTTTGTCATGTAAAACACCTAAACTTATCAGACCTGGTATCCTAGACTCTGTGTGGAGCTGGTTCCAAAGATCTTAGTCTGCAAGAAAAGATGTGACTGGACTGAGTACACTGATATGGAGTGGGTATGAAATGCAGGTGATGCTACTGTCATCAACATAGTAAGGTCTCTGAGCCATTAGATACATTTTTCTTGACATAATACTGAATGTTTTTGCACTGTTCCAAAAAAAAAACAAACCCACACCAGAGTGGTTGAGAGAAAGTATGTGATTTTCAACAGTTTGGTTCATAATAAATAAAGATGTCCAAGTCTCATAAAAAATTCACAGTTCTCATAAAATTACATAAAAATTACATAAATCTCATAAAAACTTCTCATAAAATAACCGCTTCAGAGGAAACCAAGTCAGTGAAACTTATTTTTTGCAGCTGTTAATGACAGTTAAGATTAATTGGTTATAATGCTGCTAGGAATAAAGCTCACATCTTGTCTGAGACAGTTACCTGATCTCAGACGCTGCAGCATGAGACGAAGCTTTCCATTTTGTATAAACAGGCTCTGATGAAAGGATGCTAGAATGACATCCAAAGTGGTTGTATGACATTTCAAGCAGGAGTTACTCAGTGATCTCCTGTCTGTGATCATGTCTGGTGGAGTTACTCCTCAGCCAGGCATTAATGAAGTCATATGTCTTTGTTAGAATTTGATTTAGGAATCTTTGTCTTAAGAATTGAGAGATTCTGATTGTAAATAAATTGTTATGGTCTGGAACAATTGCTCCCAAATTTGATAGTTAAGCTGAAGGAGGAAGCTAAAAAGTGTCAAAAGTAGAACTGCTCCATAGATGGTGCATTATTTTTCTTCAATCCCTACTTTATGTATTAGTTGTGACATGAAGCACATCTGTTACCTGTTTGAAATAAATTACTAACACAACACTCTATTGAACTGATTGCTGATCTTGTCCTAAGTTTGCAAATGAGTGCACAGCTACAGAATAATTGTGAAAGATGCTTATTGTTGAGTGAATTCTCAGATGGCAAAATGATTGCAATTAAGCTAAATGTCACATTAAACATTGCTACAGTAATGATTGTAGCAATTCTTATTAAGCAGTAACATACTTATTAATCATCTCTTATTGGGATTCCTATTTTAGGTTTGATGTTCAGTGGTGTTTCATTTTGTCTGTAATATGTAATTATTGTCTGTGAGTCTTATGCTTGTGTGACCTGCGTGTCAAAGAGCAGCTGTCAGTGTATCCTTTCAGATGTAATTATTGCATAGTTGTAGGTAAGTCTTGCAGGCAGGAAAAGCAAAGCAGCACACACTAGATCAAGTAAACTACAAGTGCTGAGTTACTGCCTGCTTTTAAGGAGATTAGAGAAGCTGTATGGGATGATAGCATAGTACTCTTTCTGGCTAATAAAAGATGGCAAACAGAACAAGGTGTAGTTTTTCTTTATTACGTTGTCTGGATTTATTAGTCCCTTTCATGTCATTATTTCTTGTGGTGCTATGGATGTCTTGTAAGAGACAGTAGGATCTCTTTGTTTATTATAAACAAAGACATCCCACTGTCTCTTGCAATTTTTATACAAATCAAGCAAATGTTGCTTGACTTGGCATTTTTTTTTTTTAAGTAGTGATTTGATTGAACTTCTTTTTGGTTTAACTGACTAATGGATTTGTTGTGCTGTTGCAAGTTCTTTAGTACTGTGCAGATCCTCGTATTTTTCAGTGAAACCCTTTTCTGGCATTCTAGTGGACACAAAACCTTGCTTTCAGTTACATGCTCCTTCATGAGTAATCCAGGTAAGAAAGGACCATCGGAGGTCATCTGGTTGAACCTCTTACTCAGAGGTCGTTCAACATTGAATTCACAACATGTTGCTCAGGGCTTTGTCAGTCAGGTCTTGAAAACCTCCAGGGATGAGGTTCTGCTGTCTCTTGGGACAGCCTGTTCTAAGGGTTATCCTCATAGTGATGAGGTTTTTCCTTATGCCCAGCTGGGAGCTCTCCTGTTTCAACAGTCTCTCCTGCCACCTCTGCCCTGCTGTGATGAGATCAAACATCCATCCAGCATCTGATTAACTTACAATGCTTAGGAGACAGATGGTATCTATCCTTTATGTTCCTCCTTTTGTACTTTACATAGAGATCACTGTGAAGTACATTCCATTTTGTTTAGTTTTCTGCTTCAATTACCAATGGTCTCCCATTCTAGATTGGGGGTTGTAAAGCATCTTTCTGAAGTTTAGACTTTTGATACCTAAATTCCAGTAGGCTTTTTATATTGTAGCTGTTATTATTCACATTGTGCTGAGACATTTCTTTTAATTGACTCAGACTTACCTCAAGGAAAGTATAAATTTATTGTGATTCTGCTGAAAATAATTAAATTCTAATTACAAAGCCAACATTGACTAGGAAGTATTTACATCCTTCACCTCTGCTGGGCTACCGGACAGGATATTCAACTAAACAAAGAAGCATTGTGGATAAGTTTACTGCAGCATCTTGTAGAGATCATGAGGAAGTGGGGAAAAACAGAAATCCATAGTAATGAGATTGGCATCTGATTTTTAACATTACTTTAATTTTTCTTTTTTGGGTATGCCAAGAGCAGGTTGCATTTTTAGTGTGTTGGCCAATGAGTAATTACAAAATGTGATGTGTCTAATGGTAGTGTAATTACTTATGAGGCCTTGCTACCTCTTTTTTTTTTTCTTTTGGTAATTTTTCATTCTAAATTCACATCTGACATTAAATAATGGCCACTTATTATTCTGCTTTCTGCAGTGTCGCTATCACGTTAATGGAAGAGCTGGTAAATCTGCATCTATCACACTGAATAGTTGATGAGCAACACCCAGAAATGTATAAAAAGTATTAATGAGATGAGTTCTGTTCAGTAGTGAAAGAGCAGTGGTAGGTTTGGTGAGTGTAATAGAATAGAATNCCTGGCTACAACCTCCCTTCAGGTAGTTGTAGACAGCAATGAGGTCTGCCCTGAGCCTCCTCTTCTCCAGGCTAAACAACCCCAGCTCCCTCAGCCTCTCCTCATAGGGTTTGTGTCCCAGGCCCCTCACCAGCCTTGTTGCTCTTCTCTGGACACGTTCCAGCACCTCAACATCTCTCTTGAATTGAGGAGCCCAGAACTGGAATCTGTCCAGTCTTCTCCTGCAGCTGCTTTGTATGAACACATAGAGAGCTTTAATGCTATTTTAAATGCTGTTTGCTCTCCTAAGAAATTAGTAAATCCTTAATTGCTGTAATGTGTTTTGAGGTCAGTAAAATATTGCTATGCTCTACACTGAAGTGAAACAATATTGCTGTTGAATTCCTGCTTTAAAAAACAGCTGCTGAAAGCTAAACTTTTTCTCTACTGAAGTTCCTACATCTCAAAAAATAAAACTACCCTTGCTGAATTGCTTCAGAGAAGCAGATGCTGGAATAAGTTCATGATTCAGTTGCATTGCAGTGCTTAGTCTTTCTGCTACTTACTTTCTTCTTTAGTAAAAAGCCACCCAGTGCCTGATGTTTGGATTTTGACTGTTATTTTTAGTAAGGTAATACTAAAGATAATTACTTTTAGTATTTACTTAGTAATTACTAAAAAGTAAGATGACTGTATCTGCTATCTGATTTCAAATCTTGTTGACATTTATGTAGAAATGGTCTTTTAAGTCAAGGTGAAGCATCGAGGATAAGCATTTAAATTGTCAATGGACCTCTGGACTTCAAAAGCATATTTTAAAGATTTCTGGTGGTTTTGAATATTCAGTTTTTAAGCACATTGGATTCTGTTGAAAGCCTGCCTGTTGTGTAGTACAGCTTGTAGAGCATGGTCTAGTTTGAGCCTGCTTTTTCCTATTAAAAGTATGTGTCACAACTGAGTCCTTACCTTGCACTGATAACTTTTGGTGTGAAATAGAGGTATAAAAAGGACAAAGATTTTTCACATAGCTTGAAGGATTCAACAAAATCCAATTTTCCACCCATTTTTTTTTTCCTCACCTCTTGCCTGTCCCCTAGAAGAGATGATGCTAGACCAAGGGTAAAGTTTTGTTCCTGGCCTGAAGGATGTGGGAAGAGGAGCACCCACAGAAGGGACATGGCAAGAGTGTGAAGTGTGTTGCAGGAGAAGCTCATCAATATCTTAGTCCTATTTGTTTTCCCTTCTTTACTAACAATCAAAAAAAAAACCCAACAAAACCAGATATTTGTATTTATTTTTTTAATTATACAATGTCAGGTCCCTGGTTAGAATCATAGAATTGTTAGGGATGGAAAGGGACCTCAAAGATCACTTAGTTCCACCCTCCCTGCTATGGGCAGGCTCACCTCACACTAGATCAGGTTGCTCAGAGCCCCATCCAGCCTGGCCTTAAAGACCTCCAGGGATGGGGCTTCTGCCAGGTTCTGCAGGATTAACATCTCTGTTCATGAAGAAGGAGCAATTAGTTTAGGTTTACCAACCAAACCACCATTAGCTGGTATTAAAACTGGAGCTGTTGTGGGGCTGGTTTTGTATTTTGCATGTGTGTGTTTGGTTTTGGAGTGTAAGCATGTAACTGAGTCTGGTAGTTTTAAAATCAATGTGTGTGGGGGGAAAGCACTGGAATAGCATTTCCTAGTATAAATCAATGTATTTATTGTAACTTCATTTTCTACCTTGAAAGAACACAAAATATCAGGTAGTGGCATTGTGTTTTCAATGCAATATTCTTGGCAACTGAAATGTCTCTGTTAAGAGGTACTGGAAAGTTTTTAAGCATAGAATTGAGATAAGATGCTCTTGAGACATGATCATCAAAATCCCGTTAATATAGCAAGAGTCAGCCCCAGTGTTTTTCTCTACTTTTTCAATTTGTAAGCAATTTGGTACTTTATATAGCCCTTACCTTTTTTTAAAAGTTTCTTTTACTTGGTGGATTTTTCTTGACTAATACTGGCACAGCAAAATATTTCTATTTAGCCTTGTGCCAGGACATGCCTTGGTGACTGTGTCCAGTTTTGCGCTCCTCAACTCAAGAGAGGTGTTCAGAACGTGTCCAGAGAAGGGCAACAAAGCTGGTGAGAAGCCTGGAGCACAGCCCTGTGAGGAGAGGCTGAGGGAGCTGGGGGTGTTTATCTTGGAGAAGAGGAGGCTCAGGGGTGACCTCATTGCTGTCTACGACTACCTGAAGGGAGGTTGTAGACAGGTGGGGGTTGGTCTCTTCTGCCAGACAACCAGCAACAGAACATGGGGACACAGTCTCAAGTTGTGCCAGGGGAGGTATAGGCTGCATATTAGGAGCAAGTTCTTCCCATATAGAGTGATTGGCATTGGAATGGGCTGCCCAGGGAGGTGGTGGAGTCACTGTCCCTGGAGGTGTTCAAGAAAAGACTGGGTGAGGCACCTGGTGCCATGGTCTGGTTGACTGGATAGGGCTGGGTGCTGGCTTGGGCTGGATGATCTTGGAGGTCTCTTCCAACCTGGTTGATTCTATGACTATTCACTTGCAAATCCTCAAACAAGATGTGTATGATTACATAGACATGTTCCTACTCTCCAGAATGAAAAATTACATCACTGGTCTAATTTTTGTTTAATTTCTCTTCCTGAATGATTAGCTTTACTGCTTCTAACAGTGCCACATGCTACAGATGGAAATACTTGCTAGATATACATCCCAGAAGTCTCTGTGAGGTGCCTGCTTTGCTGTCAGGATACTGCTCTCAAAGCAGCACCTTGCAGGACCTATCCTATAGCACGAACGTGGCCATATGAAATCAGTTCCTTCATTACAGACTCCTATGAAGAGTATGCTTCTATTTTCATAGCATTTATCCTCACCATTTTATCACCACGGATGATGATTCAGCTTCCCAGTGCAGTTTATTCCATTGACTAATTGCTCTATTAGGACTGTTTTCCTCTTATCTAACTTGGCTTTCTTTTCCTATTAGATTATTGTTCCTCTATGATCATTTTTATGTTCATTTGTGCAAGCAACATTAAATATTCGTATTTCCTCACGTTTTGGGATGCATTTTACTCCTGGACTGCCTTTCATTTGACTTGTTATAGGACTTTGTGTTCCCTCCCCCTGTGAATTTCTCCAAGTGGTCTAGAGATGGGAGAAGACTGGGAGGAGAAATGATTTGCAGCCTTTAGGAAGCTGGTAGTAATTTGCTTTTTCCTAGATGGCAGGGTGTGGTTTGGATGCTGCTGGCTGGTCAGGGAAGATCAGTAGCAGAAGTACCGCCTGGCATTCCTCACCTGCCTCTCTTTTGCAGGTCACTGGGGACGGTGCATAGGTGACTGCGGCTTAGGAGGTGTTCGGAGCCGGGCCATCTGGTGCACCCACGTGGAGGGCTGGACGACGTTCCACGCCAACTGCGACCAGAAGGACAAGCCTGAAAACCAGAGGAGGTGCTTTAAAGTCTGTGACTGGCACCTGGAGCTGTTTGAGTGGGAGGTTTCGGGATGGGACAGGTGTGGGCTTGTCCCCTTTGCTGGCAGTGAGGTGGAAGCTGGGGCTTGTGTCACTGCCCAGCACGGGCTGCAGCGCCGGAGCGTCCGCTGCCTCCAGAAGCTGAACAGGACCGTTGTCGCCAACGAAATCTGTGAATATTTCACACCGCAGCCGCCTGCCGAGCAAGCCTGCCTGGTGCCCTGCCCGCGGGACTGCGTCGTGTCCCAGTTCTCTGACTGGTCCGAGTGTGGCACAGGCTGTGCCAAGAGCTTGCAGCACCGGACCAGGGCGGTTATCGCTCCTCCTTTGTATGGGGGTGCCCCGTGCCCAAATCTGACTGAATCCAGAGCCTGCAGCACTCCTGCCTGTCCTCTCGGGGAGGAGAAGCACACCTACAGCCTCCGAGTGGGGTCCTGGGGTGAATGCAGGTTACCCCATCCTAAAGACGTCGAATTGGAGGGGAGGACTATGCTGGATTTGGGTTCAGACTCTGGAGAGCGAAGCACACCTGGACTTCAAGGCTACAGAGCCCACCACCGTCCCAGGGAGGTGGAAATCGGTTACCAAACCAGGCAGGTCAGGTGTGTAAGGAGCGATGGAAAAAATGCAGCGCTGAGGTAAGAGTGCTCCAGCTTTTATTTCATCCCCAGTGGGTTTGTTTGATGGAGCACTTGCTCTGCAAGGCAGCACCACGGCAAACACGCTCCCGTTCTTGAGTTTTAAATGCAGATTTTTATCTGGTTTCTTTATGGCATTTATTTATTTAACTCCTTTCTTTTAAAGTTGTCATATGTTGAATATTTTGTGTTCTTCTATGATTTGTGACTGTTTAATTCTTCTTATGTTTTTAATAATTCTCTTTTTTCATGTTGTTTTGAGGAATCATTGAGAAAATGGAATTAGATCTCATGTTCTACTGTTGCTGGGCCCTGTCTGTGGGAGAGGGAGGTTTCCTTCTCAGTCGTGTACTGCATGTATTAGGCAGAAGAAGCTAAAATTGCACCAACTTAAACTCCTTCATTCTTACAAATCAACACTGGATAAAATAATTCTGAGAAGTTTGGTCTTGCATATTTATTGGGAGGTATTTCTTAGAAATCAGTGAGCAAACCTGTGATTGTCCTGCTTACTGAGAACTTTCCCATCTGGGTGTGACTCTTGAATGCTGACAGTAGATACCTGAGTTTGTTTTCTTATCCTCATGTGTTTTATCTACCAAATTATCTCAGTTTATGTAGATTTCTTTGTTGTAATTCAAATGTAAAAGTTGCAGTAATGTGCAGCAAATAATGGAAAGATTTCTTCTCTCCATTTGTTCCATTTAAATTGAAGTGATTTAAGCTCTGGCATTTGACTTCAGGTTGGGTTTGGGCAGGTGCCAGGAGACACAGATGATTGAGAAATTGATGGAGTTCTGAGAACGCCAAGATTTTCGAAGAACTTCTCATATTCTGTTTTTCAAGGATTTTAGGAGCTCCTGAAAAATCCCACTCCTGAGTTCTACAGAAATCAATCTGTTTCTCTGTAATCTATAGCTCCTGGCACTTGCACAAACTCAGATTGCATAGAGAAGGGGTTATTTTACATCCAATTCTCTACCTCTGTTAATGTCTGCAGTGGTTTTCACACATACTGAGGTGAAAATATAGGTTCTAGCCTTTTTCTTACCCCCTCCTATTAGACCTGTAGCAAAGCATAGATTCTTTTTTTCTTGTTTTCTTATTACTGGCTGGAAAAAAGTCAAGCTTTGTGAGCTGTTTGAGCAGTTTCTAACATCTTGACTTTATTACACGTCTCTAAATATATGCTGATTCTAAAGATACAGGTTTTATGCTCATGTAGCTGCTTGACTTTAATGGAGTCACTTGTGATTTATGTTGCTGTGCGACCAGCAGTAGGTTTATGTCTGCTAACACTTCTTAGCCAGTCTTCTGCCTCTTGTATCTCGTTCGTTATCAGAGACGCTGGGAGGGAGATCCTGACGGTTAAAATTTCCCTCTCTGTGCCCTCACACGCTCACTGTTACATTCCCTGTAAGAAAGGGGACAGGAAGATGCTGTTCCTATAAATGTTTTATCTTTGTTGCACTACTGTGTGAGTTACACATTGAATTTCTGGATGACAGTGTAGAGGGAACCGGGAGCTTTAGTTTTAGTGGCTCTCTCTCTGATCAAGCTGCCTTCTTCCTTGCTTTTTCCCGGGCTTTTTGCTGATCTAGCCCACTTTTTGGGAGCATACAACTCCATTAGCTGCCTCCTGACAGACTTTTTCTGCTGAGACTGTGTCTCAGATTTGCTGCAGAGAGCTGATCCTAACCCAGCCCTTACTCTTACTCCAGATGCAAGAGGAAAGCTGACTGACTAGAGGATGAAAAGTCATGTCACGTTACAGTGTCCAGATAGCAGCACACTTTTCCTTTCTCCTTTTGGACCTGCAGTCCAAACTTAAAAATCCAGACTAAAATCCAGTCTGCATTTGATTCCAGAGCTGGAGTGTCACTGGCATCAAATACCCCAACAATGACTCCCTTTAAGCATCTTCTGGTAATGTCCTTCTGTTGTGCAGCACATTTGCTGCTATTCTTTTGAAGAATTGACCAGATCATACAGATGTCATGTTGCTTTATGAGAAGAATGCTGGTTTTGGCTATTGATAAAGAAGAGTAAATGCATTTACATAACCCTGTAGCGAGGTTTGGCCGGCAGCCAAGCATCTGCTGTAAAATGGGAAAGAAGTCCCTTTGTTGGGCTTTTTTCATTTTCCTGACTGAGGTTTCCTGTTTCCACTAACATCATCGAGTATGTACCCATGGGATACACAAATTACATTTCTGGAAAAACTAAAGCAAGAGAGAAGGAATATCCTGAGATGTGCTTCATCAGCGGGCTCCAAGCTGCATGTTTGCCAGGCCTTTGCCACAGCTCTGCCTCCAGCTGCTGCCTGGTTCTTGCAGGAATGTGGAACAGATAATGGCAGCAGCCAACTAGTCACCCCAGCTGGTTGAAGACCACATAGAGAGAGAGACTGTATGCTTATCTGACCTGCTAATTTACAGTGTGATGGCAAAGATGCCTAATTTGTTACCAGTTTTGTTTAATTTACTGTATGTATGATCTCAGGGCTGTGGAATGGCCAACACTGTTGAACAGCAGCAGCTGCTGTCCTTACTGGTTGGAGAGGGTACCAGGTATGTTCCTTGGTGTTCAAGAGTAGGCTTTTCCCAAAAAATGAATTTTGGTGGGCTTGGATTCAAGCTGGTTTTTAAAGGCTAAAAAATTGAATGCATTCCCTTCTTACAGATGCCATATTACTGGCAGGACATTAATTTTGGCCTCTTCACTAACAAGTTTGCAATTGATGGGAATGCCAGCTGAGGTGTCCTTTCTCAATGTGCCTGATACTGATTTTCAGTCTTTCACCAATGCTTAAGTTACACTGCTGAACCCTGCAAGGAGGATCCTTCAACCACTTGTGGGTGGGAGTGGAAAAATCCATAGAATCATAGAATCAACCAGGTTGGAAGAGACCTCCAAGATCATCCAGTCCAATCCAGCACCCAGCTCTATCCAATCAACTAGACCATGGCACTGAGTGCCCCATCCAGTCTTTTCTTGAACACCCCCAGGGACGGTGACTCCACCACCTCCCTGGGCAGTCACTTTCTCTGGAAAGAACTTCCTTCTAACATCCAGCCTATACCTCCCCTGGCACAACTTGGGACTGTGTCCCCTTGTTCTATTGCTGGTTGCCTGGCAGAAGAGACCAACCCCACCTGTCTACAACCTTCCTTCAGGTAGTTGTAGACAGCAATGAGGTCACCCCTGAGCCTGGGAGCCTCCTCCAGACTAAATACCCCCAGCTCCCTCAGCCTCCCCTCATAGGGTTTGTGTTCCAGGCCTTTCCTCCTTTATGCTATGAGAAAAATACTTTTTTTTTTTTTCATTCAAATAATTGGTCCTACAAAGATCTGTGTGTCTGTGCCAGCTTTAAAGGTGCAAATAAAAATCCTAAGAATTTCAAAGGTAAAAAACTGTGAACAGGAATTACTTGGAGAGGAACAGAAGCATATAGGAGATTGGACACACTGTGTCAGAGAAAGAGAGCTGGGGAATGTTTTTGATTAAATATTTTTTCAGTGTGGATGTTCTACATTTGTCAAAATGTAAGGAAAAGGAAGAAAGGAAGAGGAAAGTGAGGCACAAACTATTTTGAAACTCCAGGAAGACATGGCCATGATGGAGTGGGTCCAGAGAAGGGTCACAAAAATGATCAGGGGGACAGGCTGAAGGAGCTGGGATTGTTCAGCCTGGAGAAGAGGAGGCTCTGGGAAGACTTAATAGCAGCATGCCAGTACCTGAATGTAGTGGTTTGGGTATTCCCCATCCCCCCACACTTTAGAAATCACCCAGACTAGACTCAGCCAGCTCCGGAAATATGAATGAAGCTTATATTTACAGCTAGCACAATTTACAAGCAGATATTTACAGTATGTACAGTTATAGACAGAAATAGACAAGGTAAAAGGTAATACAGAAACACAACTCCCCTCCCAGAAACCTGAGTCCCCAGGAGGGACTCCCAACCACCCCTTCACCTTCCCCCTACTCCTCTCAACCTTACCCCAGTCCTAAGGAAGAATGGAGGTTCATCCAGGGGGTTAGAAAGCAAAGTGGATTAGTCCAAAATGGAGGGTGATGTTAGAGAGTAAGATGCAGCTCAGCCAGTTCCCCAGTCCCAAGCAAGACCCCCCAGTGAAGTGATTATCTATGTTTTGCTTTTAATTCTTATACATCTCAGCAAGCCTATGAGCAAAGTAGACATCACCATTGTTTTCTTTTCACAGCATGTAATCTGGTTCTTCTCACCAAAACATTCTAGCTAGCTTCAAACTAGCACACCGAAGGGGGCTACAAGAAGGATGGAGAGAGAGTGTGTTAAAAGGGCCTGTGATGATAGGATGAAGGACAATGGCTTCAAACTGGAGAAGAGCATATTTAGATTGGTTGTTAGGAACGAATTCTTTACAATGAGGATGGTGGAACAGGTTGCCCACAGAGGTGGTTGGAGCCCCTTCCCTGGAGATCATAGAATCAGTCAGGGTTAGAAGAGACCACAAGGACCATCTAGTTCAAACCTCCCTGCCATGGCAGGGACACCCTACCCTAGATTGGGCTGGCCAGAGCCTCATCCAGCCTGGCCTTAAACATTTCCAGCGATGGGGCCTCAACCATCTGCCTCAGCAACACATTCCAGGGTCTCACCACTCTCATACTGAAGAACTTCCTCCTCACGTCCAGTTTGAATCTCCCCACCTCCAGCTTTGCTCCATTCTCCTTGGTCCTGTCACTACCTGATAGCCTAAAAGTCCCTCCCCAGCTTTTTTGTAGGCCCCCTTCAGATACTGGAAGGCCACAATAAGGTCACCTCAGAGCCTCTTCCAAGATAGTCAAGGTGAGGTTCAACAGGGCTTTGGTCAACCTGGTCTGCAGTGGGTGTTGGACTAGATGAACTTTGGAGGTCCCTTCCAGCCTGGACCATTCCATGATTCTATGGACAGCAGAATGTCAGTGGACCTTGAGATGGGTTCATTTCTGCTCAGAAACAATTTTGGTGTAGAAAGGATATGGATGAAAATAAAAAGAATAACATCAAGAGAAAATTATTTTATGGATCTGATTTGTAGCTTTAAAAGGCAATCTTGATTTTAAAAAGATGGACTTATCTGTGTTTATACTCTTGTTCTTATACATCTCAGCAAGCCTGTGGGTGAAGTAGACATCACCATTGTTTCTCTTTCACAGCCTGTGATCTAATCCTTCTCACCAAAACATTCTGGCTAGCTTCAAACTAGCACTAGTGTCCAGTTCTGGGCCCCCCAGTTTAAGAGGGACATTGAGATGATTGAACATGTCCAGAGAAGGGCAACGAGGCTGGGGAGAGGCCTCGAGCACAAGCCCCACGAGGAGAGGCTGAGGGAGTTGGGATTGTTTAGCCTGGAGAAGAGGAGGCTCAGGGGAGACCTTATTGCTGTCTACAACTACCTGAGGGGGGGTTGTAGCCAGGATGAAGTTGCTCTCTTCTCTCAGGCAGCTAGCACCAGAACGAGGACACAGCCTCAGGCTGCACTAGGGGAAATTTAGGCTTGAGGTGAGGAGAAAGTTCTTCACTGAGAGAGTCATTGGCTACTGGAATGGGCTGCCCAGGGAGGTGGTGGAGTCGCCGTCCCTGGAGCTGTTCAAGGCAGGATTGGACGTGGCACTTGGTGCCATGGTCTAGCCTTGAGCTCTGTGGTGAAGGGTTGGACTTGATGATCTGTGAGGTCTCTTCCAACCTTGGTGATACTGTGTGACTTTCTGTTTTTTCATACTATTTTAGGCAGAATTCAGATTTCATTCTGGTTGAGAAAAGTTTTAGTTTTGCACTATATCTCATAACCAGTTACAAATTCAAACATATTCATTTCTGTGCATTGAAAAACAAAGTATCTGAGGAAGCTGAAAGATATGAACAGGCTAGGACTTCTGTTTGAGTTTTTGTCTTGTCACAGTTGTAAAAATCTATTGAGCAGTGAGACAGAGGCACTTGTGTCCCTTTTTTTTTTAATTAATTGTAATTTAGTGAGACGAGTGCCCATAGCCAGACATTGAAATGTAACCTGGTTTTGTAACCTAATGTGAGAGCTCACTAAATATACTGAGAAGTTAGTCAGGAGCAAACTGTTTTAGGTTTTTGGTGAGGAGTTTGTTGTTTGGATTAGGAGTCTTTTTAGATACTCATTCTTTAAACTCTTCAACATGTAAGATGGCAATAATGATATAACAGGGTTGGACTTGGTTTCTGTTTACTTTGCCTCTGTAAGTGAAAATTCAGGTCAAACTCACTCAAGGGATAACCCATCCAGTCAAGGCTGAGGTAGAGCAGCATTCGACTCTTGTGTTTGCCTCTGTAATTTGAATTTTCATTATCCATTTCCTAGTGGAGAGTGCTTAACCACTCTGCTTTTGTTCATTTTGTGGAAAAAAGAGAATTATTTGCAGTTTCTCATGTTGACATTCTCCTGTTCTCTGGGTGAATACAAAATTTTGCAGTCTGGAGGTGGAAATGCTTAGCCATAATACGCTGTTTGATCATGATTCCAATCTCAGGGAGGAGATGTGTGGTCACATTCCTCCCAGCAAATGTAGGAATCAAGCCTCGGTACTCAGGCTTGAAAACCAATCCCAGAGCTATTGGATAAGGAGGAGATTTTATTTTCTAGTGCTTTTAGAAAGTTTTGTTTCTCATTTCCTTTTTGTTGTATTAAAAGCACATGAAACAAAGGAATAGTGACTTTTTTTTTTTCTTTTTCATTTCAGTAAGAAGCATTTTAGAAATAATGTCCAAAATAACTGGGCTTTTTTCTTCTGTTTTCAAAACATGCTGAAAGCCAGCTGCTCCTGTAGCCTTAAGATTTCAGTGTCTGCCTAGGTAGCACAAATGTAAATCAGCATTTAATTCAGGTAGGGTATCTGGTGCATTAAGTTTTGGAGACACTAAGCCTTAGTTATCTTAGATACTAAAGCTCAATGTTTATTTCAATTATAGGTCTCTCAGTTCCTTTTCTCTTTGGTCAGTGGAATGGTAGGCAAGTATGCCTTATCTTTCTTTCTACCCTGGTGCAGGAGGGGCTGGTTTTTCTCCTCCAAAGAAGCCTCTGCTGCACAGATTGCATACATGGTCTCACCAGTATCCAAAATAGCTCTTGAGGGCCCTAAAATACATTATGAATCTTTGAAAGTAATGTTTGTTATCAGCCATATTTGCCAGTTCCCTAACAGGAAAGGAAAAAACCCAAATGTTTGGATTCTGTTAAGAACATGGCAAAACTGTCTCTTACTAAACATTAACATTACTAGCCAGATGCAAAGAGTAGGAAGTTATTCCAGCAGCCTCTGAGGTTGGATTGTTGGTTACAGAATAGGACACGGTGCTAGGAAAAAGGGGGAAAAGAAAATGCATTGTTATCGGTGTAGTTTGGCTCACTTCAGGATTTTCTTGTTCTGCAGTGCATGGATTTGAAGCTGTATTCCCTGGTTGGGCTTGGCTCTTCTCAGGAGCCTTTTTGAGCTGCTGGGGAGAGCCTGGCAGCTGAAGCAGTACCCCGTCCTCCTAGTACTGCTTCCTATACCAACAGCATGGGCAGGGTGGTACCTTCTTAACATGACAGATTATTTTGGAGATGATCCTTTCAGTTATAAAAGGTTCAACAATAACCACCTGTCTCATCCTCTGAAGTAAGGAAATGCATTCACCTTTCATTCTGAATACACTGATACAGCTGGGAAAGGAAACTAGAGATAATTCCTGTGCTGTGCCCAACCTGATTTGGGGATGAACTGCTCCAGGACAGTCTTGTTCCTTTTACTTGTAGATAAACCTGTTTTCACTTGTGGTGAATGTGATACCTGTGTGACTGTGCACGTGTAAAAGAAGCCTGAATAGGTTTCCTTTGGTGTTGTGGTACTTTTTATATCTGGTCTATTCCCCTTCAGTACACAAGAGTAAGAAGAGGGCTCTCTGCCACTTGAGTGAGTTAGGCTTCATGCTGCTGCTCTCTGCTAAGTAACGGATCCATCTTATACCACAGGCAACATAACGTAGGCTGTGAAATGATTCCTGTGGCTTTGCAGTATCAATCCAAGCATGTAACACAGACAAAAGCATCAATCACGTAAGTACCCTACTATATCACAGTTACCAGATTGGCTCCCAAGAGGAAGATCTAACCTCAACCATTAGTATGTGGAAAGTTAGCTTAAAACCAGGGCTTATGTCATATCTCCTGTCCTTAAGACCTATTTCTTCTGCGTGGCAGTTCAGATAGAGCCATAGCAGTGCAAATACACATCTGGTTTGCAGCCTCAGACAAGCAAGTGTCTTGCATCTCTGGGCTTTTTGTGTTAGATTGTCCTGAGTACATCTGTGACATGACAGACTGTGTCTGAATCGCATGCAAAAATGTGTTTTTACATTTGTCTTTGTGTTGCTGAGTGTCACAATTAATTTGACTTTGAGGCTCTGAGTGAGTAGGTACAAGTTAATTAGATTTGCTGTGTGCTAGGCAGTTGTGTGCAATCCTCCCTCAGAAACATCATCTGGAGCAGAAGGATGGAAATTGCCAGCTCCACATCTTGTTCACCTTAAGGTCAATGAAGTTATCTCTTTAGCTTTTTATAGTCAGATTGGTGGAAGGATTCTCAGGGAAAGCAGCAGCTATTCAGCCTTTGCATACTTCAAAGGCTCTTGCAAATAGCAAAGATGATTATTAGTCAGAGCTGTCTTCTGCAGCTGGAGTGTCAGCATAGCTCTGAATCCGTTAGGAGAGGCATTGCAGGTATTGCTTTGCTAAGAATTGGGATCAGCAATATTCATTTTAAAGAAGACCCCAAAAGCAGATCTAAAGATTTAAAGACTGGACAAGGCACTTAATGCCGTGGTGTAGTTGATTGGCAAGGGCTGGGTGATAGGTTGGACTGGATGATTGTGGAAATCTCTTCCAACCTGGTTGATTCGATGATTCTAAGGAAGGGCAATGAAGCTGGTGAGAGGCCTGGAGCACAGCCCTATGAGGGGAGGCTGAGGGAGCTGGGGTTGTTTACTCTGGAGAAGAGGAGACTCAGGGGTGACCTCGTTGCTGTCCACAACTACCTGAAGGGAGGCTGTAGCCAGGTGGGGGTTGGTCTCTTCTGCCAGGCAACCAGCAACAGAACAAGGGGACACAGTCTCAAGCTGTGCCGGGGGAGTTATAGGCTGGATGTTAGGAGGAAGTTCTTCCCAGAGGGAGTGATTTGCCACTGGAATGGGCTGCTCAGGGAGGTGGTGGAGTTGCCATCCCTGGAGGTTTTCAAGAAAGGCCTGGCTGTGGCACTTAGTGCCATGGTCTAGTTGACTGGATAGGGCTGGGTACTAGGTTGGACTGGATGATCTTGGAGGTCTCTTCCAACCTGGTTGATTCTATATTTCAGTAAAGATGAAGACTTAAATCTCCTTTGTAGCGGTGCAAGCCCAGAAATGGACTTGGGTTTGCATACAAGTCTCTGAATGAGAAAATGTTGATCAGTCTTTAAAATGTGAGGCTGGTTACCCTTCATGCCGTGTTCTCAGATAAGCTCAAGTTTTTTTAATGCCATCAATCCAGCCAGTAACTTGTATGTGCTACTATTTTATCTGCTCAAAATCTCTACTTAACTCTTGTGAACGTGGTGGCACAGTGACTCACCTAATCGTTACAGAAGATTATTAGAAGGGAAATAAAGTTATCATTCATGGAACTCCACCTAGCTTAATGATCCAAACAAGACTCAAAATCTCTGGGCCAGTAAGTGCGGATATAATGATTATTACTTTTTGGTCCTTGGGTCAATGCTATTGAAGGTTTGTACCAGAGGCAGCTTTACAATCAGTTGTATTTGACACATAATAGAGGAACAAGACATCTTTTTGACTTGTAAGCAAGACTAATTTCATTTTGAGGGGGCTGTATCACAGGCAGTTTCTGCTTTGTGAAGTTATGAAAATAAGCCTTGCAGCAACTCTGAGATTCTGAGTGAAGAAATGAATACAAAAAGTTGTTTTGTTTTTTTTTTTTCTTTTTAGTTGGAAGTACAAGTTCAAGCCATTAAATGCTGTGTTTTGCTGGTAGTTGAGGGTCTAGTCAAAGTTGATCAGCTGTCAGTGGGAGTATTCCTACAAATCTTTGTGAAAATAGAACCAATTTCTAGACTGGAGAAGTGAATGTCCTTTATCTTCTTGGCTACCCTTATGAAACTGCCCTGCAATCCTGGAATGATTGCCCCAGTCTATTTTCTTTACAGAAAGTAAGGTTAGTCAAACTGAGCTATAAGTAATACCAAGTGAGGTAATGGCCTTTTCCCTGGCAGCAGCTCTACATTTCACACCTTTTAAAATTTACCTGTATTTGCTCCTTACAGTTGGCAAAAGCCTAACTGCGAGCAACTGGAGGTTGGAGAAGACCATTTTAGAGAGAGTTCACACTGATTTCATGGATGGTCATAATTTTGGAGGCCATTTTGCATTGTCCACGTAATACTAGTCAGAAGTCAGAAAAACTTGGTTCTTGTCCTCTGCTGACTTCATCTTTTCTAGGTTTCATCTTTCCCCCCCCCCCATCTCATCCTTTATGGTGCTCCATACATACCTCAGTCCTCTTTTGGTATATCCTTTCTAGCTCTGTTACCTCAGCTGCCTAGGGTTTTTGAGAGACAAGAAAGCTTTTTCTGCCATATTGGAAGTGATGACTTTTTGGCTGATTTCTGGATGGGGTGAGGTGAAGCAGGAGCTCTGTGGTGTCTTTCCAAGCACTTTCTGGGCAAAAGAGACATCACCTGGCTGATACAGAAACAGTAGAGTGAGGAAGGATGGTAACCTTAGTCTGGAGATTTGTTTTCTCCCAGAATTATTTATAGAATCAGAATCATTAAGGTTGGAAAAGACCTATTAAATCATCAAGTCCAACTGTTAGCCCAGTTTGCTATATTCTCCATATTTTTCTATATTGTGGAAAGGTTTATTTAACTTTAGAACTCTTAAAAATATTATTCCATGATTTTGTATCTTGATACCAAACCTTTGGTGGCTGTCAGCTCTTAAAATTTGTTTTTCCATTGTATTGGGCCTTGTGTGATGTCTTCATGTGTTACAGAATGAGTGGGGATCGTGTCCTCACGTCAGTGGGAGTAATTGAGTCCCAAATACAGCCACAGCTGCTGCATTCTTGGGTCTCTGGTGGTTTGTCAGGTTTGAAATCCTTCTGACTTTGTTTGACAGCATTTGATAACAGGTTCACGGAAGTAACACTTTTCTTATTAGTGTGTGGCTAATTATTAAAGAAGAAAAAGGCAGAGTTGCTCAACACTGTGTACTGGCACCTGGATGGATAGATGGGCAGTGGATAGCTAGTTCTGCCTGAGAGGTGATGGAAATGGTTACCAGTGGCAGTATTTCTCTTGGGCTTGTTTTTTATCTTCTGTCCTGGATAAACTGTGAAGTCCTAACTGCACAGAAGCAAACACAGTACCTTTGCATCTGTTTTAACTTGAAATAAATGAAGTGTGTTATTTTCAAGCTACTTGGCATCCAAGACTGCACCCAGAGCTCACTGGAAATTCCTTATGTGCACTGCATTACAGCTCCCTTGCACCAGTGTTGATGCAGACCTGGTTTACCTCAAATAACCATGCATTTCTTCTAGTCAGAGGCCAGACTTAGGGTGAAATACCTAGGGGAGTTGGGTTGACAAAAAGGGCATTTGTGAAGCAGCAGCTTCTCAGCTGTTTTTACTGTGTTCTTATTTCAGCCTGTGTGTGCAAGATCCTGTCCCTTTGACCTTCAAACCTTGTGTCATTGCTAAAGACTGCGAAACATCTGAGTGGTCTGCGTGGAGCCCTTGCTCGCGGACCTGCAGCTGGGGAGAGCTGGCCCCGGGTTTCCGGAGCCGACGTCGTGGTGTGCGGAGCGTGGCAGTGGGCACCGGGAAGCAATGCCCGGAGCTGGAAGAGAGTGAAGCCTGCAACAGAGGAGGGAAGGAGCTGCTGCAACCTTGCCCCAGGTATAGTGAGTGCTTTTAGCTCAGTTTTTGGAAGCAGAGAAACCCGTTTGGCTGTCTTGAGCAAAGCAAGCCTTCCTTTGCGCACGAAAAGGTGGTGTGTGTTGCTCTGCCTCTGTGTCTAAAAGATCATTGACTGATCATTGTTAACTATGATTAGTGATGCCATCTATTGTTAGTAATATTCTTCTAATTGTTGCTATTATCATTGTTGCCATTACGATAGTTACACTTATATACAGCAATCAATTTCAATTACACCCACTAGTGTTTATATTTTCATCCTTTATAAATTGAGAGCAGAAACACTGCCTTTCATACCGATTGCTGGTTTGGAGAGTTTCCTTAGCTGCACTGAGACTGGGCAGGTCTCCAAGGCTCTGTTTCGATTGACTTTGAAATTGTAATTTTTACATAAGATTTAATGATTCCCCTTCATCTCCCCATAAAAAAATCCCAGCACTCCTTTGAGGAAGATGGGAACTGATCAGAGGCAATGTCTTGGACATTACGCAGCTTCCCTCTGGGTACTTGCAGAACTGGGCAACTCTGCAATCCCTGAGTGCCTGCTTGGGTGTTCTAGAAGATGAGGATCTCACCTTTCTGGTCTACAAATCCATGCTGTTATGCTTTGCCAGGCTAGCACAGGCAACTACTAGTTTGCTTTGCACAGAAAATAAAACATTGCTTAATTTTTCATGTGATGTGTTCTGAGATTGATTGCGAAATGCTTCAAGACTGATAAAATTTGGTATGCATGAATACAAACCTCTCTGTCTGAATCAGTGCGTTTAATAGGAGGCCTATTCAGTGCTCAAGTCATGAGTTTCTGGGGCTTTGCTGGATACTGCCAGAACCTTTGATAAAGCCTTTGCAAGATACATTTCTTAGGAAGGTGTAACCTGTAAAAGTGTCTCTGTATCGTTGGGTTCATTCAAAATCAAATGCTGATCGTTTTTATGCACCCTGCCAGCAGAGAAGAGGAGGAATAAAACCCCGAAAATTCTGCTGCTTGATTACATCCTAGGGAAAGGCTTTTAGAGAGCACATGGATTTGAAAGACAACAGATTAACACATTGTCTCGCTGATTTTGTATTGGGTTGGTGGGGAAAGTGACACCTGATTGGGGCAGTTCATCAGGCAGTGAACAGACACGGATCTGTCCCTAGTTTCTTACTTCCTGCTTTTTGACATTGTACTGTATTAAAGTACAAATGATTGTAGGGGCTTGGTGCGCAGCAAGAAGAGCCCGAAAAGTGAGAACCTGCCTAACACTGATAATTTTCTGGGGGTGCCACTCTTGCTGTTGAATTAAACATTTTGGGTTTTTAATATATTGCTACTATGCTCAGGTTTCCATCAGCCTTTGAACTCTTAAAGCTTCCCCATCATGCCGTACCTGCACACCTTCAGTCCTTCAGGCAACGCCTCCGGTGAAGTATTCATGTGAAATAGGACAAACTGCCTAATGAGCTAGCCCAGAAAGATAACATTAGACTCACAAGTTTATAGAGCTGCTTAACTAAAAGTATTGCAAAAAAAAACCCAACCCCTGAACCTCTGTTACTTGGTTAGTTGTTATTTATAGGAATGTGATATCTGAGAGTGCAGGTCGTAGGCCGTGACCTTCTCACAGTGTGCAGTGTTGAGGAGAATTTTATGGTAGCATCTGATTAGTAGACTTTGATTTGGCCATTCAGTACTGCAGAAACAAGCAGGAGTGAGAAACTGTAATGTTGTAGTATGTGCTCTGGGTCTAATGGATATAAGACTGTGGAGATCAGAATTTTGGATTAATGCACAGAAGTCAAACATTTTAAAGTGTCAGCAGTTGTTAAGGGATATTCTCAGTCCATGTTACAGTTTACAGCCTGGTGATTTGGTATTGCCCTTTGAGAATTGGTGATCAAGATGCTGGAAGTATTTCAGTTTGGAAAGCAGTTGCTTTCAGCCATAAATGGATGCAGTGTTAATCCTTATAAAATAATATAAGAATTCCTTGATGCCCTTGTTCTCCTTTTTTGGAGCATGTTCTCTTTGCAGTGCAATACTCATAAAGATTATGCTTTTCTTTTCCTTTAAGTATGCACCACCTCATTTGTGGTTTTGCTGAGGCTTACCAAACAGCTGTTTTTTCTTTCTTCCTGTTATAAGATGATGATGAATTTTAGCAGATTCAGTAGCAGAAGTAAAAGGTTCTCTCCTTCATTTGTCTATTCTCAACATAAACCATTCATTCTTTCTCTCTGCCTTGTGTTTGCCTAATCAGATTAGTCTTAAAATCTTTTAGGATGAGGGTCCTATTTACTTTCCCAAATCCTGAAAATCTGCTCTTTGCTATTTTTTTCAATGATTTGAAGACAAGTAGCTTTTCCCTTAGCTTTATTCTTAGGCCAAGAATTTTCCAAAGTGTGCCTTAGGCACAGCGAAGAAAACGAGTGAGAACAAAGACTGGAAAGAGAGCAAGTCTCTGAGCAGAAGGGAGTTCTCTAGAGGCTGTTTTTTAATGCAGGAACAGAGAGCACCCTGTGAGTTAGTGAAGGTACAAAAAAGCTGGGGTGGGATGTTTTAGGATATCAGGGAGTGACAGGACTAGGGGGAATGGAGTGAAGCTGGAGATAGGTAGGTTCAGACTGGACGTGAGGACAAAGTTCTTCACCATGAGAGTGGTGAGAGCCTGGAAATGGGTTGCTCAGGGAGGTGGTTGAGGCCCCATCTCTGGAGTTGTTTAAGGCTGGGCTGAATGAGGCTCTGCCCAGCCTGATCTAGGGTAAGGTGTCCCTGCCTATGGCAGGGGGCTTGGAACTAGATGATCCTTGTGGTCCCTTCCAACCCTGCCTGATTCTGTAATTCTAAGGTAGGTATGAAGAGCTACACCCACCAAAACAAAAACAGCAGCTCAAGATGTAGCACCTGCTGAACTGTACTCAGCAGGAGGAGATGGGTGAAGTTATTTTCTAGCCATCTAAAAGGATCCAAAGGGGAGGGGAAATACCTTTACCTTCAAAACTGCTCTGTGAAGTATTACCTCAATGTCTTAGGCAGTGCTGCTAGTTAAAGGTCCCATCAGAAGTACGTGGCAATTAGTGTAAATTTGCTGTTAAAAGGGGAAGGCCCTTTCATTTAATGGCTGAAGTTTACAATAACTTACTTAATAGTTTAAATGCAGGAAAACAAACCACTTCATGTGCATGTAGGACTCCAGAGCCTTGTGCTTTGTTTTTACAGTTTTGGTTATTTGCTCCGAAGAAATCAGATGAAGTGGTTAAAAAGCTTAAATACATAGGAGGTGGTTCTGCTTTCTTTTATTGTGTTACAAATTAGGATATTTCAATTAAAGCAAATGGGTATTTCAGATACAGGTCTAAAACTTGTGAAAGTGCTAAGAGTAGACTAAAGAGACAGAGATTACTACAAGTTGGAAAGATATTGAGCACTCGTTTGTTACGTAACTGTCACCGAGTCATCAGTTTTAAAACAAAGTATTGTGTAATTTTCATCCATGATATGTAACTTTCATGTTCACTGGGAATAGATAAGAGTTTTCAGAATTATGATTATGTCTTCAAATATTTCATTTTGGTTGTGGTTGCTATGTTACTAGACAGGGATTTGGGGAAAAAAACTGCTTTGTTGGAAATTCAAAGCTTTTCGGAAGTTAAATGATGGAAAATGGGAAAGTTTTAAGACTTGAGTTTTTTCAAAAGGCTTGGAGTTGCTTCTGAGATACAGGGGCAGTGGTATCACCTTGTAAACGAGGGCCATTAGGGGCCCAAATTAAAGATAAGGCATTCCTGTGAAGTAGGAAAGACTCGATAGGAAATGCATTGAACCATGCTAGTAGACTGCATGGATTAGGCTTTGGGAGTGGTAGCCCTTTGACCTTCACTGGTTTTGGACATCTCTTCAGCTCGGCAACTTGGTTGTGTCCCCTTGGATCAGGAGCAATCCTTGGTGAAACTATGACTCTCCAGCTCCGTGCAGATCACATCTCCTGTGACTGCATTTGGTGTCACAGTGCAAGAGCATACTTTGTCTCGAGTGTGATAGAGTCTGGGACCTGCTCTCCTGCTTCTTTAGCTGACTGTTGAAATTCACAGCACTGTTTATGACGTGAAAAGCTATTCAACTTTCTCAGCCAGGTTCCCTCCTAGATTCCTCAAGCACACACTTTATTGTGTCTAAAACAGCAAGTTTTGCTTGCCTGATTTCTTAAGCAGACTGATACAACTGTGTTGTTTCTGCAGGTCCTCATTTGGGAACTTACCTAACTGGTCCTCTAACCATCAGCAGTAGTATCTGTCAAGCTTGGAAGCAGCTAGACCTTGTTTCTGTAACTCGAACAATAGTGTCAGAAGCTGGAATAAGTCTGTTGGGAGGGCAAAGGGAAAGACTGAGAATCTTTTAGCAACAGTGAGAGGTCTGTAGATAAATGTGGGTCATAACTAGGACTGCAGCTGTCCCAAGGTTGCATCAGGCTGACTAGGTAGGAGTTAAAATGAGATGTTAGATCTACTGGCATTCGAAATTGTTGTCACCAACATGTTTTGGCATAGGAATCACAAGAGTACTCTGGAGTTAACAAACTTTGATCCAGATGTGTAATGTCCCTTCCGCCTCCTGAGTTACCACACTTTTATAGGCATGATGAGCAGAGTGGCTGGGTGGTATTGGCTTCTTAGCTTACCACTGGTACAGTGCATTTCTGGTGTGGTCTGCTTTAACAGCAGAATACCCACAGTGCCATTGCTTGTTTTGGTCATCTTTGTTCAGTTGGAGGAATTACAGTTGTGTGGTAAACCCACTGTGGATGGTGCTAATAATTTGTTAATGCTGGCTCGAGGTTGCCACAGTTACCAAAATCCCCAAGTATTTTCCAGGCAGTAATCCCAGCATTTTTACTAATGACTATTAACAAGCTTCTGATTAAATATAAGTAGGGATTATGTGATCAGTTTATCTTCTTTAAGTAATGTTAATTCTCGTTGTCTTTAGTATAGCCCATCAATTGGCAAGCTAATACTAAGCATCAGCCATGCTGCTTAAAACCCTGCAAAGAGTTTTCCACAGAATGATAAGGGCTGGAAGAGGCTTTAGAGATCATTTAGTCCAACCCCTTGCTAAAGCAGGGTCATCAAGAGCAGCTTGCACAGGAACACATCCAGTTGGGTTTTGAAAGTCTCCAGAGAAGAAGGCTCCACAACCTCTCTGGGCAGCTTGTTCCAGTGCTCCATCAAGTGCACAAAGCCATCTGAGATCACAATGTCCATCTGGAAAGGTTTCCCACTCAGTAGGGTAGCAATCCCTTGGATAAGTTGCTTATTAATGGCTGTGAAAATGTGTACATTTTTAAACAATTAGTGCTTGAGGCTCAGGATTTGTTACTGGAGAACTCTAGACAGCTACAGGTATGTCTGGCTGGGAAAAAAGCAAGATGGGCTGATGATGCTGAGACTTTAAGCTGCTCACAGCAAGGCAGGTGCTGGCTGGTGCGCTGGCAGTTGTTCATTGAAATCTGCTCTGTGGTGCAGCACAGAATCTGGTTACTCCATGAAAATATCTAAAGGGATTTTTTTTTCCTATTCAAGGGCTGATGAAGTTTAATTATCTGTGAGCTCAGATTTACTTGGTTTTGCAGAATTTTAGTCACTGATGGCCTTATTTGTATAGATACTCCCACAGCTCATGCTGAATAGGAGAAGGTGGTCACAGATCACCACGATCCAGAGTTCACAGCTAAGCCAGATACCAAAGTCAGTTTTTCTTTAGTTAAGTTTTAAGGAATACTTTCCTAAAACATCAGTTTCCATGGCTGCAGAAAGGTGTGTGTGTGTGTTCTGTATTGAGCTTCTTGAAGATGTAGACCTAGAGAGCATGACATCCTGAATCATAGAATCAACCAGGTTGAAAGAGACCTCCAAGCTCATCCAGTCCAACCTAGCACCCAGCCCTGTCCATTCAGCTAGACCATGGCACTAAGTGCCTCAGCCAGTCTTTTCTTAAACACCTCAAGTGGTGTGGAGGAAGAATCCTCTTCACTCAATGTTTGATGAAGAGCAGTTCTTGTTGCTTGTATGTTAAGAAGCAGGTTGCTTTTAACACTCCAGACCCAAGATTAGGAATTCCCAGAAGGAGCTACTAGAAGAAAAAGAATCGCAGCTGTGCTTTGTATGTTGCGGAAGTTCAAGTTTTCATGCTTGTGATATGAAAGGTTTATTCTTCATTGTTTTCTCTGTTGGTAGTAAACCCCATGAGTGTATCCAAATTTACACATGATACTGTATATTATTTAAGAAAGCATGACATTCCATCTGAGAAGTACCTGTAAATTAAAAGTAATTGGCAGCATTCACAAACATTTTCTACGAGGATGTTACAAATTCAGAGGAGCTAAGGAGAAGTCATTCTTATGCCCATATTTGCAACGTAACAAGTTAAAAGAGAATGGACATGTGCTCAGGCAAACTAATATACTTATTTTTCATGTGATTCTGAGATGTGTGTTTGCTTGCCACAGCTGTATTTAGGAACAGATACTTGCTGTGGAGTATACAGGGAATGACAAGGTGGAAGGCTTTTTCTGCGGAGGCACCCCACTGTGCTTGAATTTAGAGTGATCAATCAGCAGGTTAACAAGCACATGTAGTTTTAACAACCGTGGATCTGCTGCAGGAGGAGAAGAGTATTTGTCTTGAGGATAAAAGGAGGAAATTATTATACCCAATTTACATTACACAAACCCCAAGGACTGTATGCGAAAAGTAAACGATGAAATTTAGAGGAGCAAAGAAATGAAGCAGCAGAAGTGTGAACAGATTGGTTATAAAAACAATATTGCTTCAGCTTTGTGTTTGGGAAGCTAAGAAAGACTTTAGGCTCTTATTTACTCTGCTGATACTGTGACCTATGAATCAAAATGAATTATGCCTGTGAGAACTGTTGTTTTAGATATATGCTCTACATTTGGAGATATGATGGAGAAATAACTTTTGTTCTTCACTGATACGCAGCTCTATTTTCCCTATAGTTTTAATAAGTCCTTCCTGGCATTTAAGCTGGTACATACCAATGACTTTTGTCTGCACAGCTTTCACATATCTCTGCCCTAGAACATTATTTTTCCTTGAAAAAATGCAATGCATTTTAGGTGAGAACAGAATATAGAATGAAAACACCTTTATCTAGAGCTTGCTGTGTATCACAGGTTCGGGAAACTGAACTGACTTACTTTAGCCAATCGCTTGAAGAAATTGGTACTACCCTGGGTGTTTATAAACCTGTCACCTGTAAAAAAAGTTGCCCAGTGCTTGGATCTCTGTTGATGTATGTAGGGTTTTAGCTATTAAGTGCATTTCAGAGTGAGGTGTTCAGCTCTTAGCAGAGAGATGTGGTTTAGTGGTTTGAGCCACATGTTTGAAAACTAGTTTTTGCACTTAATCAAACCTCTTAATCTTTGTTCCTTCTTTACACCCAGCTCAAAGGTATTGTCAGGATGATTTAGTGTTTCAGAATGCTTTGGAGATTAGTGCTGTAAGTTTTACACAAGCACTCCAGACAAACAGCAGATATTTAGTGGTTGTAAATTTAGCATTCTAAACGTTTCAGAGCGTTCCCTGTTTTGGACAGGGTAGTGCTGCTATAAGGATTAAACCAATGGTATTTTGTCATCAATTGAATTACCACTCCCTCACACAAAGTCTTTCAAAACCTCATTTTACCTGCTCTTTTTGTTTCCAAAGGTTTGCGTGGAGGACTTCCGAATGGAAAGCTTGCCAAGTGTCTCTCCTCCTCAACCAGCAGGACTCTCACCACCACAAACATGCAGGCCTTTGTGGAGGTGGCATACAAACCCGAGAGGTCTACTGTGTCCAAATCACCATGGAATTTGGGATGCACCGACTGAAGGAAGGTACTTGCTTAAGGTCATTCTGAAATGTCTGGCCCAAGCAGATCTGAGAAGGAGAAAAGAGGAGAAAAAAAGCTGTTAGCATGCAATTATTACTAGACTTCAGCTAGCTGATGCCCTCCATGTATCCATGCTTAGGCAGGGAGGTGTCACTCTGTGTTAGAGGAAACGGGAGAGCATGGTCCTCAGAGTTCTGAGGAACTGCCAGGAGCCACAACCTCCCATCAGTTCTGTAGGTTACTTATGTGTTGGATGTTTTGCAAAGGATGAAGGAGGTAAATTTTGTTTTTCCTCCTATCATATATCAGGTAACCCAGCCCCTTGGAAGCTGAATATCTGTGGGTTTAGTCCTGGTTTAGTGTATTAAAAAAAGATGTCACACTGCATTCAGGATATGGCTTTAGCCTCTGCTTCAGATTGATACACAATCTTTTTTGTGATTTGAAAGGGAAAGCAAAAATAATATCATCACAACTTCTGAGCAGACAGTTGGTTTCTGGAAGTGAGTTACATTTCTTTTAGAAGAATAATGAGTAGATACAGATACATGATGAATAATTCATCTTAGGCTGTTTTATTTACTCTATGTAGTGCTCTTGCAGAATATGTTTTTGAGCAGAGATGTAAGATAATAAGAACACAATATCGTATCTTGGATTTATTTACTTACAAAGGCAAATCAAATGTTTCCTGGATGCCCATTGTGTCTTAGCATCCCACACAGACTCTAAGCTTGTCGAAAACCAGACCCGCTTTAATCTCTGTTCAGTCCTTGTCTAGCTGCTCCTTCACCTCTCCCAAACATCTGGCGCTATTTTGCTCTCCAAACACAACCCCCATCTGTTGTTCTGCACCAGTTCTCGTACTTTCAAAGTGAGAAAAGTGCTGTTGATGAGAAGTGGGTGGTGTTTCTTGATTATCTTCATCCTTCTGATTGTTTTTGTGGTCCTGGCTGCCACTGTAGGGCAAGCTGCTGAGCAGCAGGCTTTAACTGACTTCATTCACACATCTTTGTTCTTTTTAAGTGTGATATGAGGAGGGTAAATTTAGAGTGGACATTAGGAAGAAATTCTTTGCACTGAGGGTGGTGGGATACTGGAACAGGTCACCCAGTGGGTTTGGGGATACCCCTCCTTGGGGATGTTTCAGGCCAGGTTGGATGAGGCCTTGAAGAACCTGCTCTAGCGGAGGGTGTCCCTGCCTATGACAGAGTTGTTGGAACTAGGTGATCTTTGAAAGTCTCTTCCAACCCAAACCATTCTCTAAATATGAATTAATTAAATTGCTTCAGAAGATTTAGAGGAGTGCATCTGAAACACTTCACTAGTTCTTAACGGAATTGGTGCTGCATATCCAGTGTGTGAGGACTTGCACATTTTGCTCTTGTTCAAAGTTCACTTCAACTTAAAAATTATAAGCCCTTCCCTCAACAAAAAGAAAACTCTGTGATACCTCTTCCTTGTTTTTACAGTTTGAACCCTTTCTACAAAGAAAAAGAAAACATACAGGCAACTGGAAAAAAAATAAATAAGGAGTGACTTATTTTACAGTAATCTTGATAGAATACTTATTCATCACTAGAGTATCTCATCTTTTATTGTACCATTTTTTTTCAGTGATGGGGAGAAGGTGAGGAAGCTGCTCCTTCTTCAAATAAGCAAATACATAGGCTAACTGTCACCATCAAAACTACAGTAGTTCATAGAATCAGTCAGGTTGGAAGAGACCTCCAAGCTCATCCAGTCCAACCTAGCACCCAGCCCTAGCCAGTCAACTAGGCCGTGGCACTAAATGCCTCATCCAGTCTTTTCTTGAACACCTCCAGGGACGGTGACTCCACCACCTCCCTGGGCAGCCCATTCCAATGCCAATCACTCTCTGTGAAGAACTTCCTCCTAGCATCCAGCCTGTACCTCCCCCAGCACAACTGTGAGACTGCGTCCCCTTGTGCTGTTTCTGGTTGTCTGGGAGAAGAGACCAACCCCCAGGAGAGAAGACCAACTCCCAAGTTTTTCTTCACCTTTTGAATGTCCTTAAAGGGATCAGTCAGGAATCACACAAGTGAGTCTAATAGGATATTACCACCCATCACAGTTGTTGTTCTTCTCGTTACTTCCAATAAGAATTTGGATGTAGTCCCAATAACATGTGCGGGAAGATTTTGTCCCGTGGCCTATCCAGCAGCACTCTTTGATAAAATATGTTGAATCCTAGTTGGAGATAGGTACCATCTGTGATGTATTCGTACATACTGCTGAAAACTCTCTTATCCCTCAAGGATATTTCTCACATTTTTTGTTTGCTTAGTCTTTCCATCTATTTCTTCTTTTATATATGTATATTTAGAAAGGGAGCCTCTGTTTTCTTTTCAAAAGGCTAAGCCTGCTGAAATCTTTCTATATTTTGATTATAAAAATCTCAACTTCAACATACTGGAAATGGAAAACTCACTCAGGTATTACTTTCAGCAGTGCATCAATAAGATTTCCTTTATTTCTCCTCCAAGAGGTGATGTAACTAAGAAATCTGTCTTGATCCATGTGAAGTTTCATATTTTTTAGGTCTAAGGAAGAAGTCCATACTTTCAAATGGATAAGTGTTTGAGGAAGAGTGTTTTCCAATCTTTGAAGTCCTTTGTAATATTCTTGCATTCTGAGACTCTTCCATCTAGATGAAGCTAGCAGGGACCACTTGGTAAATGTGTGAAATTTGTGTCATTCAGTGTCTGTATTTCCATTCACATGGGTGAGCCAATGTATAGGCGTCTAAGTTAAAAGACTGAGCTGTTTTTGTGTTAGCTGTTTTGTCCAAGGAATCTAAATCTCTACTCAGTTGGGAGGCTTTTGGTATTTAGACCTAACTTTAAGGTAATTAGCTTTAAACAGATTTCAGTGGGTTTTTAATTTCCCCTCAAAGGGCATCACTGACTTTCAACCTGTTTAAGTTTGTATTATTTAATTTTCACAGAGAGGTGATCATCTAATTCTTCAGGTTTATCATTATTATTTTGATACCTAGAGGAAGAAGCAAATCTACATGGTTGAAATGCTGCTGCATTTAAGCAGGAGACAAATTTTGCACAAAAAGTAGCACAGAATATGCAAGAGAGCTACCTATGGTGCAGCTCCAGTCTGCCCTTTCTGCCCTTTTTCTCTGGATACTCCCTGATCCTTCTTCCTGGATGTCTCATTTCTGAAACGAGCTATAGACATAGTGGTGGTTGCCCTTCTTTGTACCTCCCTTTTAATATAGATCTGTGTGCTGATATGGAAGCTCCTTTAAAGCAGAAATGCTGATTCTCAGTTTCTTTTCAAAGCCAAACATTGATCCATGGGACATGTGTTATTTTCTCTCTTTGTAAGTGGGCTTTTCTGGATTGGGTAAGATCTTTGTGACTGCAGATTTTATAAAATGTGTTTCCCCACAAGAAATTTTAATTAATCTGGGCAAAATTCACTAACAGTCCCCACAGTACCAACATAAAAGACATGTGGAACAACACCGTGCAGTGATCAGTTGATGAAGCCTCTTTCCTCGATTGGCAATACAACTCTTCTGTCAATAACAATAAATAATAATTTAGGAATTAAAATTCCTCTTAGTCTCTGGGGATGGTGTCTGGGTTTATGTTCAAAGTTAATAAACATATAAGATTCCTACATTTAATCTTCCTTGGGATTATTTTTTTTACCTTCTCTCCTGAAGACCAGGGAGTATCCTTTTGTTTTCTAATTATATTTTGCTTTTTTGGCTTTATCTAGAGACTATAACTCTTTATCAGTAGTCTGGGGGATGGCATCCCATGTAAAATTCCCCAGAAGCATCTCCTCTCTTCTCCTCCTGTTCCCTGAACTAATTACCTGCTGTCTCTAGTGACTGGAATTGCTGTTCTCTCTCTATTTGCTGTAGCTTTCTAGCTAGGAATCTGCCTGCCCTGTCATTCTTTGGTGAAATTTGTGCTTTATATATCTCAGCATTTTTTTTTTCTTATTTGAATGAGATCCAATTTACCTCTCACATTCAGAATTTTCTTGTAATGTTTTTTTGGAGCCTGTCTGCTTAAATTTTAATTATAGGACTGAAAAGGCCTTTGCAAAATGCTGTTCTTCCTCAAATCTTTATTGTTTATCCAGCCTAGTAAACTTGGCTAATAAAATGTATCTTACTGTCTCTCCAGCAAATCATTGTGGTTTCCTAGCTTCTTAATCTTTGTTATTCTCCATCTGAAAATTCACATTAAATTCTCATATCTCTGCTAGGTTATGAAGTTTTGTTTACAGTTTTTTTGGCTTAATGAGTGTCTTCATCATATTTGTCTCCATATATTTATTTTTACTTGGTCCTGGATTTCAACAGCAGGTATGGGAGGTGCCTTCGTTAGTCTTCGTTAGATACCTTTTAGTGTTCCCTTGCAAACCTAGAAGCTTCTATTACTTTTATAGCCCCTCTTCCTTTAAGAGATACTGTACCCTTACCTGTTAGTCAACATAATTTCTTGACTTGTTCCACTGTAGCTCACCTGCTTATACCTATTTCTGCTTTATTTTTAGGGTGCAGTTCCACCTGGTTCCTCTTACATCAGGCGTTTGTAATATACTTGTGTGCCACTAGCTGTAGCAGCAAAAATTCCTTTAGTCTGTTTACAATTCAAGGCTTAGTAAATATTCAAGTACCTTTTCAGGTCTAATGGTTACTTTCCGATCCATCTCTCTGTGTATTCCCTTATGCATTTTTGTCTTACAAGCTGCTTTGCTGAAAGAATCTCCAAGCGGTCTGAAAGTGAAGTATTCCCCTGCACTTTCATCTAAGTCTTGCCTATGTGAGTTCTAAAATGCTAATTTTAGAGCCTTTATCCTTTCTTCTTTCCCACAAAATATTGAACTTTCTCTCCACTTCTGACAGGCAAAAATGTCTAATCCTTATCTGCCGAGTGAACTTTTCAGACTAGTTTGAATTTCTGGATGAGAGAAATTTTGGCACCATACTTTACTTTCTAGAAATTAGTGCCTCTTTCAACTTGCACAGAGGTGAATTTGAAGACTCCTTTCATTCCTGGCTTGTACTATCCTGTATTTATTCTCATCCCTTTCTCTCTGCCCTTTTGTCTCTTTTTTGCTCTAAAATATGCGGTTTTGCCGCCTTTGCTCTGTATGCTCTGTTTCCTAATAAGGGTGCCACATTTTTTCCCCTGCAAGTTCTTTGTTCTGCTCTGAATCATGATCTTCCAATCCGTGTCTTCCGGGGGATTAGTGTTTCAAATTGGTACTCGCGGCATCTGTTCAGTAAACTATGGAAATACTTTCAGGAGGCGAGAAATACCAGCAAAGAGTGCTATTTGAACGTGGCAGCCTTCCTTTGGGTGCCAGCTGTCCTAGGAGCCACCAGGGCTGACTCTTCAGAGGCAGTAAGTTGGTTCTGCAGATCGTTGCCATTTTTGGCTGTTATGATGCCGTATACTTACCAGGAAGAGACTGTGTTGATGGAGATAAGCTGCCCATAGGAGCTGGCATTAGATGTGCGCTGTTGGAATGAATGTGAACCCTGTGTGGGGTACAAGCCCTACATTAAATGCATGCTGCTTGCTTTTTAAAAAATCTATACAGGTGAAGCTGCAGGAATGAGAAGATTGATTTACTCTATGGAAATTGGAATATAGGGACTTTGATGTTTAAATCCTGTTGTCCTTGTCTGGTTCATGATATTGAAAAGAAATAGGTTAGAAAGTTTGGCTAGGACTACAGCGGGGAGAGAGCTGGTGTGAAAAGAGCTTTGTTCAGCTGACTCATGGTATAGCAACAGGAGCATCCAGCCTGGGGCTTAGCTGACCTGAATGACAGAAACCACATTCTCGTGCGGATGAAGCTCCTTGTAGGGCTCCCTCTCATCTCTAACTAGTTATTTGTCATTGGGATGACTGAACTGGCTTGAAAAGATGAGAAATGCACCTCTGAAGTGTAAAATATATTCGGGCAAGTCTGCATCAGATTTATGTTGCTGAGATGCGGAGTTATTGATCTGTAAGCTCACCAAATGCCAAACAATTCACGAGATACAACTCACATAATGGAAAAATAAATATGTAACAGCTGGCTTCTTTGGGGGAAACCCTTTAGAGGCAAGAGACAAAATGATTTTATTCAGATCACTGCAGTACTTGGCAGTAGTGTCTAAATGTGTGTTTCAGATATTTTAGTTTGAATCCATTAGGAGAAAAAAAATATTTTCCCTAATGTCTTTTAGAGGTGTAATGTTTGCAGTTCTTTCATGCCTAGAAACTAATTTAAGTAAAATGAAGGGAACAATGTACAATAAGTCTTTGACAGTGAAAGAAGTGTGACTTCTGAAAGGTGCTTTCTAAAGAGCATGCCTTTTTTGGTCAGCAAGCTGTTTGATATGACCATGAAATAGTCTCTTTATAAATACTTTTATTTATATAACTGACTTTGGTACACAACAAATAATGTGTTGCCCAGTCAGTCCACATGAGATACTAGGGTTTAGTTCAGAATTTTGTCTTTGAAAGCTAAGATTTTAATAGCTTTGGGGTTTTTTCTGTCATTATTTCCTACCTCTGCAAATGGATTAATCTTATTTAAAACTGTGGTGGTTTGTTCAGAGTAATTTTGTCCCATTGTTGTTATGAGGCTGGAGAGCTGCATGTGGGGAGCTGCATTGTGTTCAAACAATAACATTGAGACAGATGAAAAAAAGAAAAGCATTTGTACATGTGAGGCTATAACACAAACTGGGACCTTGGGGAGAAATAACAAAGCAGATGGTGGCTGGGCCTGTCCTGGAACAGGAGGCATTTGAGATAAATCAAGCTTGTGAACTTGAGCCAGCTCTGCATGGAGCAAGCTTGCTGCTTTCAGGATCTGAACTGGCATGGCCATGCCATGAGTGGACTAGCTTAGCATGTCACTAGCTTAGCTTCAAGCCACCTATACCACATCCCAGTAGCATGGACTCTTTCCTAGTGGTACATTTCTTGTGGTGTGAAGACTCCTGTAGCCATGTGGCATTTCATGGAGCAGATTTCAGCTCCTTGGTGCTCCCTCCTGTTGAATGATCTCCAAACATAGAGACAGGCAAAGCTCAAACTTTCATGAGGCTTTCATGAAGTATATCCTCACCTTTGGATTTTCTTCTTTCCTTTCCTTGTGGCTTCTCTCACCCTGTCTGGCAGCCTGTCCTGCTAATTTCCAATATCTGATGAGCTTTTCCAGGTAACAACCATCAAGGTTCAAGCGTGCTGGACAGTCCCTTTTCATTTCCATCATTGCCTTCCCTGGCATCCCAGTCTACCTGCTGTCTCTGCTGTTTTTCCTGGACGCTTTTAATGACTTGTCACCTCTGCTCTGCTCAGTTATGTGACTGCTAGTGGGAAGTCCCAGGTTCATTCTGAGTTTTCGCCAGCTCTGCGATTCTTGTCAGTAATCTCCACAATTTCTGCTGTTGCAAAACAGCACAATATCCCAGCTGGGATCTGGATCCTGTTGTACAGCAGAGGGTATGGACACGGGGAAACTTTTCATTTTATGGAGTGCTAATAGTCTGTGTCACTTCAATAAAATTGCCAGGACCTTTATTGTTCTGAGATACATTAAACCGTTGCTGCTCTTGGCAATCTGCTATTAACCTTCTTTCATGCTGCGATTAGCCTTCTATTCATACTTTGTTTCTTGTCTGTTAAATAGATTTTAATTGAAAATAGAACTTCAACTCCGTGGTTTCTGTCTTCAAAACCAATTGATTTCACTTAAAAGCATAAAGGAACAGTTTCCATCAGACATGGGGTGCATTAGGCTTTTTGAAAGGAGGGATGCATCGGACTAGAGTTGGTGCTGTTCCCAGACCAGTTAAATTACATTCATCGCTTCTCTTTTGTCTAATCTGTTGGGTTTGCTACAAAAACAAGTCTTTCAGGTCAGAGAAATTGCTTATAAATGTTGTGCTGCGTTTATCCCTATTATGTTTTACACATGTAGGTGGTTTTATAACACAAGTCATTCCTTTGTGATTTCCTCAAGTAATTTCCCTTTGTATTGATCCAAGTATCTTTATAAGTCCTGGCAAAAGGCAGTAAGAACTTTCACAAGCACCTCTCCTATGAAGGCAAGTTTCATGAGAAAACTGGGGCTATTCAACCTGGAGAAGAGAAGGCTCTGGGGAGGCCTTATAGCTACATTTGAAGGGGACCTACAGGAAGGCTGAGGAGGGACCATTTAGAAGGGCTTGTAGTGATAGAATGAGGAGCAATGTTTTGAAACTGGAGTAGGGGAAATTTAGGTTAGACTGAAGGAGGAAGTTCTTTACAATGAGGGTGGTGAGACACTACAACAGATTGCTCAGAGCTGTGGCTGAAGTCCTGTCCCTGGAGACATTCAAGGTCAGACTTGGTGGGGCCCCAGGCAGCCTCGTCTACTTGGAGGTGTCCCTGCTGTCTGCAGTGAGGCTGGACAAGATGACTTTTGAGAGTCCTTTCCAACCCAGTGCAATCTGTGATATGTAATCCCTCTCTTGTACCCTGGCATTCATTAATTTGTCTTAGTTTTGCCAAAAAAGATGGTAAACATCTGGATGTATTGCCTTGAGAATTGAATACTAGCTAAAATACGACTGCACTGTTAACTAAGAGAGTCCTGATATTCTTTACATGTGTTCCAGATATATTAGTGATATTCAGAAATGTCTCAGGAGTGAATATCAGAAACATTTAATTTTTTCAATGCAAAAGGGAAATGAAGTTAAAGTCCAGGAGAACAAAAAACAAAGCAAAAAAACAAACCACCACCAACACACCCATCCCAACCAACCAACCAAAAATTTGCAATAAAAAAAACAACAACCAAAAAAAGTTATTTATCTCCCAAGGAGTTAAAAAACATCAGTTTGAGAGGAATCACTGCATCCAAAATGCTATCCTATACATTTCTCTCTCTTGGTATGTTTGTCTGTAAGTATGTGTCCATATAACTGTATTCACAGATAATTTATTTATTGACTTAAAATTGCATTATGAAAATAGTAATATCAGAGCTGATTTCCTCTTCCAATCTTCCTCCAAATCCCTACCTCAGTAAAAATATATAGGGAAACAGGATACTTTAGAACCCAATTTATTATCTCCTGCTGGTAGCAATAACCTGAAAATAACAGAAAATAGTAAAATTCAAACTCAAGGCTGACACTGGTGCTGGGAACAGCTGTAGTCACATTTATAAAGGGTAGATTCAATATAACAGCTATAGAAATGTGCAATGTTTTGGAGCATCCAAGATTAGTACTTGATTGCTTTTTCAAGTTTGTTCTATATATGGGGAAGAACACAGGATTTTAAAAGGTGCAAACAAGTGTAATAAATAAGCTGGTATTTGAATCAGAGATAGTACCTTCCACTCTCACTCCTCTCTTTTGTGGGTTCTGTGTTTCCCATTCCCTCCCCAAAAGTGGCTGATACTTTCCAAGGAAAATATTTACACAAAAGTTACTTAAAATTCTTCTGAATGATTGTAGGTGTGATGGTTTGGGTGTTACCCACACACACACTTAAGAAAATCACCCAGACTAGACTCAGCCAATCAGGAAATCGAAGAATGAAGTTATATTTACAGCTTAGCACAACATACAAGCAGAAATTACAGCTATATACAGAAATATATAAGTTAAAAAGTAATACAGAAACACAACAGCCCTCCCAGAAACCAGAGTCCCCAGGAGGGGCTCTCAACCACCCTTCCACCTTCTTCCCACCCCTCTTTACCTTACCCCAGACTTTGCCTTACATTCAAGGTGAGTTTGGAGGATCAGCTAGGGGGGTTAGGAAGCAGAAGGATTGGTCAGACAGGCGGCAGGTTAGAGAGAGAGAAGTGTAACCCAAAAGCCATAGAGCAAACTCTGTTATCTGTATATTCTTGTTTTATCCATCTCAGCAAGCCTATGAGTGAAGTAGACATCACCATTGTTTCCTTTTCACAGCCCAGAATCTAATTCTTCTCACCAAAACATTCTAGCTAGCTTCAAACTAGCACAGTAGGAAAACACCCTTATAGGCTCAATTCGAAGGCTGACTGGTACATAAACACAGTTGTAGGAGCTGTGCTCATTTATCGTAGGCATATTGTGAGGGTTCTCTTTCTGTGATAGGGCATGCCCAGCCAAGCTGTCTGAGCCTTTTTGAGGCTGCAGTGTATGAGAATTTTGACATTTGAAAGGGCCACAGAAAAAGCAACTCCCTTAAAAAAAAAAAAAACAAAACAGGAAAAAAAGAAAACAAAAAAAAAATTGGAGTGTGAAGGACCAGCCATAGGAAAAAAGCATACCCATGTTTTAAATAAAACTGATGGATATCAAAGTTGTCAATCAAGTGGCTGAAGTAGGGATGGAAATATTTTATACAGAGGACCCCACTGGTCCATCCAGTCAGTCTGGCTAGGATGTGTAGTAGTTTAAAACCAACCCTGATTCTGAATTGCAAACAAGAAACAGGAAAATTCCAAAGACATTGAATAGAAAAAAAAGTAGAAAGTAAATAAAATAGGGTACTGGGTGCAAAAGAAAAACAATAATAAGTCTATATCATCCCATTTGTTTGCTGGTTCAGGATAAAGTGTGCTGCACAAAGAGAGCTGTTTGCTCTCTCCTTTTCACTACTTCTGTCTGTGATTCTGCTTTGCATTGCTCTCTTATATATGTCCTGACCTTCTCCTGCTGTATTGTGTCTGTGAGGTACTGAGAAGGGAAGGAGCGGGGAAAGGAGAGCTTATTTCTTTGTTCAGAGGGGTTGAGGAACAATTGGGAGGGGGCTTGTATTATTTCTGAATTGTAAATAATTGTAAATAGATGTAAATATATTTTATACATGTTCATTGCATTTTATCCTTTTAGATGTTCACAGGATCAGAGGATGTTAGGGGTTGGAAGGGACCCAAGGAGATCATCGAGTCCAACCCCCCTGCCCGAGCAGGACCACACAATCTAGCACAGATCAGAGAGAAATGCATCCAGACAGGCCTTGAAAGTCTCTGAGAAGGAGACTCCACAGCCTCTCTGGGGAGCCTGTTCCAGTGCTCTGTGACCCTTACAGTAAAAAAGTTCACCCTTGTGTTGAGGTGGAGCCTCTTGTGCTGCAGCTTACACCCATTACTCCTTCTATCACAGGGAACAAGTGAGCAGAGCCTGTCCTCCCACTTCTGAGCAGCCCTCAGATGTTTATAAACATTTATTAAATCTCCTCTCAGTCTTCTCCTCTCCAGACTAAAAAGTCCCAGGTCCTTCAGCCTCTCCTCATAAGCCATGCCCTCTAGTCCCCTAATCATCCTTGTAGCCCTCTCCTGGACCCTCTCCAGCAGATCCCTGTCCCTCTTAAACTAGGGAGCCCAAAACTGAAGGTAGTATTCAAGATGAGCTCTCATCAGGGCAGACTAGAGGGGAAGAAGAACCTCCCTTATCTGCTGGACACACTCTTCTTCAGACACCCCAGGATCCTATTGGCGTTCTTGGCCACAAGGGCAAGGTTAGCTTTGCCGTAAATATAGCTTCACTTTGCTTCCAAACTTTCTGAACTGGTCTGGTGGTTTTATTTTGGGAGTAATTTTAACCCCACCACAGCATGCTATAAATTGTGGGTCTATACCTCACCAGTTTTGGAGAAGAATGGCCTTCTATATGCGTTTAGTAGAGCATCTCATCTCCTTTCGTTCTTGACTTCTTTCTGAAGACTAGAATGTATTTGAATAGTTGATTAGAATAGTCTGGGTATTTTCTGATTTATGTTTTATATATAGGATTACTTAAGGAAATGAGTAAACAAGCAGTCTTATTCCAGTGACAAGTAGGGTGTTGCTGCTCAGAGAAAGAGCTCTGTGGGCTAGTATTAAACAGGGCATCAGCCCAAGGGAGGAAGAGAAAGCAGAAAGGTGGTTGGCTGGGAGAGGAACATAGGATTTCCTGTAGAACAAGAGGTGGCCCTCCAGGAGTCTGGAACAGCTGATGGGTTGAACCTACCAAGAAAAACTTGCCCCTTTAACATTTTGGAATACATTTTTCTTGTTTTCTTTTTATCCAAAATGAATTTAAGACATCCCTGGCACCACTGATTGCAGCTGACTTGTTTACAAGGCAGGAGAACCACCAACTTCATGTAGTGACTTCCATGTTTAAACAGCTGAACTGCAAAATAGAATAAGTCTAAAATTCAGTGAGGATGAAAGAGCCATGGCTAAGAACAGCACTCTGAGTTAGAGCAAAGTAGGTCTGGACTTTATTGCCCATCTGTACTCAGTTTTGTTTCCTTTTATTTCTTCAGTTGATCTCTCAACGATGCAAAGCTTGACGCTGAAAGGCAAGTTAAGCCATGCATGAGACTTCTTGGTGAAATGAATGCTTTTATCCTTACAACTCTAATATTTATCTCATTCTGTCTGTCACTTCACTTGCAAGGTCTCTAGAAAAAGGTCTGTTTATGTTAGTAGTCAGATGAATTGAATTTATGCCAGTTTGCTGTAATCACTAAATCCTAGAATCAGTCAGGGTTGGAAGGGACCACAAGGATCATCTAGTTCCAACCCCACTGCCATGGGCAGGGGCACCCTACCCTAGATCAGGCTGCCCAGAGCCCCATCCAGCCTGGCCTTAAATACCTCCAGGGACAGGGCCTCAACCACCTCCTTGGGCAACCCATTCCAGGCTCTCACCACTCTCGTGGTGAAGAACTTCCTCCTCATGTCCTCCTCTGAACCTACCCACCTCCATCTTCACTCCATTCCCCTTAGTCCTGTCACTCCCTGATATCCTGAAAAGTCCTTCCCCAGCTTTTTCATAGGCTCCCTTCTGATACTGGAAGGCTATAACAAGGTCACCTAAGAGCCTCCTCTTCTCCAGACTAAACAGCTCCAACTCTTTCAGTCTGTCCTCATAGGAGAGGTGCTGCAGCCCTCTGATCATCCTCATGGCCCTTCTCTGGACATGCTCCAGCATGTCCACATCCTTCTTGTCATAGGGGCTCCAGAACTGGATGCAGTACTCCAGGTGGGATCTCACCAAAGTGGAGTAGAGGGGAAGAATCACCTCCCTCGACCTGCTGGCCACACTTCTCCTGATGCAGCCCAGGATCTGGTTGGCCCTCTGGGCTGCAAGTGCACACTGCTGGCTCATGTTGAGCTTCTGGTTCACCAGCACCCCAAAGTCCCTCTCTTCAGGGTTGCTCCCCAGCCAGTCACTGCCCAGCCTGTATTTGTGCTTGGGATTGCATGTCAGGGGCATTACAGTGTCTCAGAAATCAGTCAGAAAATGATATTTTTACTAAGATGTTATCTTTCATCTTAGAATTAAATCAGATCTGTTGTTTAATCTCGTTACTCCGATGAGCTGAAATCATAATCCCTGATACTGGTCTGAAGTCTCAGCTTCAGCATTTGCAAATCAAAATTTATTGGGATTTTTAGCATTGAAGTCCTGTGTTTAAGAAAGTTGTGCTTTTCTTGAAACTATTAATTTTAAAGAGAATGGTAAAATGTATGTAAAAATAAAAGTAAATGATTACTCATACATTTGACATATTTTCATAAATTCTTTTCAAGTCAATTCCATGCTTGGAAGCAAAGGAAAATAGACATTAAAAATAAAAATGAGGATAAAGCAAACTCAGGAGCTATAAAAATTAATGAAGTCTTGGTAATACCACGGCAGAGTAAACTCAAACAAGCCTTTGCCTTTTGAAAAGACTGCTTTGATATTGATTTATCTAAAGAGACAGCCAAATTCAGCCCATAATGTAATTAAAAGGCAATATCATATAATGACTCAGAAGACAGACTTAAAAATCTTTTTCCTCCCTCTGCCCCGAATAAAGAGGCGAGAGAAGCTAATTCAAACTAGAAATCTTTTCTGATAAATGAAAATACAAAGGGCATCACTTTTCCAAATTCATTGTTAGTATCAGCTAAACTGGTACTTGGCAGTGTTTGTGGTTGACTCATCTCTTCTGATGAAAAGACTTGGAGATTCATTCTGCCTTGGGTGCAGACAGCTCAAGAGAGTGAGTATCTCTTCTCGTAGGCAGGAAAGATGCTTTCTGCATCTGTTTAGAAGAAACTGAGAGCTCTGCTGAATTTTAATGAAAGTAGATGAAAAAAATTCAAAGACATGGACCCTGCATCTGTAATCTACAGGTAGTAGTACCCTAGAAGAGGATATCCCATGCTCAGGCATTTGTCGCCTGCCTCCCATCTGCACTGTGAGATTTTGGGATTTTCTTCTTGTGAGTCTTTCTCTTCAGTGTAAAAAGGTCTCCTTGGCCAGAAATGTGGCAGCTTAGATTCCAGTTTGTTGTTCTAGCATTGTAGAAGATGTAGTTTTAAATCACTCTTTTGCCACTAGGCGTAGTCTTAACTGGTCTGTTGGATATGAATCACTTAGGTAAAACTTCAGGTGTCTTGCTGAACACAGGATTAAAACCTGGCTGATAAGATCCTAAAGAAGCAGTAGATTTTGCAGCATTCTGTAATACGAAGGCTAGCAGTAAACCTGAGAGCATTGTGTGTTAGACAAGACAAAGTCAAAGCCCTCCTTTTTTTTCTTTTCTTCTTTTTACCTCTTACCTCGTAGTTACTAGACCAGTTGATGGGAAGCTGTGCCTGGGTCCTGCTCCCTCTGCCTCCCAGCTGTGTGACCTGCCGTGCCTGTCTGAGTGTGTGGTGTCCTCCTGGTCAGCGTGGGGACCCTGCCTTCCTGAGAACTGCCAGGACCACCACGGAAGAAGAGGTGATGGCTACTCTTAGACATTGCTTTTGAAGCATTGGGGGATCTAAAGCGAGTAATGGAATATTATAAGACTGCATAAGCAGTGCGATCAAATTCTACATTGGGAGCTTAACATGTTTATGTAGTGTAAGATTAAGTTCTTGTATGTGCATACAGGAGTGGAATATGACCTTTGAAAGCCCTTGGAAGAAGAAAAAGTAAATAAGATTTTGAGCCTGGTTCACATCCTCTTATCCTGCACTGAACTTGGCAATAAGGAGAATTCCTTGGGATAGCATCTCTAGACCTCCAGAGTGCCAGGCTGTGCCTCTCTGATAACCCTCAGAACTCTTTCTGCATGCCTGCATTCAAGGGCAATACTTGGATCAGGTTGGAAGGCATCAGGACCATGTTGGTTCCTACAGCCATGCCATCCTGAACTTAGGCTGCCCAAATAGATGATTCTGAATTCCTGGAAGAAGAGCATGGAATATAATTTAACCCTGCTGTATCTGAAATGATTGGTGTCCATTTTTGTTGCTGTGACAGTGAGAAATTCATTGCAGAGCCTTTCCTAAGGATCTAAGTTGAAAAGATGACTGTTGGGAGTGCATGTCAAGAAATTATAGTATTTAGAAATTATGCTTTTTAAAACAGCATTAGCTTTTGAAGTCATTGGATCTCTTCAGAATTCTTTGAATTAAACAAAAACTACTTAAAATTACATGGTTAGATATAAACATTTGCAACACCATTTATTTTTAAGTTGTTTTGATTTCTTTTTGGAGCTTTGAGAACGATGGACATTTAGTCTACTGTATTCTCTGGAATGTGGGGATTTTGTTGCTGTTGTGGGGGTTTGGGGTTTTTTGTGTCGGGTTTTTTTGTTTGGTTTCGGGGTTTGTGGTGGTGATTGGTTGGGGATTTTGGTATGGGTTTTTCTCTCTCTCCCCCCCCCCCCCCCCCCCCCCCTCCCCCCCCCCCCCCCCTCCCCCCCCCCCCCCCCTCCCCCCCCCCCCC
>WAAF01010013.1:107504-290992 GCA_013400475.1 Tricholaema leucomelas | reverse complement strand
GTGTGCCCTTCCGCTCCTCTCTCTCTCCCCCTCCCTCTCTCTCTCCCCCCCTTTTTTTCCTGCTTCCACTACTGCCATGTATTTGCCCCTAGTCTGAGATGGTTGTAGAAAAGACCTCCATGGTTTTGGTTTAGGTTTTTTTTCTTACTTAAATTCTATGTGATTTATATAACAAAAGATGCTGAAAGGTACTTGCCTCTTAATTCAGCATTTTATACAGCAACATGACTTTTGGTTTTATTCAGAAGGAGGTAGATTATGTGATCAATTCTTTCATTATTTTTGCAACTTCTTTTTCCTTTCACTTTACATTTGAATCTTCCAATTTAGTAGGATGTCATTTTAAAGAGGTCTGATATGCATTATGTATCAGAAATCCTTACACCTTCATAAAGCAGAATGCTAATTTCTTAGTAAACTGCTCTGCTGCATCTCAAAACAAGTCTTTTCATTAGTGGATTCCCAGGCATAGTATAGATGCCCTTTCTATTTTTAGTTCCTTAACTGTTTCTCTCTTTTTATCTTAATGTTGTTACTGAATTAATATATGCTTCAATTGCAAATTCCTATATTTGGACATGTCTCTTCCTATCTAATGTTGACGAAAGGGAAAAAAGAGATGTGAAAAATGTGGGTTGTTGGAATTCTTTACATGCTATTAGATTTTGTATGCCTGGGTTGTGGGCATGTAGAATCTAGTTCTGTCTTGCAGAATTACAGAATCACAGAAACATTCAGGTTGGAAAAGACCCTCAGGACCACCAAGTCCAACCCAACTCTACAAGATTCACCCTAAGCCATAACCCCAAGCACCACATCCAAATGACTTTTAAACACATCCAGGGCTGGTGACTCAACTGCCCCCCTGGGCAGTCCATTCCAATGCCTGACCACTCTTGCTGTGAAATTTTCTTTCCTAATATCCATTCTAAACTTACCCAGTGGCATCTTGAGGCCATTCCCTCTTGTTCTATCACTATTTCCCTGTGACAAGAAACCAGCAGCAGCCTCTTCAAAATGTCCTTTCAGGTAGCTGTAGACAGCCATGAGGTTTGCCCTTACCCTCCTCTTTTTCAAACTGAACAGCCTCAACTTCCTCAGTCACTGCTTGTAAGATTTATTCTCCGGTCAATTCAGTTTGTAAATGTTGTACTCCTATTCATCTTTATATCCTCCAGCTCCAGGTGCCCCATATAGTCCTCTTGCTACTTGATTATTGATGTAAATGTTTTTTGTGGTTGTCCCATTCATTTTGCTCCTCTTTTTTCCCAGGCTTTAGAATGAGACAGAGGCAAGTGATTGTCGATCCTGTAGGCACCCTGGCAGGCTGTCCGCATTTAATCGAATCTATTCCTTGTGAAGACCCAGTGTGTTACGAGTGGATCATCTCAGAAGGAATATGTGTGACTAACCACGGAAAATGTGGACCTGGGAAGCGTATGCTGGCAGCTGTATGCAAGAACAAGAAAGGTGGGTGAAGGTCTTCTCTTAAAAGCCCCATGGATTTTTGTGCCTCCTTTTGAGATGATATTCTGCTGCCGTGCAACTGTGATTATTTACAATGGCTCTTTACTGAATGTTTGTGACACTTTCAGGTTTTTTAACTGACTGTGATGCTTACAAAAACCTAGTGCTGGTATTAACCTGGGGTTTTGCTTGGAGCCTTGTATTCTATTGTATCCTAAAGGAAGTGGCTCACTAGTACGGCTCATGGATTTTCAAGTCCAGCATCAGTACGTTTGCAGATGATACCAAGCTAGGAGCAGGTGTGGATCTGTTGGAAGGTAGGAGAGCCCTGCAGAGGGACTTTGACAGGCTGGATGGGTGGGCAGAGGCCAATGGGATGAGATTTAACAAGGCCAAGTGCAGGGTTCTGCACATTGGCCACAACAACCCCAAGCAGCGCTACAGGCTGGGAACAGAGTGGCTGGAGAGCAGCCAGGAAGAANAGCCTGGAGAAGAGGAGGCTCAGGGCAGACCTCATTGCTGTCTACAACTACCTGAAGGGAGGCTGTAGCCAGGTGGGATTGGTCTCTTCTCCCAGGCAAGCAGCAACAGGACAAGGGGACACAGCCTCAAGTTGTGCCTGGGGAAATCTAGGCTGGATGTTAGGAGGAAGTTCTTCTCAGAGAGAGTGATTGGCATTGGAATGGGCTGCTCAGGGAGGTGGTGGAGTCACTGTCCCTGGAGATGTTCAGGAAAAGACTGGATGGGGCACTTAGTGCCATGGTCTAGTTGACTGGATAGGGCTGGGTGATAGGTTGGACTGGATGATCTTGGAGGTCTCTTCCAACCTAGTTAATTCTATTCTATTGTAATTATCATGACAAAAGTAGGATACTGTTGGCTTGGTTCTCCTTAGAATCCTTTTTTCTTGCACATCCTGTATTTAAGTTGGGCTATCACTGAGAGCAGCAGCACTATGGGCATTCACAAAATTAATCTGGCCTCTAGTATTTCTTCTATCCTCGCTTCTTAGTGTGTGGTCGGAGTGTTTATCTTGTTATGGTAACCCTGTTATAATCATGAGAAGGGATGCTTGATTGTGCTGCCAGAATTTAATACTAGAATGAGATGTAAATGAAATAATGGTACTGAGTAATACCTTCCATGGCAGCAGTTTGAGACCTACAGTGTTGTTAAGTTGTTAATAATGAATAAGTACATTTTTATATGACGTTTACAAACAACCAACAAGAGCTTATTTCTTGTGCATGGTTTGGACCCCAGCCAAAGGTTTAATTTCTTGATAAGGTCAGTGTTGCCAGATCTTTAGATTCAATTACATGGAGCACGATTTTATAGTCCTTAGTCACAATGAGACTGTACTATCATCTTAAAGTGGCAAAAGTCTGGAACTTCAGAGACTGATATTTTACCTGAAACAGAGAATTTTTCTTTTACATGGTGCTCAGACCAGTCACAGAAAACAATTTCAAGTCAATTACAGGAGGGGTTAATTGGCAAGTGGTAAAAACCAGTGTGTGATTTATGAGGCATTAGAGTCTGGCTGCTTTGACTGAAAGGCACATGTCCTCCTGAAATACATGAATAATAGATGTGATGTTACTGTACGTTTGTGAAAATGGGGGTGGAATTGTGTTATAAAACAACACAGTTATAGTAGAGTGGAGGAAGCCATTTCTGAATTTGCTCTGAGTGGTCCCTTCTGATGTGTGATCATAACTGTAGGTTTGGCCCTGTGGTAATGTGTGCAGATGGAGCCTTGTATTGCTAAGGAGCACCGTGTACTTTGCGTTGTTAAAACTGTGCCAGCATCCAACTTGTGACTCGGAAGGAAAGGATGTAACGTGGCAGATGCTCACTGCTCTCTCTGGCTGTGATCTTTAAGAAGCCATGCCTTTGATGAGTCTCTTCTTAATTGTTCAACAAGACATTGAAAGTCTCTCAGTACCATTTTCCATTTCAATTATTCTGTGTATATTCTGGTTATAGACTCACAGAATCAACCAGGTTGGAAGAGACCTCCAAGATCATCCAGTCCAACCTAGCACCCAGCCCTATCCAATCAACTAGACCATGGCACTAAGTGCCTCATCCAGTCTTTTCTTGAACGCCCCCAGGGACGGTGACTCCACCACCTCCCTGGGCAGCCCATTCCAATGCCAATCACTCTCTCTGAGAAGAACTTCCTCCTAACATCCAGCCTAGACTTCCCCAGGCACAACTTGAGACTATGTCCCCTTGTTCTATTGCTGGTTGTCTGGGAGAAGAGACCAACCCCCACCTGGCTACAGCCTCCCTTCAGGTAGTTGTAGGCAGCAGTGAGGTCACTCCTGAGCCTCCTCTTCTCCAGGCTGCACACCTCCAGCTCCCTCAGCCTCTCCTCATAGGGTTTGTGTTCCAGGCCCCTCACCAGCTTTGTTGCCCTTCTCTGGACACGTTCCAGTACCTCAACATCTCTCTTGAATTGAGGAGCCCAGAACTGGACACAGCACTCAAGGTGTGGCCTGACCAGTGCTGAGTACAGGGGCAGAATAACCTCCCTTGTCCTACTGGCCACACTGTTCCTGATACAGGCCAGGATGCCATTGGCTCTCCTGGCCATCTGGGCACACTGCTGACTCATGTTCAGCTACTATCTACCAGTACCCCCCAGGTCCCTTTCTTCCTGGCTGCTCTCCAGCCACTCTGTTCCCAGCCTGTAGCACCGCTTGGGATTGTTGTGGCCAAAGTGTAGAACCCTGCATTTAGGCTTGTTCAGTCTCATCCCATTGGCCTCTGCCCACCCATCCAGCCTGTCTAGGTCCCTCTGCAGGGCTCCTACCTTCCAACAGATCCACACCTGCTCCTAGCTTGGTGTCATCTGCAAACTTACTGATGCTGGACTCAATCCCCTCATCCAGATCATCAGTAAAGATGTTGAACAGGACTGGGCCCAGCACTGATCCTTGGGTAACACCACTAGTGACAGCAGCCAACTGGATGTGGCACCATTCACCACCACTCTCTGGGCTCGGCCTTCCAGCCAGTTCTTGACCCAGCACAGAGTGAATCTGTCCAAGCCATGAGCTGCCAGCTTGGCCAGGAGCTTGTTGTGGCAGATGATGTCACAAGCAGATGGTGTCAAGAAAGAAAAAAAAAGTTGGTAGGTTCTTCCCACCCTGCCACTCTGACACAAACGTTGTCAGTAGGCATGATTGTTGTCCAGTCCTAACTGAAAAGGTTTCACAGGGAGATACCCTGAACACTGGCAGATGAGCAGCGCCAGTTAGTTTTAAACTGTTCTGTATTTTTCATCCAGTGGGATAGGACTGGCAGAGTCCTTAGAGACAAAGCTGGGAAGATTTGTTTCTTCTGTCAATCCAGTAATGTTAGTTGTGTTATTAGACGTGGCACTTGGTGCCATGGTCTAGCCTTGAGCTCTGTGGTAACGGGTTGGACTTGATGATCTATGAGGTCTCTTCCAACCTTAGTGATACTGTGATACTGTGATTTTCTTTCTGTAGTGTTCTCTTACCTAGATTCTCATGGAGTAAGTGCTGCATTTTCTCACATAAAAGCTGGAGTAAGTGGCAGAGTTACATAAAGTGTTTTACCTACACTAATTCGTTAGTTGGTAGTGGAAAGCCAGAAGGGATTCATGTGATTCTGTGAGACATATCAGTTAGAGATAGAATAGTGTAAGGGCTATGCTAATGCCATGGTATTATACAGTTCAGAATTCTGAATGCTGAAAGCATTAGAGTAACTGCATTATGTGCTGGTATATTCATTTACTTAAGGATCTTGTGTGGAATTCAGCTCTGTATCCTAAAATCCAGTCGTTTATCCAATCATTTTGTCAGCCGTGCCTGGCATTATTACTCAGTGTTCCCACTGGGTCTCAGAAGGGATAAAAAAGTACCTTTTTTTTGTGCCCCTGTTAAGTGACAAAATCCCATCTGTCATCATCTTAACAATAGCTCATTTGGGCCTGGAGTATGTTGATTAGGGTACTTCGTGTCCTCTGTGTATCCCTGCCTGCAAGACATCTTCATTTTCATATAAATGCCAGACTTTGGCGTGACACTCTCCTCTTTTTGCTGCAGTGTGGTAGTTGACTTCTCTTTAGAAGGGTGGGCCTAAGCAGAAGCAGCTGATCTGTCAGTCTTGCTTGTGTCAGTTGTTCTGCAGAAAAGCTTGATGTTACAGCTTCTTGCTCACCTTCTCCCCTCCTTCCATCCACAGTGTGACTGAATCTGTGAAGAAAGACTGGAAGACATGGGACTGTTTAGTCTTGAAAAGAGGGGGATCTTATTAACCTCTATAAATACCTGAGGGGTGGGTGTCAAAATGAAGGTGCCAGTCTGTTTTCAGTGGTGCCCAGTGACAGGACAAAGAAGAAGAGGTACAAGCTAGAACACAGGAGGTTCCACCTCAACACAAGGAGACACTTCTCTACAGTGAGGGTACTGGAACTCTAGAGCAGGCTGCCCACAGAGGTCATGGAGTCTCCTCTGGAGACTCAAAACCATCTGGATGCGTTCCCGTGTGGTGTCCCCTAGGTGATCCTACTTTAGCAGGGGGGTTGGACTCAATGATCTCAGGACATCACTTCCAACCCTTAACATTCTGTGATGCTGTGTCCTTCACTACTCCATGGTCTTCTGTACAATGTTGTGCTGTTGCACATTGTTCTTCACAGCTCAGACACTTGAGGTCTTTGTCATGAGGAAGCCATTTTTTCCCTGATGAAAAATTATCTCTAATTACATTGACTGCAATTGAAGGGTACTGGCTGTGTTTTTCAGTCCTCTCTCCCATAGCAGAGGGCTTTGCTGATGCTGGCAGTGGGATCCTGTTGGCCTAAACTTACCTCCAGCAAGGTGGAGCTTTGTCTCTGACAATATGTTCATAGACAGTGAATGAAGCTAACAAGTCATTAGCCCTTTTCAGTCCCACTTCTACTCGCTTTGATGTCTTTCTCCCATGCCATGTCTGTTACATAATTGTGGTGTCAGTCTGTGCCATGAAAGAGGGTTGGGAGGAACCCGTATGAGAGATGAGCAGGGAGTCGTGGCTGACTAACCTCTTCTTCCAGCTGAAACCTTGCCTTTGGGAGCCTCTTTTAAAGTGTTTTCTTTCCATTAAAAAAAAAAAAACACTGATGTAGTGAGAAGATTTTGTGCTACTGACCCAGGTAATCAACAGCTGATGGCCTGAGCCTTGAGCTGAAACAACTCAGGAGTGAGTCACACATGGGTCTAACTGGTTTGCAGGGTTTCTCTGAAGACTACTCTGACAAAGCAGTATCTCCTTGTAAGAAGACAGAAATTTTGGTGATGTAGCACTCATTTCTAGAGGTACAAAAATGACTTTTTGCTTCTTAAACAGGTTAATATAGGGGGTCCATGATGAGTGGGGCCTCCACAGGGCATGTACACTGTACAGCATTTTCTCATGGAGTAGCTGTAGTCTGTAATTCATGATTTGGAGCAGTTACCCTAGATGAGGGGGAATGAGAAGACCATAATAATCTCATTACTTTGTCATTGTTAGGTGACTGCTCCCACCTGACTACGTCTCTGGTATCTGTTAATAAGCTCTTGAACATTCATATGATGCTTGCAAGAACTTTTTAGTGTCTGGTCCCAGTTCCTGGAGAGCACCTCTGCTGTAGCAAAAGAAGACAGTTGTGTAACAAATTAAATTAAATAATGTGTAGAAATTCAAGGAAGTAATGCAAAGAATGGAGAAAGACCTGTGTTGCACATTTCTTCCAAACAAAGTTGTACTTTTGGGGAAGTCTGTGAAGTCAAAAGAATAGTACAGGAAAATGGATTGTAGTACAGGGAAATGTGATTGTGTAAGTGTGTATTTGGGTACAGGGACCTATAATTCAGATCAAAGAATTTATTTGGAAACTCTTTTTTTATATTCACAGGCAACCCAGTAGTTATTTGTGATTGTTCTCAGAGTTGTTTTAGGTTGTTCAAGAAGGAATTGAGTAATCACCCATTTTTTCATGTATTCTTGATCAGAAAGTTGCAGGTATTTGACATTTGAATTTGGCCAGTCTTGATTAGAACCAACAGGCACTAGTGCACCTTAACTAGATGAAAACAACTCTGAAAATTTTCCAGTTCATTTGCTTTCCTTGAATATTGCTTCCCAGTAGATACAAACCCATGACCACAGTCAAAGTGTTCCCATTTTCAGATGCACTTGGGCAGTAGCCAAAATGTACTGTGTTTCGTTTTTTTGAGGACAGCGACCAAAATACTTTTGTGTGCTCTGCTTCTTGTGTCTTTGTGATAGGTACAAGCACTTTGAATATGACAAGACAAAGGTCTAACAGTGTGCAGAAAACTGCAGGTAACAGTCAGCATGACTTGGCTCAGTCCAGACAGGAGCTGGTGTGCAGTCATGGGTAGTTTGCCAGTCTTTTGATTCAGATGCTAAGAACTTAATACAACTGGATTTAACATATAAATGCTGTTGGGTTCATTCTGATGGAGGAATTTGTAAATCCTTGTTATTATTACTTTTCTTATCTATTGTAGGCTACATTAGCAACAGGAAAATAGGCTGAAACAAGGGAAATGTTGAACCAAACTGCAGTTTTCAGAAATACAAGTTACAGTAGCTTGTTAACAGAGCAGTTATGGTAAAGAGCACAACCTGAGAACATGTGTAAAAGGACTTACAACAATACACTCATGAAATAACAAGTATGACTCATAAAAGTGACAATGCATTTTCCAAGTGTTTGTGTTTCTGACAATACTGTATAGTAAATCTCAACTGTGAACCATGCTCTTGAATAGATTGTAAGATGTTATTATTCAGAATCATACCCAGGAGTCGTCAGTCTATTCTGTTGTAATTCCCATGTCATCATTTATTAATTTGCTTCTGCTTGTTCTGATAGCTACCAGAACTATAAGTAAGAAAGACAATTTCTCTGTGATACTGAACAGCATGCTGGCTAAATAATCAAAAATACAAAATATTGTATACCCAAAGGCTTCATTGTTGTAATCAGAAATTACCAGATTGGCAGCAAGGTTTCATGCAGAGGTTGTGTGATTTTGCTGGATTCAGGGTGTTTTGCCCTACTGCTAGTTAATAAATCTAGTCATAGCTCAAAAGCAGCTGAGTACTTGGTTTTCTGTTTTGTCAGCTTGGGTATCAGGGTTTCTTTGTTTAGTGGGAGTTAAGATTGTGGGGCTATGTTTATTTTTGAGGACAGTTTTTATAACAGTGCCAGACGATCTGTTAGCTCTCTCTGCACAGTTCAGGCAGTGATAGGGAGGTGCAAGTGCTGAACCCGGAGCCGCAGAGTCCTGAGGTGCTCAGAAAAAACAGAGTCCTGAGGTGCTCTCTTCTCCTGTAGCACCCAAATGACTGTTTCTTGAATGTGTCACAGAGCTACCTTCTTCAGCAGCTTCGGCCTCCCCTAGGTATTTCTAAGCACTTTGTAAGTGTCTGTGCATCCCTCCCAGCCATATCTGATAACTGAATAACACCTGCTGGGTCCTGGGACTTGTGACTGTCAGGGTCAAACCACCCTGCTAAAGACAACCTACCAAGATGGGTAGCTTAGAAATAAAATATGCTGCAGTCCTACTGTCATAGCTGGTATGGTGGCAAGCTGTTTTCTTTAAATATTTTCATTGGAACAAGCTTCTGGTTTCAAGCTGCTGGAGTTATGTGAGCTGGGAGGCAGCACCCATTGCCTGAGCCCAGGCTCATCAAGCATAAGCACTGCCAAGTGTGGGGCTGTATGAGTGGCAGCAAAGAGCAGTTTGGAGCATACATCATTGTGGGGAAAAAAAAAATCAATCATCCTCATTTCAGCTGTGTTATGCCAGATTATTAAAACTGTGCTTTTCTTTCTCCTTTTTCATCTGGTACTAACATAAAAAAAATCCCTTACAACACCCACTTTCCCTCCCAAAAATACCAAACAACCAGACCAAAGCCCAAAACTCCTAGGATTATTTTGCAGGAGGTGGTGAATAAAAGAAACCCACAAAATAAGGGAGTTTACAAAACTTTTAGGGCTGTTGCTCCTTTGCTTTCAAACAGAAAACCTTTATACTACTGCTACTGCTGGTTTTCTGGCAGTGCTGAAAGAGTTAAGAGTCATTTCAGCACAACAGTTTTGTTTTATTTTTTGGTGCAGTCCTTCAGTCCTAGCAGTTGGTATCTGGAATGTGGCACTGGCCAAAAAGAGTTTTTGGTTTAATACATTTGGGTTGAAATCTATCTATTCCCAAGTTCCTTTTCCACTTGACAGTCTTATTTGTAAAACTGGAGAACAACATTTCACAGTCAAAATGTTTTCTTCTACAGTTTTTAAGGTAAATGATTAATGCCTGCTTTTTAGTAAATGAATTAGGAAATGAAATTCCTAAAAATAATACTTTGAAGAGGTGGGTAATATAAAAGCAAAATATTCCTTTTACTTTAAACATTTTGCCTTCTCTTGAAATGACTTTTTTCCTCCCTAGTCTCCCTTCAGTCTACTTACAACAAGACTTTCAGAGTTTTGTCTTCCTTTTCCTTTTCTTTTTCCTTTTTTGGTTCAGTGCCTAAACAGAAATCCATTATTCACACAGCTCTATTGACAGAGCAGACACAGAAATCCTGTTGGAATTCAAGCAAGGAGTAAAGAGGGAAGTAAGGTAATCAAAGCAGTGTTATTTTAAGATCCAATATTATGTTCTGCCAGAGCTTGACAGTGAAACTCTGCACTTAAGGAAGCTGAAGAGTCTTCAGGGGTAGAAAGCTAGTGGTGTGCTCAGATAGCTGTCCATACATCCACTCCAATCACAGCGTGTTCTGGGGTCCCTTAAAGAGATGGTCCACAAAGGCAGCTTGCGTCAAGCAGGAGCACCCCCAGTCTGTGTCTGAATCCTCTAGAAAGAAAAGGCTGCAAGTGGAGATGGTTAAGGGTATGAATCATAAAATGACTTAGGTTGGAAGGGACCTCATCTATAAGGAAGAGGCTGCAAGCAGAGATGGTTAAAGGTATGAATCATAGAATGACTTAGGTTGGAAGGGACCTCATCTATAAGGAAGAGGCTGCAAGCAGAGATGGTTAAAGGTATGAATCATAGAATGACTTAGGTTGGAAGGGACCTCATCTATAAGGAAGAGGCTGCAAGCAGAGATGGTTAAAGGTATGAATCATAGAATGGCTTAGGTTGGAAGGGACCTCATCTGTTTTAACCTCCCTGCCATAGGCAGGGTTGCCTCCTAACTCGACTTGATTGCCTTGATGCTAGCAGCTTTCTGAAAAGTTGTGTTTTAACATACAGTTCATCAAAGCCAAGTTCTTAACTGGGGAGAATTCTCGAGTTTTCATCTCACAGTGGACTAATGATACAGGATGAATTTGCAGAGTCTGTTTAACTTCTCAGAGGAAAGATTTACCGTCTTCAGCTTATTGAAAGCAAGGTTTAAATAAGTTCTTTCTGACATACCAGAGTAAGATCTTAAGTCTCCATTGATGCATTGTGTCCAGTGACACAGCACTGTCTAATGGTACATGTAGGTTTTGTTTCTCTTGGAAGAGCAGCATAAGGGGAGACTGTGGTCATTAGTTTAGAAGTTGAAATGCTTGGAAACTGCAAGAAGCAGTTTTGTTTGTAAAATTGAAATACTTTTCAAGTTGATGTGAAAATGCACCTCTCTTTAGCCTGATCTTAATATGGAGTAACAAAATTGAATTTTTCTTCAGTGGGTTTTTTTTCCCCCAGCCTCCTTGTATGAGGAGTATACCTGTGAGGCCTTTCTCTTACTGAGAGGGGCAGCTGAGGAGTGGTCTCCTAGGGATATTCTCCAGTGTATGAAAGAATGATATACAGCTAAAAGTTAAACAGCTCAATCAATGGATTAGAACTGTTCTGTCTCAGCTTCTTAAATCATTGAGGTTCAAAAAAACAGATTTATATCCTGCTTTGGTCAAATTTGTGTGCTGTCAGCATTCACAGGACAGAACTTGCAATGGGAGTTTTGCTCGAGGAGGATGTGATTAATACATGTACATTATGGACTGTTCATGTAAATGCCAGCTGAGGTGAAAGCACTCTACAGCTGTAATATTTGAAATTATTTTGTAAGGAATGGTAAAATTACCCAGTTGCTTGACACACTTGCATATAACAATCAATAAAATTAAATAGCTATCAGCTTTTCTAAGCCTGCAGGTTCAGTTATTGTCACAGGACTCAGCCTTCTGCACTACTTTGCTCATTCCTCTGCTTAGTTCATGAGTGTACCACATCATACCCAATCATTGGAGCTGTTGATCCCAAACCAGTAGTTTTTTTCTGGCTGTTAGAAGCACAAATCCTTAAAGGCAATGCGCAGAGCCTTCTAGCAGTTAGATAGGATCCATACCTCTCATTTTGCAGCTGTAGTGGAAAGAGCATATTGCAGTGTAGGAGCAAAGCTGATCAGTATTAGGAGTGTTGTAGCAATACTGAGGAATGCTGTGTGGCTTGCTCAATAAATTTGATACTCTTATTTTTTTGTAGTCACAAAGATTGATATGCTCTTTGAGCAGGCTGACTGTTTAGGAGCCAGGTGGAGTGGAAGCACTTACTTCTGTCAAGCCTTACCTCACAGCAGCTGGGACTATGCCAAATATCTGATGTCTCCTGCTGGAAACATTTTAAAAAGACAAAATGTGGATTGTGACCTGCTCTAGGACTAGTGCACTGGCAATTTGAGGTTAGATACCATCGTGAGTTCAAGTGAATTTATTGTCTGTGCATCCTCTAATGAAACTGATGTCAGCAAAGGAAACAGAAGTCAGCTTTCGGTTAATTTTAGAGTAAGCTGCTGCAAAGTAAGAGCTTCTGTTGCATAGTCACTCTTCACTAGTTTTACTTCTTTCAAGATGAAACATATGGCCCATTAGCCAAGGAAGACAGAAACTCAAAAGCCTGTAAGCAATTCTTGTAGTAGCTGCCATTTGTGCAAATATCTATGTCTTAGAGTCAGGCATATTGTGCTAAAACACAGACTTAAATGTCTAATGCTGGAAAGTTGGATGTCTGTGGGTTTGAATCTAGAGGGTAAACTCAAGCATACTTTGTTCAATTTTCTTTACCTCCGAATACAAATGCACTGCATGATTTCCACCTGAACTGTGCTTTTGCAGTTGCTGGTGGTGTGATTTGTGTCAGTGGTTCAGAAGGCAGATCTTACCCATATCCACTGGTGATGTTAGCTCTGTGTAGACGGCAGACAGAGATACCAATGATGTTGATGAGGGGTATAGTTAGCTTTCATACTCCCTGTGCCTGTCAATGTGTGGTATCACAGGTCCCTGTGAAAATACTACTTCTGTGCCACCTGAGCTAAATGTGAGCTGGTGGTTGGTGCAGAGTGCACTCAAATGAGCCTCTATGCAAAACTATGATTCTTGTCAGAACCTACTGCTCTGTTTTGGTACCTGATGTCTCCAAAAGATATTTTTCAAGACTTCAAAGCATAGTTAAAATGGTGAGGGCAAAGGCCATTTCTTCCCTATGGCTGTGTGAGGAGGGAGGAGATGGGTTTTTTCAGAGGTCCAGCTCCCACTTGCACTAGTGAGAGAGAGCAGCAGGTACTGAGGCTTTAAAAAAAACCCTGAACCTGAGCTTCAAACACCTGTAGGTTTGGAACAAAGGGTCAAGGTAACCATTTCAGAAATGGGAATTATTAAGAAAAACATAAACATCACTTATTATGGCAAGATCTGGATTGCCCTTTGTGTTTTAAATGTTATGGAGTAAGTTTGACGTAAGTTAATCTGAAGTTGTGGTAAAGGTTACCTAAAGAGCATAACATATGCATGTGACCTGTAGGTCTGTTACATTAGTGCAAGAGGTTTGAAGACACTGTATTAGGAGGATTTATATTTATATGCCAGGATAGTGCAAATGTATACTCTTGAACTATTTATTTCTAAACTGTTTTGGTTTTTTTTTTAATGTCTAAGGCATCTTTATTGAGAGTTTAATGCTTTTGTGTTCTTTCGGTTATAAGACTGGAATAAGGTTCCTGTACTGTATTTTATAACTGGAAGAATTCATAGTTACCTTTTAAGTCTGGAAAAGAAATCTTAAAATATAGTTATTTGGTTTTGCCCCTCAGTATATGTTGTAGAAAAGTCCCATATTGCTTCTGTAAGAAATAAGAAAAATACCTCTAAGTGCCAACAGCAATTCCTGTTTTTTTCAGTGAAGTGGAGCATGCAGCATAAGATACTTGTTTGGCTGTTTTTTAAAAACTAAATGTAGTTCACATAGATGTGACATTCCTAGTCTTTCCAGGGAGTTACTGTATTTCTTAGGAGGCACCAACAACATTTTTTTTTTCACAGAGAGAGTGGTCAGGCATTGGAATGGGCTGCCTAGGGAGGTGGTTTGATCACCAAACCTGGATGTGTTTAAAAGTCATTTGGATGTGGTGCTTGGGGATATGGTTTAAGGTAAACTTTGTAGAGTAGGGTTGTTGGTTGAACTTGGTGATCCTGGGGGTCTTTTCCAACCTGGATGTTTCTGTGATTCTGTGACAAGGGAGATGTGAGCTGTATTTGAAAGGCAGGGAGATGACAGGCTCAAAAATGAGCTTCTGTGGATAGATGAGGAAGGAGACTGGAAGGATCGATTCAAAAAGTGCTGTTAAAGACAGGATTCTGGATCTGTGACCAAAAAGTGGCTGAAGTTACCAGGAGGAGCATATGAGAGATGTGACAGTGAGGGTTAATCTCAGGATTTCACTTGTGAAGAACGTGCTTAACCTACCTAGATATTTCCCTCACTCCTTGTGTATGATATGGTAGTCTTTGTTCAGTCTCTCAAACACACAGCTCTGGGCACATAGTTTTGAGAAAGAGAGTATAAGAAGATGGGATACTTTATTACATCTTTTTATCCTCCTCATCCCAAGCAGAGTCTCTAAGGCACTTTATGCTTTAGTCACACCCTTGTCAGTTTTGATACACATGAAGGGACTCTCAAAATAACTGGTGGCCATTCACAGCATTTACATCAGTGGCATTTTCACCTGATTTTGACATGGTGCTTTTAGAGCCTCTTTACACAGTTACAACCTCAAAACTTCCTTAGACTTTAGGCTCCTACCCATAATATCCCCTTGAGATACAGGAACTCAGATTTTTTTGCATTAATACTGTCCTTCAGCCGTTTCTCCCTAACCAGAAATTACAGCATATGTCTGTCACCATTCACACAGCTTTTCTGAAGGGTCCTGTAGATAGTGTCAAGAAAGCCCAGCATGGTTTGTAGAGCCATAAGCTTTTCATTTAAGCAGCCCTTCTGAACTTTCCACAGTGAAGAGACAGTTGATGGTTTGCAGAGATGTTCACAAAAGATTTTTTTTTTGGGGGGGGGGCGGAAATTAAAACAGAGTGAATGGGGAAAATGTCATGTTCTGCATACATGCAGATACATGCAGCATTTGTCCTCTTCTGAGCACCAGTGTTTAACCAGCCTGTGTCCAGTCAGCAAACACAGGGGAAGAATGAATTTCCCTCAGTGGTGACAATGGTTTGTGCCTCTCCAACACTCAGCTGTTCAAGCAGACATTTGAATCTTTAAGGGACCAACCCCTCTGTCAAATTTTGTTTACATTAATAAAGGGTTTCAAGAGTTTCTGGTGTTCAGCAGATGGATGAATAGCTCTGTAACATATCCTGATTTCCTTAGTTTTTGGCTTGCTTCAGCCTGGCATCCTACCTTTGAATGCACTCAGTAGTTTACAAATTCCTAATAGACTGAAAATTGCCCAATTCTCAGTTCATAATTATTTCAGCCAAGACTTTTTTTCCCCCAAGAGAAATAGTCAAAACAGTATAAAGGCTTTAAATTAAATAGGAGACCATTAGGATAAAGAACTTGACTGGCTGTATTTTATTGTGCTCTCTTGCATGAGGTTCAGTGGGCTGGATTCCAACTCCTACCATATAACTCACGAAAGAAAAAAACTCTTTCAAGATAAGCCAGTGAAGTCGTACATGAGGTAGTATCTAGGAATTTATTTTCATTGGATAGTACTAAAAGAAATAAAGTAAACCTGATTATGCAGACAGGAGACTGAGACCAGCAGTCTGTGGGTTGGGGGCTTCCCTCCACCTCCATCTGCAGGGGAGTTTTGGGTATGGGAGAAGAGATGCAGAGAAGTCAGGGTAGAAGAAAAGGCTGAGAGCAGCCTGCAGCCCTGAGGCCTTCTGTGTGTTCTGTTCCTCAGACAAGGTGAAGGAGCAGCACCCTGAGTCTGGTTGTGTGCTGTGTTGGGTAGGTCAGCAGCAAGTTTTTCCAGAGTTTTATATAAGGGAATAATTTGAGCCTAACTTCAATAGCCAGTTTCTCACATTGATCTCTGACCACAGCCCTTTTAGTGGAGGAAAGAAAGAAGGGTCTTTTTGTGTAATTTAATCCTTTCCTGCTGGGTGGCCCTACAGAAGGCTGTTTCTGTAGCTGAAATTCGTTCAGTGCTGCAGGTTGTGTGCTGGACAGGAATGATTGCGAGGGCCACCTTTACATGGCAGTTCTGAAGGCTGTTGAGTGGAAAGCAAAGATAAGCATTGCATTTTCTAGGAGTTTCTTTTTATCAAGCAGTTTATGAAGTAGAGCTGGTTTAAAAAAAGAATCAGTTACTTGTTTGAAGTTGATGGGGGCCGGAAAGGAAGGCTTCTCCCTTAAAATAAGTTTTGACAAACTTTTAATTAAGAATTCAGGACATAGAAATTTGGGGCTAGTTCTGTACTACTGAGATTGGCTCTGGGGCATGTTGGTCTGTCAGGTTTTCAAAGTAAATCTTCCTCTTAATTCTAATTAAGTATTGTAATGCCAGTACTCCTCATTAGGCAGCAAGTTGTGATTAGTTAGGTGGCTGCAATGGAAAGAGAAGAACGTGTAATAAAATGGTGGAGAAATTGCAGAGCAGGGAGAAGGGCTATGGAAGTGGCTCCTAAATGCTCTTTAACATCCTCCTGCTGGCAGATTTCCCACTGAATTCATCACTCCTTGTGGGACAGGATTTGATCCTCACAAAGACTCTGGCTTGTGTGGAAACATGAGATCAGTGGACCTCAATTGCAGGACTCGAGCTCTGAAGCTGTGGCCAAAAATAATGCTATGAGCAGCCATAAAAAGGGACAACTCCTAATTCCCCCAAAACTTCAAAACTCAGCTGTTACTCTAAGTGTAGATTACATTATCACATTTGTTTATCTGTGAACTGAATGTCATATTTAATAAATGGCAGCTTTTGTGGAGTGCTGGAGTGAATGTAAATGAGTGAATTGAGAAAGATTAGCTCTTGGAGGAGATTGAGAACAATTTAAAATGTCATTGTTTTTCTTTCTGTCTGTCTGAAGCATGTCTTTAATTGCTTCAAATTAGGTACTGTCTCTGTTTAAAAGAGTTAAGTAACAGGAGAAGATATTTTCTTGTTCTGGTTTAAATAAACAGCCTGTTCAGGTTTTATCTTCAGGCACTTTCCGAATGTCAGAGCAAAGTTTTTGAAGACAATGTATATATGAGATGGAGTTTCTTTAGGAAGTGAATTATCCTGTATTGTTGGGATGCAATTTTGAAGCCTGGTCTTCTCACACTGCATGATTTTATTGTATCGTTTTCCCATGGGTCTTAAAACAGATGCATGATTTAAAAATTCCTGTGGAGATATGGGAATGGAACTGTGAACAAGGATTTGTTAGGTTCCTCTAGTCTACATTGTGCCATGAGTTGCCTCTTGATGTTGCTATCAATGAATCATAGAAACATAGGATCAACCAGGTTGGAAGAGACCTCCAAGATCATCCAGTCCAACCTGGCACCCAGCCCTAGCCAATCAACCAGACCATGGCACTAAGTGCCTCATCCAGTCTTTTCCTGAACACCTCCAGGGATGGTGACTCCACCACCTCCCTGGGCAGCCCATTCCAATGGCAAATCACTCTCTCTGTGAAAAACAACTTTCACATTGACCCAGAAAGAGAGGGGAGAAAAGGAGAAGGACAAATGAGCCAACAGGTCTGTGTGGTCTGGGTCAGCAGCTATGCAAGAAGACAGTGCTTTTTCCTTTCCTGTCACTAAGGAGGGAAAACCAGTTTCACAGAGTTCCTGGCTTGGTCCTGTGGCTCCTAGTGTCTAAGGGTGTCAGACTGGGTCTAGTGGGAGATGGATGCTTTTTCAGAAGTAACTTTTCTGGAAGAAGAGGTAATATTTATCTGCCTCAGGCAAGCAGGATGTTCCCTGAGACTGGATGAACTCAAGGTGCTTTGCTGGAGGGATGAAGCAACACCTTTTGCAAGCTCCACCTGTGCTCCTTTTCTGCATCTCCTGCACCTGAGTCTGTCTCTGATCCTGGGAGTTGTTTCATGCGCAAATACACACATGCTATAATATAAAAAAATCATTGTTTGTAGTGGAAATGTGATGACCCAGCAGGACTGGTAAGCCCTCATGAAGTTAATAATAGATACTCTACAGGATGGTTCTGTAAAAATAGCTCCATCCATGCTAAAAGCAGCAGGAAGATGGGTCTTGGGGCTGCCTCGTAGTACATTGTAGAAGCCAAGATGATCCTGTAAGTTCAAATTCTTTTTTTTGTTTTATTTTGTTACCACTTGCAAAATTCCCATTACATTTAACCTAGCAAGAATTTCTCCCCTGGTTTCAGCAGATTTCCCAAGTTTAACACAAAGTCAGCACAGTTTTGTTGTATGCTTAGTGCTGTGTCAAAGGAGACTAGAGCCAAGAGAGTGTTTTGTTCTTTTTCATGGTGTTTACAAATAAAGCTGACTGATTTGGTAACTCTCTTGGAAACTCTCTTAGAGTGTAAATTTAGCAGAGTGCTCCCAGAGCATGCATAGATCTAAAGATCGCAGTTTCTTGCCTATCAATAAGTATCCTAAGGCCTTTACTTTTAATGCTATATATGACTTAAATCCCAAGAAAATAATTCTGCTACTACTCTTCATTTATATCACAGGAGTCTGCATTAATTCAGACTAGGCTAGGTTTTTCTAATACACTGTTTATTTAGCTCTTCAAAATGCCTGTGCTACTGCATGTGGTTGACAAAGCATATTCTTGTGTGTTAGTATTATATGGCAGCCTGGTTTCCCATGAGGCTTAGATAAATGCATGCCTTCAAATAAAGCTGTGATTTTAAAAGCCAGTTGATGATTTCCTCCCCCCACCCTGTTTTAAGTGTAGCATCCCATAGTCTTAGTTCTGATGTCTCTTCTCTCCAACCAGCTGTTTTAAATGGTTCTGGAAAGATCTTTATATTACAGCTTTATTTGTTTGGGGTTTTGTTGTTGATTTTTGTTTGTTTTGGTAATTTGTTTGGTTTTGTTTGTTGGGGCTTTTGTTTTATTTGGTTCTTTTTGTTTTGGTTTGGGGTTTTTTTTGTTGGTTGGCTGGTTAGGGTTTTTTGAGGAAAAACACTTACTTAGGTCTTGATTCTGAATATCTGGCCCAGCTTTTGTGCCCACCCCCAGGCAACAGAAGCTTAGTTGAATAGAAAAATCCCTTACATGAAGGGTGATGAGCTTGTACTTTATTGACAGTCCACAAAGCTTACAAATCAAAATACATGAGAGTGCTGCCTTAGCAAGGGTGAAACAAGTGGTGTCTAATGCTTGGAAATGAATCAGTTGTCTGAATGAATGCTGGCTTGTAGATCCCCAGCCCCATATTAAGATTAAAGTGAGTTGTCTGCTCTACAATTGCATAATTGCTTCTGTGACTGATTTGGTGCTGCTCCATAATAAGTTGTGAATACTGTATGCTGACCTGGTTAATGGGATGTTTACTAAATGAATCTATTTGTACAGTTTAATAGGAGGATGTTTGGGAAAATTAGCAGGATGAGAAAGAATGGCTCAAGAAAGTAATTTTTCAGCAAGTGCTGATGTTGAGTGGAGAAAGGCAGGCTGCCTTGCTGGTGATGTTCATGGGCTTGGAGGGTGAGGTTGCGTGGGGCTGGGTCCCCTTTCCTCCACACCTCAGGGCACAGGTATTGGTGTGGAGCATCCCTGTCCTGACTGCCCAGGAGAGCAGGACGTGTAGGTGGCTGCTCCGGGCTTGGGGTACCCTGACTCTGCACCTCCCTGAAGATGCTGTCAGTGTGGGCATGTGTGCTGAGGAGGGAGCAGTCTCCATCCTGCAGCCACAACAGCTTCATTTAAAAAAAGAGAAATCTTTCTTCAATTTAGCTATTTTAAGTACTATAGACTAAGATAATTATTTCATGAAGTAATATTATCTGTGAATTAACCTTGGATCTTTGCAGAGGTTCAGAAAGAGAGAGATAAGGAATTTTATCACAAATTGCAGACTTCCTGGGTTTAACGTAAAGGCCGTGGCAAGTAATACATTTAAACTGCATTTAAGTAGTAGACCAGAATATCAAAGTTTAAAAGCAATAAACATTAATTTATTCAGAAAGTTTTTCTATTTTCTTTCCAGTTTCCATGTTCTTCTCACACGTTGTCATTTAATGAGGTCATATTCTGATTAAAGTAGAAAAATAAAAGCACAGAATGTTTTATTTCAGCAGATAAAAATGGAGCTTTTAAAATAGATCAGCCTGCCCCACGTAGTTGGAGCTGGCTGTACAATTTTCCCTTCGTTCAGCATGGCTGCCAGACTAATGGATTTTGGGGGGAAACCTCCCCTTTATATAAAGTTTCAGTTGAAATCCATATTTTCATTTTCAGTGACAGCTAATACATTTCCTGTAATCCCTTTCAAATATTCACTGGCAGTATTCCCTGACATATATTTTGAAGGTTAAACGGTTTAGGATTTATTTACTATATACCATGTAGGTCGGTCTCCAGAAACGAATAAGCCCATATGGCCCCTTGTTGCCAGAGACCAGTTTGTGTGTCAGGAACACTGTAGCAGTGGTAGCATGAAGTCTTGGCTGGTTAATGAACTGTGGTTCTAATGAGCCCAGGGTGAGAAAAACTGTTTTTGCTGGTTGCAGAGCTCACTTGGGTATTGTTCTGTAGGGCTGCTTCCTGTAGTGTAGATGCAGAAGGTTTTGGCTCTCTGTCCAGAAACATTTTTTTTTTTTTAAATAGGCTGCAATTGGCATGAGTAAAGAGAAATAATTAAAATAATATTCCACGAGGTTTGCAGTTCAGTACAGCAGATTGATTAAAATTGGATCTGCCTTTTCCCCTCTCTTGAGGACCATTGCTCGCTTCGTGGCTAATGAAGTGGAACAAGCACTGTGATCAATATTTATGGTGTCAGTCCAGGCACCTGCAGTTCCTTCAACCCTTCTTGCACTGGAATGGAGGTTTTTTAACTCCAAGCTAATTAATGGCTAACTGTGCAACTTGATGAGAAATCTGGAAAGACTGTTCTTAGTCCTGTTACTTCTGAGGGTCACTTGCGAAGATTCGTATCATTGATCAGACAAAAGTAGGAACTTGATTTTCTTCAGTAATGCACTTTTAGGTCATTCAGCTGTTGTGTGGTATCTCCCTGTGGTGGCAACAACCACTGTTAGGATACCAGCTCTTGCCACTGAAGACACGAAGAAGATGATGCGTGTGGATTCTTTCAGCTGAGTTTACAGACTTCTGCCCTACAGCTTTTCTTATCTTTATGTTTCAGTCTCTAATAAAGGCCCAAGTAGCTGCTGGAGATAGCATATATTTAAGTCCAGCATGAACACTGTAGCATTAGTGCTCATCTGCACTTTTGCATCTTGGGAACTGCTCCCAGCTGTGCCAGAATGTTTTTATATGGCTGCTCATGAAGTCTACAGACTGTGGCAGTGTTTTCTGTCCAAATCACCTCTCCAGTACTTTGTTCCACAGTCCTCTTGTTTTTTGATTCCTTCAAGGCTTTCCCAAAATAATAATTTCATCTTTGAACTCATAGTGGGTTGATTCCTTGCAAAGTTTGCCCGTTCCTTGCCAGTGACAGTGGCTGGAGGCAGTCCAATGTAATTAGTAAGTATTTTGGAGACTGCTTTGGCAGCCCTGTTAAATATGTGCAGTGAAAGCAGAATTAGTATAGGGCCTCGTCTTTTTTTTTTTTCATTAGAGCATCTCTACAATCTGTAAACTTATTTAACTGGAAATTAGCCATTCTTATTAACACAGGAGATACCCTTTGGTCCAAGCCCTGACATGGGATAAATGTATATAGTTCCCACTAGAAGGAAAGAAAATGCATCCACATACTCCAGGGTGGAAATTTGCCCTTTTGTGTCCATTGCAGTTCTCCTGGAGGAGAATTTCATTTTCTAGTAAAGGCAATAAATTTTTGCTGCTCAGATAAGTGACTACAGAGGTTCATCATCAGGATTTGAAGAAATAAGCCTCCTAAGAAGATGGATGATGACAAGGGGAGTAAGAGTTGTTATCCAATCATTTGTCATGGTCCAGAACATTAAGATATATGGGTAAAGACCCCAAAGGTGTGTAGAAGTTCTTTTTCCAGCAGTCGTTTGGTAGGTAGTAACTTATCCTGTGCAGTCAGCCAATATTACATGCTGTCTGAAAATTCATTTTGTTTGCATCTCTTTGTACACACAGCACATAACTGGTAACATCTTACATATTGCTGAGGAGTTTTTCTACACATCATCAAAGTGTAGCCCCATGATTGCTGAATATGGAATCTCACTTCCCTGAGGCTCGCGTTACCTCCCTTCTCACCCTCCTCCATCCCACTCCAGATGTTAACATTATGTGCTTTGCTTTTTTTGCTGTGATAGTGTTCTGCTCCAGGCTTTCTCCAGAGACTTTTCCCTCTGGCTGCTTTTCTATGGTTCCCTGCTTTACAGTGGTTTCCCTCTATTTCTTCCCCCTGTCTCAAAGATTCAAAACCACATAGCAGCCATGGGGTGCAGCGTCAGCTAGTGAAAAAACTAGATTTAACATTCATGGCTGTAGGAGTGCTTGTTAGCATATATGTATTAAATCAACACTTCCTGCTGGTTTTCAGTATGTTGGGATGTTATGTTACCAGTAAGGTGACTTTAAAGTCTGTGTTTGGAATACATTTCAACTAACTGCTTGAGAGGAGCTGGAAGTCTTGCTTGGCTTACCTAGTTTAAAAGAAGAAAACTTTTCTCTTACTTTTCAACAAGTGAGCATTCCTCTTTAAATCAAATGTGATCAAGACCAGATTTCCAAAGGATTGTGTTGATTTCTGACTCTGCAGCTGGGATAGATGATCTTGAAAGTTCACCTTAGTGTAAGCGACAACACCGTAGTAAACTACCTCCTGCTTTGCTTCTTGTTGCCAGGAAGCCACACGAAGATGAGGTTTGCCTCGTCTCATCTGGGCTTGCCATGGCACAGAATGGCTCCAGAGCCTAAATTTGATCAGCTGAGCTTGCAATAGCTTGATGTCTTACATGGAGTTCTTCTAAACTCTGGGAAGTCCTGCAGAACAGCAACTTCATTATATCTGTGTGCTGGAGTTGGAATATGGCTTTTATGTGTTTCTCCAGCCTGTCTGGTATGTTGTGGTCAAAAAGCTTAACTGGATCAATGAGTTTGTTTCCTTGCATTTCTCTTGCACCTGATTCAGGAGGATGTGTCTGACTCCCAGGCAGAAGATTTTTACTGTAGTTCAACTTGACAGGTGTTTTGATATGAAAGTCTCAGGCTTATTCATAAGGAGTGGCCTGTAAGCCTTATGTGATGGGACAGTGATGCTCTGGAAATATTACAGTATTGGTGCACCTCAGATGTTTGTCAGTTAGAGAAGCCCAAGTCAGGGGCTGACAACAGCCCTGACTGTTGAGTTTCAGAACTCCGTTGTGGAAGTCAAACTGGCATATTCTGCCTCCAGGAGGATGGGAGGTGACAGACTTTATGGATTTGAGAGCCGTGTCTGGACCGTGTGTGGCAGCATGTCTTCAGGTGTTCAGCCTTTTGGTCTTGTGGTGTTCTGCAAACTGCCCATGGTGGGGAAATCTGCTCCTATGGGTTTAGGAGTCATCAAACATCACATGGTCCTGTTTCCAGGGAAGTAAAATGCAATTTTTCCTGAGTGCCAGCCATGTAATTACAGCAGTAATAATATCATTTTTGATGCCTCAGTGCCAAATGTAAAAGTGGTTAAGTTGCTTCTGATACCTTTTCAGAGTAGTCGGTTCTGCTGCTTTTTCCCTCTTTGTGCCTTATCTACAACTGAACAATTACCAGAAATGTGATGAGGACATCACATGCAGAAAGTCATCCCCTTGTCTTTTTTCCCAATGACTCGGAGGTGCGTGTGAGCGGCCGTTATCTCAGCTACTAATCAGTGAAGCTGGAGCTAATGTGCTTAGTGACCTTTGGAAGATAAAGGAGGTTGTGCCAATATTATACTTGCAGTTTGAGTCTATTTTTGCTCTTTGTCATGTATTTTATTGCACGAGCTGCTCCCTTATTGACTTTTATTGCCCTGTCTTTTAGTATTGCATCATCTAAGTGAAGAGATGTCCAAGATTTGTCTCGTTGTTAGTTGTGATGTTTTGATTGACTGCATATCATTGGTATTATGTGATGACTCCTGATCTTCATGGTCTAAATTTCTTCTCTGCTTTCACCTGTGTGTACTTCATTTAGTTTAAAGTTGCCCTGCATAACTGTACACTTCCCAGTTTAGCAAAGTCAATGGGATTTTTACCAGTGAATTAGACCCCATTTACAGAAGCCTGTGGGTAAGCAAAGATTATTCTCTAGCACTTCCCTTCTCTAATTTTATAGTACTTAGGAGACTGATGGATGAAATACTCAATTATTCAGCATCTATCAAGATTTTGCTTACAACACTTCAACAGGCACTAATATTACCTACTTCCCCCCCCCAAATATGTAAAACATGATTCTGCCACATAAGACCACAAGCTTAAAAAAAACAAACTACACTGTTGCTTAACCAGACCTTTTAATGAAATGGGTTTTGAATTGAAATTTTAAGTATGCATGAAGACAGTAAGATGCCATTTGCAGTGTTAGGATTTCAATAATGTATGGAATTAGCAGAGCTTTATTATATTTCTGTGCCTGCATACCCTCCACAGAGTAAAAGTTGTAATAAATATAAGTTCAAAGGTAACATTTTATTGCTGTGCATGAGGGGAGGAAAAAAAATTAGAGTAATGTAATCATGCTCATTTATGGTATGAATTTTGAACAGTGTCTATTAGAAAGTTTGTCAAAATGTGCTTAGCTTGGAAAATACAGATTAACACTGAAGGTTTTAATATTGTTCTTCCTTATGTGCATATTCCTGGAGAATATAAGTGTAAAATATCTCCTGCCGAAAGCAATTGTCATAAAATGACACTTTCCCATTTTAATAGCTGAATAATCAGAACAGAAATATTTTCTAAGTTGCAGAGAGGTTATTGCTTTTTTCACACAAAGAAATTTAGTGGTAGAAAACCAAATTTTTTCCAGATATTCTTTAGTTTTTCTGTTTTCAGTTCTTATATTTGAAAAGCATGTCCAAATGCCTCCTGACAGGCTTGACACCTCAGGGTGTTTAAAAAGGGAGTGGAGGGTGTTCATTTGATTTTGTTCTGTGTTTTCCTTTAATCTAGTAACAAAGTTAAAACAGTAGTTCCCCAACAGGAGCTGGAAAACCTGTTAGGGAATGGCTGGTTGCTATCTGGGCTCCTTACGGTTCCTACATTTGTTTTTTCCTGCTTTAGAGCAAATAAGGAGAAGGTCAGCTTGGGAGGGAAGCTGCGGGTGTGGGTGCCTCTGAACTCAGCAACCAACATTTGTCTGAGCTGCTACTTCACCACATGGTCCTGGCTTCAGCAATTCTGAAGAAGCCCCACCTTGATGTATTTTTGATATCAAGGCTAATAACTCCTCCTCACTCACCGTCCCTTTATTTTGTCCTCTGTCTTTCTGTGAGTGGAGGCTGTATCCTGAGTCCGTTACCAAAGCATGGGCAGTGGTCTTTCTTGGGCTTCTTAACACAGTCTTCAGGTTTTAGCTTCCACTGAGTTTGGAAAACATTAGAAGCTGTAGGTGGACGTGCACATTATTTTGCTGTTAAGTGAGGGGTCAGAGTCTTACTTAGCAACAACAGTCCAACTCAGGTTGTACCGAAGTCTCAACTCAGCAGCCATAGCCAAACTCATCCATACGGCCAAACTCTGACAGTTTGTGGTGGTGCAGGTTTAGTGTAACCCACTTAAGCAGAGATTTCTCAGGCATGTGGTGTTTGTATTGTGGATGATGCTTTGCTTGGGGACACTTTATTTCCCAGGTTGGGATGATCATAATGGCCAGCACTGTGAGAATGCTTCATCTTGCTGTGTAAACATTCAAGCAGCAGTATCCATCTCCATCCAAACCCTAGAGAGATTTAGCGTTTCATCAGCTGAGAAAAAAAAAAGGGCAAATGCTATCTGATCTGGACCAGTAACACTGAGAACAAGCCTCAGGCAGAGTTGTGTCTCAGAGCTTCTGAGGAGTAATATGCGTCAGGGTTTTTTTTCCTGATGCACTAGCAGATCTGTTATTTGTCACCTTTTAATTACAGTACCCAAATACATGATCCTCTGCTGCTTACAGGTAGAGTTTTCCTCTTGGAAACTCTGTCTGGAAACTGTTACCTGTTTGTCTTTCTCCCCCCAATAAAGAGTCTACCCAGAGATACCAGCTTTTAGATATGTTTTTTTTTAATGGTTTTGAGACCATATTGTGAGTAACAGGCAAAGACAGTGATAGGATTCCATCCCACAAAGAGCAGCTGTGAAATTAGATCTATGTAAACTTTATGGAGACAGAAAATAACAGAAATCTTCTAAAGAAGCCTTCCACATTTTAGGTCATCAGAAGTGATTCCTGCTTTTAAATTCTTCTGTTAATGACAGCGTAGGTAAGTTGTAAGCAGGACAAGGCTGCTGTTACGATATAATCAGTGAACCAGTTCCAGAGGGTGGAGTGGTTTAGAGACCAAATGCACTTTAAATGGCAGTAGAGGAATGATGCACTGCCGACTGAAAATGTAGGCATCGTTATTAATGATGTAATTAAAGTTCCACCTCATGGGCAAAGTGGAAGCACGCAGAAAATATTATTAATATTGTGTTTCCTACATTTGATTTATCCTCACTTTAAGTACTAAATGATCTATGCAAAATACAGTGGAAATTAAACACTCCTCCTAAAATTCACAACTTATTATGTAAAATGGTTCAAGCAGAGGTCAGGGTACATTATCCAGAAGTAACTTCACCCATCTGAAAAATCTCTTGTGCAGTCTGGATGCATACTTGATGCTTGGCAAAACTGGGGTGTGCACTCAATAACCAAAGATCACAGTGGCAATTTGCACTGCTTTTGTGAAGAGCAGACTTGAGTCATTCATTTAGACCCTAAGCTGATGATCACCTATGTTACCTGGTGAGTTTTCTTCTTTAGTGCAATCTTTTGAAAGTTATCAAATAGAACATCTTAACACTACTATGTTCTGAATGTTGTGGATCAATGACAAAATTGGAAAAGAAACTATTGCTGTTAGTAGTGATCATACAAATAAAATAGCCTAGAGTTAGGTCCTGAAAATGCTGAACATTTCCTGATAGACTGTAGAAGCTCTCAGAGTTGCTTTATGGGTTTAAGCCAGACTCTGCATCTGAACTAGAACACATTTTTGTGTTAACTGCTTCTAAATGAGCACTTAGTTTTAAGTAGTTGGCATAAATCTAATTTTAATTTACTGTTTTCATTTTCTTTTGCATTGATCCCCTTTTTGTAGAGATTCAATTGCAGACTTGGAGAAGGATGTTTTTCAAAGAGTCCAGATGGTATTTGCAATTATTTATTATCATTAGCATTCACTGTATCTGAAAACAAGACTTTTGCCAGCTTAGATAAACCTCATCTGCTACACTATTGTTTACGATTATTCAATGTCTTATGTTAATGCAAACTCACTCTTTGGGCAATTTCTGGGGCTGTTGCTCTCTCTATAGTAAATTGCTGACTTATTTTGGGAATATCACTTGGATAACAGGCTGTCATAGTCTTTTGATGGCTATGAGGTGTGTCATTCTTAAAAGTAGCACAATCAGAACAAAAGTCATAATAATCAAACCAGTAGCTGTAAAAGCATTGCATTTTTACATGCGTGCACACATAGGTTTTCTTTTTTTGAGGGGTAACTCAGTGTGTGAGAGCATGATTACTGTAGGGTACACTTTGTAATACATCCCTTAAAAGCTGGGATTCTTTCAGTTTTGAAAGTGAAAAATGACACTTTAGGTCTGAGAAAATGGAATGTTTAGAAATGTATGTCTGGGATGCAGTGGGACTAAAATGCCACTTTCTTTATTTTAAATTAAAATGCTTGAATTCCTCCACTAAAATTGTTCTGCCTCACTGCACAGATAGCTGAGTTGAAGTGGACTCCACACTACTGGAATAAGTCTACTTGTAATTGTTGGGCTTTTTCTTAAAGTTTTGGGGAAATTGTATGTTTTGTATTTGAATACATTTGACTTATTTGTGTAATTGTTTTCTACAGTAGTTTGTTCTGATTAGCATTTGGAACAAAGCAGCACAGAGAAGAAAATAGAGGGACACCTGTTTCAGTTATGCTACAGCACCAATTTCAACAATAAATCTTAATTGTAATCGGTCTTGATCAACCCACCTGTGTTCGTTCCCTCCTTTACAGCAAGGAGTGGTAACAGAGGGGACAAGTGTGAAGAGACAAAGGAAAGAAGTCCAGAACGCTGTTAGGGAGATTATGTTTAGTTCTTATACTTTGCGTTTTCAGATTGCCATGCCTTGTTAATTATTAGGAGCAGGAGCCTGACTTTCTGTGCTCTTCTCTGGGAATACAGTAAACCCATGTTTACTTCCAGCTGCCACGTGAACTGTTTCTTTTAATTCAGGAGGTGTTGTGCAAACAACCACGATGTGGAATTAATTCTGCTTTTACGCCCAAGCCCAGCAGGCCAACGTGCAGCAAATTCCTTTAAATGACTACTTGTCTTTTTGTGTGGGATAGGAAATATGTTGGAGCCAATCTCTTCTGTAGGTAACCTGATGCAACTCTACTGTTATTATTGCTTTTAACCTTGAGACTGGTAGCTGATGTGTAACACTCCGTAGAGATGTACCAGGATGTTCTCAGCAGCCTTGGCAGCTGCTTGCTGATGTGCCTCCCCCTGTGCTTGCTTTCTTGAAGCTTCCTTAGAGTCACAAATAAATTTTCTTATGAGCATTTACATAAACAGAGAAAACAGTTGTGTATAAACAGTCCAAACTGCAGTAGATGGTGTATAGGAAAGGAAAAGATACTTTTTCATATCTTCATTGTGCTTTTCTCATAACCTCTGTAACAATCACCCGGATGTAGGTAAGGGCCAGAATTTTTCCCCAGTGATGCAGAGGTTTGGGCAAGCCTTGTGAATGATGGGGATTTCATATTTTCAGACATGCTGTTTGTTTTTCACATTTGTTCTCGTTCCCCCTGTGTATATATTTACACTTTTGTCACTTTACTTTCCTTTTTTCCTTATTCTCCTAAGTTTTTATTCCCTTTCTTCCTTTGTTGTGGATTATGCAGTTAAAAATGTTCTTTCTAGATCTAATGTATCATTTTTTCATAGTTGCATTTTAATTAATTTTTTTTACTCAAATCCTCAATGATTGTCTTACCTGTTTTGGTTTTGTTTTGCCTTTTTTTTTCCTGAGCATGATCCTGCTTGTGTTTATTTCCTCTTTTCCATTGTGAATGGCTTGTTCTTCTTCGCTGCTTCATCTTTTTTCATGATAGATCTTCACCTCCATTTGTCTTCATTGCTATTGCATTCCTCTTCTCTGCTGTGGGGCTCTGATAATAGTGATGGACCACTGCAATTAAATTTATTCCATACGCCACTGCTTTCCTTGACAAACTGACACTGCTCTTCTCCAACACTCTTACCTGTTGACTGTATTAAGAAAAGTCAACCAGGAGCCAGGGATTTCAGTGAAGTGTGACATTGGTCTCCCGGTGACAACTGAGCATGGCAAGCGCTGGATGCTTTAAGGCCTCTGTAACACCAGTTGTGCTGAAACGCATTCAAAATCATTATAAGATTTTTTTTTTCCCCTGTTGTTGTTTGATTGTTATGGCTTTTAAATGCAGCATTTTTGTTAACTGATGAGATGCCTAGGCCAAGATATTGTCAGCAGACAGCTTTCTCTGAACGCATTTGCCGTTAGCAAACTGGCATACAGTCAATAGGAATTCTTCTGAATTTACTGCTGCCTGTTGACATCTTACTCTGTTACAGGCAAGTATTTAATCAAAGTTTATTGTCATTCTTTTCTGAGATTTAAGTGGGACATAAAATTTTATGATACGTATAGTATTTTAGATGACAGCTTCATTATTTCCACTGAATTATTTGAAATGCTACAAGGGGAAATATTGATGTCAAACTGGTAATTGTCATTAAATATGCAGCATTTTTGCAGCAGTCATTTGTGCAAGAAAAGATAAATAAATTTCCTGAACTTCTAGGTAGCAATGCAGAACAGTCTGAAGTGTAACTCCTTCATCTCGAGCCATTCTCCAGCATGGAGGTTACTCAAATCTCCACACAGGCATACAAACCTGAAATCTGCAGAGGAATTTTACAGATGTTCCTTTTACAGAATCACAGAATCACAGGATTTCTTAGATTAGAAAAGGCCTTCAAGCTCCTCAAGTCCAATCATTAGTTTCACACTGACAAGTCCTTGATTAAAGCAAATCCCTCAGCACAACATCTAATCACTGTGAATTGCTATGATTGGAAAGGATCACCAGGATTATCCAGTCCAACCTTCATCTCAGCATCCTTCATCACTAGACCACAACCTCAAGCACCACATCCACTCTTTTTTTTTAAACACCTCCAGGGATGGCGACTCCACCACCTCCCTGGGCAGCTTGTTCCAGTGCCTGACCACCTGCTCAGTAAAGAACTTCCTCCCAGCATCCAACCTAAACCTCCCCTGATGCAACTTGAGGCCATTTCCTCTTGTCCTATCATTAGTAATTCAGGAGAAGAGACCAGCTCCAGCCTCACTACAACCTCCTTTTAGGTAGTTGTAGAGGGGTGGTATAGTGGTGAATTTAAACAGTGAGGGGTGGTATGGTGGTGAATGCCAGAGGAAGGATATTCAGTTTGTTATTGAGTTGATCTTTCTGTTCAGGCTGCCTGGTGGGGTTTGTATTTTTGCTACTTTAGTCATATCCTGTCTAGTAGACATTTGCCTTTTCTAGAGCCAGGAGGGATGTCTGTGGCAGGAGTAATTAAACTGTGTCATAGGAGATAGGTACACAGGTCACTGGGAAGAACAAAACTAATACACCAGAGCTGCAAGGCATTATGTAAAATAGACAGATGCAATTAAATATTGAAGCGATTCAGAATGGACCATCTCTGTTGATTCAATGCCTCACCACAGAGTGTGTTATTCAGGGCTGTGAGAGTGTCTTCTTCTGGAGTGGAAAAGACAATAAGAAAATTGTTGAATTGCTGGGAAAACCTAGCACTTCAGTTCAAGGTGGATCTTATGTTGTTCCTTGTTTTGTTTCCCTTGTTTGGAAGAATTTAACTTGCTTTTAGGTGAATCAAAAATTCCTCTCCAAATTGCACTTCTCCATGTAGATTCTCTGTTACCTTGTTCAAGATTTCAAATTAGGAACTGGAGTGTTAGCTAATGATCAACCTTATTAGTGAATATAATATGCTTGTTTTTTTCTTCTGTAAATATTACACTGACATTGGGAGAAAATGGAATAAATCTTTCCTGTTATCTGACAAATATGTCCTAGGTATTTAACTTTAGAATCATAGAATCATGGAATGGTTTAGGTTGGAAGGGACCTCAAGGATCATCCACCTCCAACCCCCCGCCATAGGCAGGGACACCTCCCACTAGAGCAGGCTGCTCAAGGCCTCATCCAGCCTGGCTTTAAACGCCTCCAGGGAGGAAGCATCCACAACCTCCCTGGGCAATCCATTCCAGTGTCTTACCACCCTCACTGTAAAGAACTTCCTCCTAATATCCAGTCGGAATCTCCCCTCTTCCAGCTTAAACCCCTTCCCCCTCGTCCTGACATTACTAGACCGTGTAAATAGTCCCTCCCCAGCCTTCCTGTAGGCTCCCTTCAGATACTGGAAAGCCACTCTAAGGTCTCCTCGAAGCCTTTTCTTCTCCAAGCTGCAGAGCCCCAACTCTCTCAGCCTGTCCTCATAGCAGAGCTGCTGCAGCCCTCTGAGCATCTTCGTGGCTCTCCTCTGGACCCGCTCCAGCAGTTCCATGTCCTTCTTGTGTTGGGGGCTCCAGAACTGCACACAGTACTCCAGGTAGGGTCTGAGGAGAGCAGAGTAAAGGGGGAGAATCACCTCCCTTGCCCTGCTGGCCACACTGCTCTTGATGCAGCCCAGCACAAGGTTGGCTGTCTGGGCTGCATGTGCCCAGACACCATTATACTAGTAAAGTACAAGGCAATGAGTTAAAAATAGGTCATTAGAGTTGGTCAGGATGCTTGCAGTAAAACATTTTGAATAGAAAACTGTAATATTTTTCTTAATTAAAACTTGCTTTTTTTGTTGTTGTTGTTTTGTTTTTAGAAAAACATGCATTTAACAAAGCTGAGAGGAAAAGCTGTGCTTAAGACATGAAATAAATAATTGCAAATCCTTTGGTGAGCACTTTGCTGGCTCTCTCAGTACCCTTGAGTGGATCCCATCCAGCCCCATAGCCTTGTGTGTGCAAAGATTAGAGAAAGGCTTAGAAAGATTGTTCAGAATAACTGAGATAAGAGTTAAACCTTCAAGGTACTGGGTGGACAATTTGGAAGCACTGGAGAATTTAATATTCCTTATAACTCTGTGACAATGCACAAAGTACACTTCAGATGTATCCTGTGCTAGTATTTTTCATGGAAAATGAAAGATTATTACCTCCCTTTGTAGCATAGAGCGGTTTTCTGAGAATTCTCTGCCAGGCAGCTGGTACAGAAGAACATTCCCCTTCCTCAGTAATACAAGCCAGTAATTAAACCTGAACACAGTGAACGGAGCTATAAAGTAAATCAAAGTGAGTGTTGAATTGTACCTTCATGCACCGGGTGGTAAACTCTCTATAACAAAACGCAAAGGTTCCTTTCTTTGCCGAGGAACCGTGAATTGCAGCCTCTTGTTTGCAGCAATACTGTTGCTGTCACCTGCTGTAAATCCAGCCTGAAAGGAAATTGCACAGGGAAGAAGCTGGAAGCACATTTTACTCCTTTGCCTCCTTTCCCCACGGGGTGGTCACTTGAAAATCTGTGGCACCTGGACTTATAGGTGGAGGAAGACTTGATGATCTTGAAGACCTTCTCCAACTGTAGGGATTCTGTGAAGCCACCCTAAAGGAGACCCAATTGTTAAACTGTGTGCTGAGTGAGTGACTTGGATTTTGCAAAGGCACAGAATGACACAGTGGTAAAGGTTGGAAGGGACCTCTGAAGATTGTCTAGTCCAGCTCATCTGCTAAAACAGCTTCACCTAGAGCAGGTTGCCCAAGACTGTGTCCAGACAATTAAATCAGTGGAAAGGCACTCCTGGCTTTCAACAAATAGGGTTTTCTCAGATAGTTAACATGTCTAGCACAGCCTGATTGGTGGAAAATTTGAGCTAAATCTGCAGTTGGTGAACTTTAGGGCACTCTGTTGCCGTAAGTCCATAGATAATGAAGATAAGATCTTGCAGGGATGGAGTGGAGGGGTGAGGGACATGCTTGCAGACCAAGCGTGCATCTCATCTGTTCTCACTCAGAAACCTGCCACCGACTGTTTGCGTGCTTCTTTGTGAGTGTCAGTGACGGGAGATGAGGATGGATATTTTGCTCTACTTCACCAAAGCAAATAATCTCTTGATACTGCTGTACCATTGACTCCTAAAATCATGCCTGGCCAGGATCTCCTTATGTTATCTGCTGCCATACAGACAAGCTGTCAAAATGTTACTAGGCATTTTGACACTAAAAGGACTCAAGAAGGCAGCTGGAATAAGGCATCTAGGTTTATTTGGTGTTTTTTTTTACTTTTTTTTTTTCCTCTCTAAAGATATTTCTCAGCATTATAGGAACATCCACTGCAGCAGTGGTGATAATGGGCTAGTTGCAGTGAATGATGGATTAAGCTTGGTTTGCAGGGGTGCCAAACACAGTACAGGAGGATGGGAGCGGTCTGTAAGGTGGTTGATGGTCTCCATTTTCTAATGAACAGGCTTTAAATCATAGTTGCAAAGCCTGGGCATATTGAGCCTTTCCTGATGAGCACAGGTGTATGCAGGGGAAAGGGAATATAAAAAGAAAGTATTTTTAAGCATGTGCTTCAGTCTGATTGCCTGCTAGATTCTCCCTTACTTCTCATGATATGCTTGAAAAGTTTTATTTGTGCCTCGAGGGCGATGAGCCTGTCTTCATTTAGGGGTGCAACCACAGACAATGCCACCAAGCTATTGACAGCTTTATGTGCTCCTGCTAGCGCCTGCCTCTCTTATTTACTCACTCATCGAAGTGTTGTCTTGCAGAAGCAGTGTGGTTTTCTACCCTCTTAGTTATAATTGCATCCTGAGCCACCTTGTTACAGAGCCTGCTCTTGTAGTGTGAGGTGAAAGAGCCAATTGTTGCCATTATAAATGTTAATATTTTTTTCCCTTATGTATAATTGAGCTCAGTTATTACAGTTTTTTGTTTTGTTTGGTTGGTTTTTTTTTCTTTCCCTAGGTTCATAATTAAAAAAACCTCAGAGGAGAGCTTTGTAACTATCTTAAGGACAAAATGTTCAGTGTGAGCTTGTTGTTTATAAACAGGTAAATCTGAGCTTCTAGAAATTTTGAGTTTTGTGGCTGAAAGTTTTTGAGGGGTTGTGATGGTTTGGATGTTACCCATCTCCCCGCACTTTTGGAAATCACCCAGACTAGACTCAGCCAGCTCTGGAAATTGAATGAAGCTTATATTTACAGCTAGCACAATTTACAAGCAGATATTTACAGTATATACAGTTAGATACAGAAATATACAAGGTAAAAGGTAATACAGAAACACAACTCCCCTCCCAGAAACCTGAGTCCCCAGGAGGGGCTCCCACCCACTCCTTCACCTTCCCCCTACCCCTCTCAACTTTACCCCAGTTCCAAGGAGGAATGGAGGTTCGGTCAAGGGGTTAGGAAGCAAAGTGGATTAGTCAAAGAAATGGCAGAGAGGGGTTAGGTTAGAAGAGAGATGCAGCTCCAAGCTTGCCAGCAGCAGAAGTGGTTATCTATGTTTTTATTTCTTGTTCTTGTACATCTCAGCAAGCCTATGAGTGAAGTAGACTTCACCATTGTTTTTATTTCACAGCCTGTAATCTAGTTCTTCTCACCAAAACATTCTATCTAGGCTCAAACTAGCCCAGGGGTTTAGAAGCATTAAACAAGAGAGCAGTATAACAAAGTAGGGCAACAAGGCTCACAAAGGGCCTTGTCGTGGGTTTGAGACTGGATGCCTTAAGAACCATAGAGAAGTCTTCTAGAGACTAAAAGCCCAGGAGGTGGACACCAGAAAAATGTAATCTTTTGTTATTCCATCTCTGGAATAACAAAATAAACTGACTGCGACCCCTTTCTCCCTTTTCCTCACTCCCAGCTGGCCCTTACCTCTTGCGGGGGAAGGTTGGTGGCCTGGTTCAGCCTTGGCAGAGCTAATTTTTACTGTGCCGTTTGGGCCTGGGTAGGGAGCTATGGAGGTGGTGGTGGCCACAGAGGCCGGAGATTGAGGCATGGTTGTGGGGGACAATTTGGCCTGATGACATTGTGAGTATGAATTCATGCATTTTGTATGTTTTTGTACTGTTTTATATAGTTGTGAATAATACTTCCATTTAAATTTCCAATTCTTTCCAATCCTGTGTGGAGCATTTTCTTTGGCTCCTTTGGGGAAGGGTGACAGAGCTGGTGAAAGGCCTGGAACACAAACCCTATGAGGATGAGGCGGAGGGAGCTGGGGGTGTGCAGCCTGCAGAAGAGAAGGCTCAGGGGTGACCTCATTGCTGTCTACAACTACCTGAAGGGAGGTTGTAGCCAGGTGGGGTTGGTCTCTTCTCCCAGGCAACCAGCAACAGGACAAGGGGACACAGTCTCAAGTTGTGCCGGGGGAAGTATAGGCTGGATGTTAGGAGGAAGTTCTCCACAGAGAGAGTGATTGGCATTGGAATGGGCTGCCCAGGGAGGTGGTGGAGTCACCGTCCCTGGAGGTGTTCAAGAAAACACTGGCTGAGGCACTTAGTGCCATGGTCTGGTTAGTTGGATAGGGCTGGGTGATAGGCTGGACTGGATGATCTTGAAAGTCTTTTCCAACCTGGTTGATCCTATGATTCTATGAAAGAGTATCTGTCTGCTCCCTAAAATCCATGGCAGGCTGGGAGCGCAAGGCCTCTGAGGAGCGTCTGAGGTCTCTGGCGTTGTTCAATCTGGAGAAAAGAAGACTGAGGGGAGACCTCATTACTTTCCGTGAGTACCTGAAGGGAAGTTGGAGCAAGGAGGGGGCCAGCCTCTTCTCCTTGGTGTCAAAAGTCAGGACTAGAGGAAATGGTTACAAGCTGCTTCAGGGGAGGTTCAAGCTGGATGTTAGGAAATATTTCTTCACAGAAGGGGTTGTCAAACATTGCAAAGGTCTGCCCAAGGCAGTGGTGGAGTCAGAGTCACTGGAGAGGTTTAGGCCTTGTTTGGACCTTTTGCTTAGGGGCCTGGTTTAGTGTTGACCCTTCAGCACTGGGTCAGGGGTTGGACTGGATGATCTTCAAGGTCTCTTCCAACCGGTTGTGTTCTGTGAAGGTCACTCTTGTCATTCATTGTTTGTAAGACATTGGGTGTAATTCAGTAGCTAAGGAGTTACATTTTAGGTGTGTTATGAATTAAAATTCCTTGTAAATTCTATGTCATTTCTAAAATTACTAGACACCTCCTTTGTTATTTCAGAAATAAAATTACATGCTGTTTTGCTTTTTAAAAACAATACTCCACATGATGTCCCTCTTGCATGCTTTGTTTTGCTGCTCATTCTGCCAGCTGTTCTTTTAGCTGGTAGTTTTTTTTTCCCTACCACCCCCAGTGTCCTACCTACTTGTTGAAAATGGTTTTGGAAAGATGCTTCTCCTCTGGAGGTACACTTTGATCTGAGTCCCTTGGTTTATCTCCAACACAAAGTATTTCTTCTATGGTTGGCAGTGGTCCAGCTGATCCATTAGTGTTTATCTCCTAGTTTTGGAGAGACAAGCAGTCAGAAATGGTATGTGGTTACTTCTGGTGAGGTTTCAGGAGAAGGACCAAAACATCTATTGGACACTTGTCTGACCTGCGGGCAGTAGAAAAATGTATTCTGTGGGCGCTTGCACAATTTGCGTGGTGGAAAAAAAAGGTTCTGAGGGTGGAGATTGCTGAAAAACACAAAGCAATTATAATCAGAATTGATGATAATTGATATTGCAGCTTTTTATTGATTTTAATTACCCCATTCCTTGTGCCTGCTTGCTTTATAAAGTGGACTGCAGCCAAGATGTCACGCACAAAGCTTGAAATGCATTCTTTCCTTTTTTTGCTGAAATACAGTAGTTAATTGTTTAAGTGTTGTACTTTGAAGCCTGAAGCCTAACCCTATTTTTTTGTTTGTAGTGTATTCCTCCACGGGCAGGTGGACTTCGGTCGTGTTTATGTTTCATGCAGACTGTGGATATTGAACTAAGCTGAGCCTCCCCTCCATGTCTTGTCTTGGTTTGTTTGCTCCAGGTGAAGAAGTACCACATCACCTCTGTTCAGAGGTGCCCCATCCTGAAGTCGTGGCTTGTGAAATCCCTTGTGCAACAGACTGTGTGATCAGTGAGTGGTCCCCATGGTCCCCATGTACCCACACATGCTCCACTAAAAATGCTGAAGGCAGTCAAAGCAGGAGTAGGTCTATCTTGGCCCTTCCAGCTGAGGGTGAGTGGTAAACATGTTTTGATTAATTGCTGCTGGTTTGTTTAATGTGTTAACTTGCATTCCTCAGGCAAACTGTGTTTAGATCAGAGCCAATCCCAATACTGGAGCAGTGAGGAATAATACTTAATACTGGTCTCTACATCATGCCTAGCAAGTAAAATATCTTTATGGGCTTTGGTTAATGCCTGTGTCACTTAGAGAAAATCTGTCACAGTTCAAAATTATTTACTTCAGCTATGAATTCTTGTCAATTGAAGGCCAGTCTAGGGGTGAATTTACTTCAGGAGAGCTACATCCTATACTAATGAAATTGCTGCATGACACAAACTCATCACCCAAGTGTCTTTATGTAGGAACATATTGATACCAATTTAGAAAACAGCAGTGAGCTGTGAAAAATGAGTAAACAGAAAAGGACCTGTTTATGTTATTAATGCAGACCTGGAATGTATTGACCTTGTTTTTCTATTGAACTAAGTAAATAGCTTTTGATGAACATATGTAATTTTCTCTGGATCTTCATGGGCACATCACATATCTGGATTTTTACGCACCAACATCAGTGATACAATCACTTACACAAACTATTTTGAATCAGAACTGCAGTTTTCCAACTGTCGTTCCTCATATGGTAATTCTTTTATATGTTGGTTTATCACCCAGCATTTGAAAGGTATCTCATCAAGTGCATAAAAATTCATAAACCCTGTACAGGTCTAACAGACTAAAGCCTTGTTGACACGATAAGAATATCTCCTGTTGTCAGTACGAAGTGCAGCTAATACAGCAGCAAAACACTTTTAGATGCAAATCTAGTGTAGGGCAAGCTCTGTTAAATGCTCTTTTGTAAATTATCATTAAGCCCACCCATTGTTTCTGGGACAATGTAAGGACTTGATCTTGCAAGCCCTTACTTGTGTGAATGGTCTGTGTTCATATAAGCATCCTTATAGGCACTTGGAAAAAATTGGAACCCTTCAGGATTAAACCTGCTATATAATTCTCAATTGAATAATAATAACTACTGCTAAAAAAGTCTATGGGGTAGAGAGCAATCAAAATGGGGTGAAAAAAAATTAGCTTCATCTTTTCCATGGAAAGTAACAAGACTGCAAATAACAAATAAGGAGTTATGAAAGTGAGGTGCTGAAGAAGTGGATTACTGGTCACCTCAACCTGAAAGACACTAGACTAAAACTGATGTGCTTTGAGCTGAACACTTGACATTTCTGGGGGAAGAATAATCAACTGTTAAAATCAAATGCCCCAACTTTTGGTGCATGTTTTAGCAATGAGGCTATGCATCTGCATATCTGTGTGTGGATAAACTGATTGATCTGAACTTCTGGAGACTGGAAGAGATTTGATACTGATATCACTGCAATACTAAGGCAATGTTGTTACCTGCTTTCTCCTAGTACATACCAAGCTCACAGCTGAGTCACCAACTTGCACAGAGCTCTAATATTTTTGCAAGGGGCGTTTTGTTTGTCCTCTATTAACTTAGGCAACGTTAGCTGTGTCTGAGTACTTCTGAATGCCATCTCACAAACTAGCTTCGTATCAAACCCTTGAGTTATTTTCCCAAGCTGTTCACCAGCTCCCAGAGTACAATAACCAGGAAGCTGTTTATGAAAGTAGAGGGTCTTGGTTTAAATCAGGTTTTAAAAGGTATTTCTTTACTCAGCAAACTTCTGAAACATGGTGCAAAAGTAGGTCGTGGAGGCAGAGTGCCTCATCAGGTTTAAAATGAATTAGATGGATGAACACCAGGTACATAAGAAGTCTGTAAATGGCTAGGCAGAGGTGTGCTTTTCTGCTTTCCATGTACAGAAGCTGTTAGTGAGCTGCAGAAGGTGCCCAAACTCTTGTGCTCTTGTGGTTTTTATGAACTGCATCTTCTTCTTGTGGTTCTGCAGGCAGACCATGGACCATGTATAAATGTCAGTTAAAACTGCCTCATTATTAGTCTCTCTTCTTTAGGAGAGCTTCCTCACCATAAGTATTCTTGAAAAAAAAACACCTAATTTTTTCCCTGGGAAGCTCAAACTTCGAGCTAGATTTTTTTTTTAGGTGGTTTGGTTTTTTGGGTTTTGTTGTTGGTGGTTTTTTTTATCTAACGGACTGGGCATTTTGCCATTTCCTTGCTACACCTACTCACGAGAACAATAACTGGTCTGTGTTTTTCCTGCCAAGTCAAAATCTTCAGGAAGTAATTTACTTGGGGCATTTTGTGATTCTGTGGTTTTCTACTCCATCATAATACTACCAAGAGACCGAACACTGTGGGACAGTCCATTTTCATGAAAGGATGAACACTAATGTGACATAATTACCCAAATCAGCATGCTAAGAAATTTCTCTTTCTTTTCTCAGTTCTATTCATTGTAGCCATTTGAGGTCAGACCTTACTTGAGAAGGCTTAGTCCTGCAAGGCTAGAGGGATTCTTTCAAGAAGCTATACACCTTCATCTCCTAGAGCTTTTCCATAGCAGGATGTAAAGGTGCTCTGAACCATGTGGTATCTGACCCCAGCACTTCAATTCTTTCAAAACCTGCAACACTTTGCCCATGTCCCAACTTGCCAGATTCTCTCTCCTGAAAGAGAATTATTTTGATTTTAGTCATTTTTACGTCTTTCTTCCTAAAATGATGGTGCTTACTGTTAAATTTCACTGTGCTACTCTTTGCTTTTGAGCTCTGAACATCTGTTGCTTTTATGGGATAAATTCAGGCTGTTGGCTAGAGCGTTAAAGCTTCTGGGGAGGCTGTTCAAGTTCCTGCACTTTGTGGATTTATTGCCAGTTGTTGACAAACTTCAGCAGCTTAGCAAAATCTTTGGACACCGGTTTGAAGGATTTTGCTTCAGAAAAGTAAAACCTTCATACTCAAAATTTACCTTTCAAGTTTCCCTTCTTTGATTTGCAGGTGTGGGTATCAGTTGGTACATTCCTCCGTCAGTACAGTTCAGCACCCTCTACAGCTCAACTCTGTAAGGAAACATGTGAAAAGAGTATTAGAAAGAGATATCCCTCCTTGGGAAATTAGCAAGGAGAATGAACATAAAAATAACGTTTAATTTGTCTCTAAATCTAATTGCATGTTTGCTGAGTGATACTGGCATTTAAATGGAATTAACTTGGCTGTGTGTAGGAGTATCAGTAAGGTAACTCAAAAATATACTTCGCCTATTTCTGTTTCAATTATGCATTGGAATACAATTTTATGCAAGGCTAGTTTAATGGGGAAACAATATTTTAGAAGGTTGTTTTTGCAGCCATAAAGGTCAACAGGTTTATTCAAGTATTTATTTATTTATTTGTTCCTTTATTAATGGGGGGGAAAGATAAGATATTAAGGATATCTAAGATTTTTATGTGTTTTTCCACATCTACCTTTTGTTACATGCCAAAACATAAATATGTTACTGTCTTGACTCTTTGCAGGGGGCAAAGCCTGTCCCCCTGACCGAGCCCTACAGGAGCACCGTGCCTGTAATGATCATCCATGTGTGCATTTCTTTTGGGAAACTTCTCCGTGGAGCTCTTGCTCTGAAGATGCTCTGGTAACTGCGCTCAATAGAACCCTTAATTGGAGTGGAGAAGCCTCTTGTGGAGTAGGCATACAGACGAGGAAGGTCTTCTGCGTGAAGAGCACTTCTGGCCAGGTCACACCTAAAAGGTATTTAAAGAGAGGTTATTAGTGACTATTTGTAGATACATACAACAGATGGCATATGAAGGCAGTTTTCAGCTCATGCATGGAATCTGCAGCCTTGAAAAGAGTTTTGTTTTGGGACTAATTCTCCAGCTACTACTCCGTCACTACTACGAAAGGGATGCTAATATGTTACAAAAATAAATAACTAGCCCATTCTTAATTTTCTGTGCAAATCCAAGCAAAATGCATTCTTTTAGTGCTATAGATCTTTTTGCTGCAGCTCCTCTGTTATTCTAATTTACAGTTTCCTGCAAATATTTTTCCTGAAGGACAGATGTGAGGAAAATATAAAATACATCTGAATATAGTGTTCATCAATATGTTATTAACAATAAAATAGAAAGAGGAAATAGGATTTGCATTATATTTACACCACAATAAGGCAGAACCATATGTGTGATCTATATCATTCAGTTGATTTATATAGCTTCTGTAATGTGATACAAACACAACAAAATTATGCATTCTGCAGTGCAAATATTCTGAATTTGGCTTTGCTTTACTAAATGAGGAAAATAAGTATCACAGATGTTTTCCCCAATATCAAAAAATCAAGACATTGTTAATTATTTTTTGCACTGTTAATGAGTCTAGAGACTTAGAACCAAGTTCCATTGCTTACTGTAGCTCTTGAAACAGTCCTGCTTGTATAACCAGACTGTGTTAATTTCAGTAAATTAAAATTCTTGAGGTTAATGGGATTAATTAAAAGGAGAGAAATTTAGTGTTCATTTATACCTATAATACATTGATATGCTGTAACTTTACCTAATTAAGTGTATTGTTTATAGAGCTGTATAATGTCTATAATAGTTGTTTTTCCCTCCACTTTTGGGATGGAGTAAGGGGAAGTGGAACCAAAGCGGGTAAGTAAATACTTAGGTGCAGTATGTGAAGGGAAAGCAGCGTTTAATTGGTGGAAAAATCCTGCCCTAAAGAAGAGATTTGTGTACTGGGGACTTTGCAAGGGGTCTTTCCTTGTCTTTGGCATAGTATCTTCTGTGCCACAACATTCCTTGTTTAATGGATGGACTGCTGAGTCCTTGAAAGGACTTACTGACCTTGCTTCTTTTGCTGCTGTGCTAGGGTATTGTTCTTACAGCGATAAGCATCTTAAAAATAAAAACTTTAGACCTCTAGAAGTCTTCAGGAAGATGGTTCTAAGTGACTGAATTAAACCTCTGTGTTTCAGAATGAAACATGGCTCCTGCCCAGGTGGGTCCAGACTGGCCTAGTACTGGGGTGGAGCTGGTGCCAGTTGTGGCTGTTTGTTTTATGTTTGAGTTGATGAAAACTGACCCAGTGTAATGTTGGATTTACAACTGCTGTGGTGAAAGTCTACCATTAATATGACTTCAGAAACGGGATAAGCCATGTAAATTTGTGTGCCAGCCTACCTGTATTTTTTTGTGTTCTTCATTTTCCTTTATTTCATAAAGAAAAGCAACACTACCTAAAGAAGGTGCCAGGCACAAAAAGACAAATGAGATTTTTTGCAGAAAAAAAACAACTACAATGTCTTCTGTTAGATAACAGAAATCTCCCCTCTAGGATAATGAAGCTTAATGAGAAGACATGTCTCTCTATATTACTTTTCTTTTAAATCATACCTCTAAGTATCTTGTTACTATCTCACTAACAGAATCATGACTTGAAGATGTATTTTCTTTCCTATTAGGGTTTCGTGGCATATTCCTGTTTCATGTGATGTAATTTTATGTTGCATGCATTACTAATATTTTCAAGTCATCTTTCTCACAGCAATTAGTGAAAATTAGAAAAGAATATTTCCCTTTCTTTTCACTCATTTAAAATGCAAGATCTGCCTGATTCCAGAAACTGGTCGCTTTTTCCCCCTTTGAGATGTGATGAGTTAACTGTCTGTGTCTGAAACTTTTATTAGAATATGCACAATATATTCTTCATTTAGGAGTTAAAAGTGAAAGTAAATCACAGAGCTCTTCTTAAATAGCAATCACGGTTTCAAAGATCACTTTATGCTATTTTTGTGCTTTCTAGGAGTTGAAAGAGGAGGAATATCACATCAATCCTTAGACACAACACATTTATAAGTGTTTTGCAGTTACAAGTGATTTGACTAATCTGAGGGGTGGTTATCCCCTGCTGCTCTGCCCTGGTGAGGCCGCACCTGGAATACTGTGTCCAGTTTCCAGCTCCTCAGTAAAAGAGGGACAGGGATCTGCTGGAGAGAGCCCAATAGAGAGCTATGAGGATGGCTGTGGGACTGGAACATCTCTCCTATGAAGAGGGACTGTAAGAAATGGTCCTGTTTAGTCATGAGAGGAGAAGGCTAAGAGGGATCTTATCAATGTCTATCAATACCTGAGGGATGAGCATCAAGAGGAAGGTGCTGGTCTCTTTTTTGTGGCGCCCAGTTATAGGACATGGAACAACAAGCATGAACTGGAACACAGGAAGTTCCACCTTAGCATGAGGAGACACTTTATCATGAGTGTGCTGGACCACTGGAGCTGTCTGCCCAGAGAAGTTGTGGAGTCTCCTCTGGAGGCTTTCAAAACCTTTCTGGATGCTTTTCTGTGTAGCCTGCCCTAGGTGAATCCTGCTTTGGCAGGGGGGTTGGACTCAATGATCTCTGGAGATCCCTTCCAACCCTTAACATTCTGTGATGGTTGTTGCATGTTGTGTTAAAACAGGACTACTTTATAAACATAACTACTCACTTTCAGAGGTAATAAATATGAGTGTTTCACTTCAGTGAGCCTTGTATTTTAGGTGTCTGAGACAGACATATTTAGCCTGCAGTCATCAAGACAGGCTCCACATTTATTATTATTCCTTTTTGAATATTTGAAGTGTACTAAATTCTGTTGGGTTACATGAGTGCAAAAGAGAATCAAAATGAGGCATGCTGTGACCAGCAGTGATATCATTGGTATGGCAGTACACTCACAGCCCTGTGAGAGTCTTGGGAGTCAGACATATCCCCAGAGTTTTATTTATTGTATTTTGTCTTTGGTTTTGGCTTAATAGGTGTCCAGAGTCCATCAGACCTGAGACTGTGCGTCCATGTCTCCTCCTCTGCAAGAAAGACTGCATTGTTACTCCTTTCAGTGAGTGGACTCGCTGTCCCACAGCATGTCAGCCTGGTAAGCCTTTAGGAAGAGGTGAAAATCTGGGGGGGGATGAAATTGTAGAATTGGCCTAGAAATGTGTGGTAGTTTTAGTTCAAGTCTAATAATTTTTAAGGCATCATCTGAATACATTTTGGGCTTGGGATGTTGTTAACACTGACATTAATGGAAGGGATGGGATCCCTGCAATCAGATTTGGATCCGTAAGTTCTCTTTACCTGGAATAAATTGCTCCTGTGCTTCCTTCTGGAATTATGGGACTGAATCTGCTGTGAGAAAAAAGGCTGAGAGAGCTGGGTCAGTATAGCCTGAAAAGGAGGAGGCTGAGGGAAGATCTCTTTGATGCTTGTCAATAGCTATAGGCCAAGTGACAGCAGGATGAAGCCAGACACGTCTCAGTTGTATCCAGTGACAGGACAAGGGGCACATGAAGTTCCACATCAACGTAACAAAACATTCTTTACTTTGAGGATGTCAGAGCACTGGAACAGGCTACCCAAAGAGGTTGTAGACTCTGTCTCTGGAGGCATTCAAAACCTGCCTGGATCTATTCCCATGTGATTTCCTCTGGGCGATTCTGCTTTAGCAAGGGGTTGGACTAGATGAAGTACCATCCAACCCCTACTATTTTGTGATTCTGTGATGCTGCCTTCAAAGTCAGAAGTCCTATGTTCCAGTGTTGTATGGCTATACATGAAAATGCTACATGACATGAAATTTATTTCTCTTGACCAACCTAATTATATAGGTACCTATATGCAGTGGTAGAAGCAACTCTTTAGCCTCGTGGGTTTTCAAAGATGATACATTTCTTTGATCCAGTTGATTAGCTTTTGGACACAGTTTATGGAAGCTTTTTTCCTAATGATCTAGAGCTGGGGTTTGTGACAAATATGTGTGTTTCACTAATTGTTCAGATGAAAGCCTTCTCAGCTATCAGAATGCTTCATTATTGTTGGTGCTTTCCTTGTCCTTCAAAGATTCTCACTAGATGCTCTAGCACAGTCCTTGTTAGATTTTACAGGAAAATGAGTTGCTTTCTAAAACAGTGAATCCTGTTTTAATTAGCAATTTATTTTTAGACTTTAAACGAGCTGCCTATGAAGAAGCAGAATAAATTACCTGGTAAATTACTTTGTTTATTAAATAATAGTCTACAATTAAAATGAGAAGAAATTAATTATTTAACCTGCTTGGCAATGGTATCATTTTAATATAATTCTAAATTAAAACTTCTTAGATGGGGGAGTTTGCTTTTTGCTAAATCTGTTATTGATACGGCTGCATTGCAAGGTCAAAGTTTTGGGGGGGGGGGTTTAATTTACTTTGCATTGCACAGTTAAAACCTCAACACCATAATGAAATTTTGTAAACCACTATACATATGTGAGTGGTTAGAAGTTTGGGGCTTTTTTAATAGGAATGTTGTACTTAGTGAAAACAATATACAGATGGTGAATTACTAAGCAGATCAAGCAGGAGCAGGTATTGCCTGGCAGATTTAAAATTAAATGTGTGCTAGCATAAGATCAAAGCTTAGACAAACATGTAATCACTAAATCAACTTTACACACAACTTCACCAGTTAAGCTGTTTGTAGTTTATATGAGAATATGCATCCAAGTTTACTACCTAACAATAAAAAAGCTGACATTTTCCCTACATTTAAATGTCATCAGACAACTGGCTGTCTTCTGGCGAAGGTTTATCTCATACCTCACAAGTGCAGGCAGCAGTGAACTTAGGGCAATAACAGATGGACGGGAAACATAATTCACAAAAGAAGTGCAATTGAATCCAAACACCTGTTGGTGAGGCAGGAACAGGGAGGTGGTTGCAAGTTATTGATTCTCTGCCATTTCAGATGCTTAAAGGTGACGACTGTCTACCGCAGTCTTCTGTAATATATCTGTTTTAGTGGGTCTTTGAGGATGAATCGAAGCAAGAATCAAAGAATCAATATGGAGTTTCAGAATATGACATGGTTTGAATGAGCAGCATGTAGATTTTCCTGTCACCTGCTTTCCTGGTGGTCAGAGTGTTCTGGAGAGCTAACTGCTTGCTATGGTCTCTGGTTTCTCAGCATAGATTTAAAGTGGGGAGATGAAAAAAAAGGCAACTACTGGCAATAATTAACATTTTCCTGAAATCAGTACCTGTAAGTACCTTTCCTCTTGTGGGCATTGGTTGTCAAGGGTGAAGTTTAGAAATTTCACTTAATTGCCTAAACAAGTTTACAGACCTGATGGAAGCCTGAGCAAGCTGATCTAGTTGGGGACGTCTCTGCTTACTGCAGAGAGGTTGAACTAGATGACCTTTGAAGATCCCTTCCAACCCAATGTACTCCACAATTCTATAAATTTTAGATAGTAACTGTCCTATTTATTTCCCCATGTCTTAAATAGGATTTGAAGTGAGATGGGGTAAAAGTTGATCAAATATGCCATGATAAGAAATTTCAGTGACCTCTATTGTGTCAGCTGCCAAGGATCTGCCACTTCCAGTTCTCATAAACAAACCAGAGCTGGTCCAAGTTGAAGACTCATCCTTTCAAAAGCTCCTATCAGTACAAAAATGCTAGAGACAGCTCTGATATTTTTTTGACTGAAATCTCAGAGACTCTGTCATTGTTTGTGTGCTTAGAGCAGGCTCTGCCTTCCCCTCTAGTCATGAACAAATAGTATGAAGCTGAGTGGTTCCTCTAAAAGCTGGGCCAGATATAGCACACTCTGCTGTAATCAACAAGTATTTTGTACCTCACCTGAGAATGGCAATACACCTTTCTGAGCCCTGGCAGGGTACTGTCTTGGAGTTCAAATGAAGAAGGTAAGATGAAGGGAGGAATGGGAAGAGTGGACTTATAGGAGTCCTGTGAATCTGTGTGTAAGGAGAGGAGGCTGATAGGACAGGCTGATAGGCCTGAAATTCTCAAACAGCCTTATCCGAGTTGCAAAGTCAATGACATAGAATGGTCTTAAGATCCTGAGGCTTGATTTTTGTCAGGAGGGCAAGGTGTCATAGCCATGCTTGAAATCAGCTGAAGTTCAGCTTTAAAAGGACAATCCTACATAATGCTAATACACTGGAAAATCAGGCTGTAGCAATTTTAAATGAGATATAAAAATTATGTTCATTAACATTTGTAAGAAACGCTGTAGAAAAGCCAATGAGGAAATTCAATTTGGAAAATGGGGTTTGAGTAATGCGCAATAAATGTTGAGGATAATTTAGTTTCTTGAGGTGAAGAAAATTACTGAGGGAAGCTCATTTAGATTTGGTACCGATTAATAGAAAGGAAATGGCTAAAATTCTAATGGTAGTAGGTAATTTGAATGAAAATCATCCCAAAGTGATAGAGTTCATGATTCTTAGAAGAAGGGAAGGATGGCAATATCAGCAAGACATTTTCAAACCAGACAAACTTCAACAAACTGAGATAATTGCTAGCTACACTTCTTGGGACCGTGTTCTGTTCAGAATGCTACCAATGAAAAGTGTACAAAGGGCTGAAGCTCTACTGGAGTCTACTTCCTGTCCTAAAACTATAACAATAGGAACTAGTAGCACAGGCAAACAAGACACATGTAGGTCTGTATATGACTTGCATGTTCAAGGTTCAAACCATGAAGATAAAACAGCGATCACAGCTACATAAGTCCTTTTTTAATCTTTCCTCATCGTAAGAGTTGCTCAAAATTTTGTTTCCTTTTTTTTGGTTTTCAGATTGTTTTAAAAAAATTAGAAGCAAGAAATCAGTATGGAAATTAAGCTATGGGATGATATTAGATAACAGTATCTGAAGGGGGCCTACAAAAAGGCTGGGGAGGGACTTTTTAGGGTATCAGGGAGTGACAGGACTAGGGGGAATGGAGCGAAGCTGGAGATTGATAGGTTCAGACTGGATGTGAGGAGGAAGTTCTTCAGCACAAGAGTGGTGAGACCCTGAAGTAGGTTGCCCAGGGAGGTGGTTTGAGCCCCATCGCTGGAGGTATTTTAGGCCAGGCTGGATGAGGCTCTGGCCAGCCTGATCTAGGGTAGGGTGTCCCTGCCCATGTCATGGGTGTTGGAACTAGATGGTCCTTGTGGTCCCTTCCATCCCTGACTGATTCTGTGTAAATGGGTTAAAAGTAAGGGGAAACTGAATCAATTTTACCTCCTTTACTTTCTGATAAGTAAGGGAAACACAACATGGCCCACGTGCAATTGTTGCCATTGTTTCTTGTCTGCAGCCAGAAGAGGAGTGGACTAAAGAATAAGTATTTCTAGAAATTAGATGTCCACATGCCAGTAGGGATGTTTGAGTAGAGAAGGAAGTTATAAAATAATGCTGGGGCATCTAGTACCTGTCTTCTGGGTGAGAAATTGTTAAGTAGTGACAAACCTAACCAACCAGCACCCAGCAGCCAAAAAAGAAAGAGTCGGGGAAATTGTAGAGCACTCATCCTAGCTTCCTTGTGTAGAAAAACACAAGAAGTTATTACCCAGGGTGTAAACATTCCAAGAATCAGATTCTAATGTACTGACCAGTGTGAATTTATGGAGAACAAATCGTGCCCAATAAATTTAATGTCCTTTTCTTAACAGTGTAGCTGCTGTCACTAAGGAAAGTGTAGATTTTTGACACATTAAACTTTCATCAGGAAGCTAAGGAACAGTGACTTGAATTAAATCACTGTTAAATGGGTACTTAGCTGCTTTAAAAACCTCACAATGCATATCACTCTGAAAAGAGTCTGTCCCTGTCTCCTTTAATGTCAGCCTTCAGGTATTGATACACGTTGGCAGAATCATAGAATGTTTTGGATTGGAAAGGATATTCATAGGTCATCAAGTTCAGCCTTCCTGCAGTGGGGGATTAACAGAGCCCTGTCCAACACTGATAAGATCCTATGAGCCTCCCTCTCTGCAGGTTGAAGAGTCCTAGCTCTTCTGATTTTTTTCTTTAGTACCAGATGCTTCAGTCCCTAAACAGTGTTTGTGGCCATTCATGGGACTCACATTGCCCATTTTCTTTGTCCCTTTGGCAACCCCAGAATTGTACACAGCACTTGGTTGTCTCGCCATTGTTGACTAAATGGATTACTGCCCTTAACCTGCTGGTGATAGTCTTCCTAATGCAGCCCATGATGCTGTGGCTCTTCTTTGCTGCAAGTGTGCATTATTGCCTCATGGTCAGCTTGTCCATCAGGACTCCCACATCCTTCTCTGCATTGCTGCTCTCAGTCATTTGGCTATATTCACGATCAAACTGGAATGTGAGCCAAGAAGAGTTCCACAGAAAATTCTTGCCTCAGTTCTGTGGGATGTTTGCTGAACAGGTTGCACACTTGAATACTACCATTACTGGATAGCACAGACCTGGAAGAGGTAGCAAACACAACAGACAATATATGAATTGATATTGAAGTAATTGAGAAAAATTATTTGCACAAAACCAGAATGGGAAGTAAAGGCACCAATACTCTCTCAGGCATTTCTGGAGATACAATAAAGTACAAAATGAATGAAAGTTCACAATTTGAAATGCTGAAACTTGTGTTGGGCTTGTCAAGCTCATGGGTGAGTTGAATGTGAAACACCAAAGGTGTTACCATGCTGTGTGCTGGTGAGGCTGCAGGTGGGATTCCTTGGGCACAGTATCCTAAGAAAGTGAACAAGAGGTAATTGGTTAGGACCTATGAAAAACTGAGTTTTCTTAGAAAGAGGAAGACCTATAGTGGAGGCAAGCTTTTGAAATTGTATAAAGATTATAAATCAAATGATAGGGATAAACTCTAATTTTGACATCTAGTAGACAGAAGGTAAAGGTTTATCTTAATTTATGGGAGTGATGACTTGGGCTGGATTTTAAGGCTCTCTGTGAGGCTTTGCAAGCACTGAATCAGGTATCTGAATGGAGACCCTAGGAAGCTGTAGAGCTGCCTCAGGTAGCAGCTGTTAAAGAAGCAGAAGGTGGATCACCCTAAATGCGCTTCTGCCTCAGGGTAGCAGCTGGGGTGAGTAACCTTCTGCCAGGTCCAAAGTCCCTTTGCAGTGATACCACAGTGACAGCACATGTGAGGGAAGGCTTGTATAACTCCCTATTTTTAGAGCCAGCCTTTTCCACTGGATCTGTGCTTGTACTTTGTGTTCATAGTGTGATGTTTTGTTGTTTTCCTTCTACTCTAATTCACTGTTTCCTTCTACTCTAATTCTTGTTACTGCGGCTTTGGCCTTGTCTTGAGCTTTTTAAGTGCGCCAGTTTGCACACCACTTTCCTGTCTTGGATGCATTTGATGAAGTCCACTGTTAAGGGATGTTTTCCTGGTCTGGAATCTTTGATGGGAGTTTTGCTGAGATCTCTTTACAGTTTTCTAACATCTGTGAATAACTGTATTCACAGATGTACTAATGCCATGCAGAGTGTTTAAACCAGCTCTAGATTTGTACTTACCACTTATGCAGTCAAGGTTTCCATTTGTTTTAGCTCTAGAGATACATAAATAAATCTGATTTCTGGTTTTTTTTGTACACTGTATTCTGTGCTGTATGTTTTGTGAGCTGTGTTTCTAGGTAGATTGATCTCACACTGACTCAGGTTAAGTAGAGAGTTAGCCTCTGTTGGTTGCAATGGTTTTCCTATCAGAAAGTTATCATCTATACTTTGTAGACCCATAAAGATGAGTTAGTGGTAGCAACCTGAGACCACCAGAATGTGTTTTCAGAAACAAAATCTTCCACTATGACAGTTCATTTTTCTATTTTGTATATTTTTCTCCTGTTCAGATGTTTGAATATTTGCTCATACTCATTTTCTTGTCTGATTTGATCTTTTGTTAAATAGGCATTTTTTGATGCATCTCTTAGGCTGTTCATTTGTGAACCTTTCAGGGGCTGCTCTGCTGAGCTACTAGCAACTTTAAAGCAAGTAACAGTAGCTTTTGGTCCAGCATACCATTCCTTCCTTTTAGGTAATGCCAGGGTGCTCACACCTTCCAAATATAAATGAAACACAAAGCTTGGTTTTGACCAAAACAGCTAGATCACTAACTCCAGGTACCAACTCTATCTGGAAAGATTTTTTTTTTCCCTTTCTTTTGCAGGCAATGCCACTGCAGTTAAGCAGTCCCGGTACAGGATTATCGTTCAGGATGCTGCCAATGGAGGACAGGCCTGCCCAGACACATTGTACGAGGAAAGGGAATGTGAAGATATTCCCATCTGTCCAGTGTATAGGTAAAAAGTGTTAGTTTGCAGTCAGTCTCTTGCTAGTGGGTATCGAGTTGTGATGGTTTGGGTGTTCCCCGCCCCCGCACACTTTAGAAATCACCCAGACTAGACTCAGCCAGCTCTGGAAATATGAATGAAGCTTATATTTACAGCTAGCAGAATATACAAGCAGACGTTTACAGTATATACAGTTATAGACAGAAATAGACAAGGTAAAAAAAGTAATACAAAAACACAACAGCCCTCCCAGAAACCTAAGTCCCCAGGAGGGGCTCTCAACCACCCCCTCACCTTCCCCCTGCCCCTCTCAACCTTACCCCAGTCCCAAGGAAGAATGGAGGTTCGGCCAAGGGGATTAAGAAGCAAAGGTGAATCAGCCAAGAAGCAAGTGGAGGGTGAGGTTAGAAAGCAAGATGGAGTTCAGCCAGCAGCCTCAGCTCCCCAGCAGGCAAAGTGCCTTTATCTTTTGTTTTGCTTTTCCTTTCTACACATCTCAGCAAGACTGTGAGGGAAGTAGATCTCACCATTGTTTTCATTTCACAGCCTATGATCTAGTTCTTCTCACCAAAACATTCTAGCTAGGCTCAAACTAGCACACCAGTTGTCCAGAAATGACTCGTGTGACTCCCCTGCAGAATTTTCACCAGAAAACAACGTAACACTGGAAAATGCAGTTCTAAAAAAACACTGTACCTGGCAAAATGGGCAAAAATAGAGTTAAAATTGGAGATTTCAGCAAATCTGGCATCATGAGAACAAGCAGCAATAGCTCCTAGAAAAGTTACCTTCCTTGAGGAAGCTGCTACTGGGAACTCCCCCTCAGATGTATCTAAAAATCTATGTAAGCTATTTTGGGACCCATAAGCACTCAGCTGCCTTAATAATTGTGTGCTTATTGCAGAAACTCTTGTCTTTTCCCTTGATGCTCTCACTCCAGTGAATAATAGGCACTTAAAGAAATTCTGATTAGACAAATAGTACAATAGGGCAATTACCACTCTTCATTAAAATTCTGTGACCCATCTGTTACACATTATTAGTAAACAGAAAAGTATTTTATCTTTGCATAGAAATTTGCAGCCTGCACCTCCTCTAGGACAGGGTCTCAGATCAGAGTGGGGAGCTGAAAGTGGTACTAAAGCAGAGATTGTGCCACTCAGCTGTGCCTGACTGTGTACTGCATAGCACTGCACAGAGCTGCTTTCCTGTGTTCTCGGCTGGCACACTTCCTAGCATAGAAAGCAGACTGGGAACATCACCAGTTGTATGAGAACAGGATTGCAGGAAGAGAGCCTGAACTCAAAACCTGCTGAAGAATTTTTTTCTGTATGTTTTGTGTGACTTTGAATCGTGCCTCCAAATACCAGAAAGGGAAATGTAACTTTGTAGAAGGGCAACCTTGCATCCGAATTTCAGTTTACTATGCTTATTTCAGAGCTTTTTTGATTTAGTTTTTCCTTGAGTTTCCACAGTATATCATCAGGGTTTTTTTTCTTGGGCATGTTAACTCTTTCCCAGTTTTGACCACTTAATTGTGAACTTTTTCCCCGTGCAGGTGGAAGGCTCACCGCTGGAGTCACTGTGTGCTGGTGCCCGATTCGGTGAGACGGGGCATGCTGGGACACAACGAGGCATGTGGACAGGGTTTGCAGTCAAGGGGTGAGCTTTTTCCATTCAGCCTCCAAATATTTAAGGTGTCAGTGTGTGGCATTTAAACAGGACCTTTACTCTTTTACAGCAGGTACTTTGGAAATAAAGTGACTGAAGCACTTGCTTTGCAGAGTGCCCCCATTGTGTACTCCAAGGGCATAGGAGGGACTTTCTGCTTGATATTCAAACGTGCTTACAGTAACCTGCACTTCTACCTAAAGATGAAGCACGTGGGCTTTGAAAGAGTTATCTATTTGTTCTATAATTGTATAATTCCTCTATGAAGTAATCCATTCTTGGTGCTAAAAATGGAAAGGATAATCTCCTCATGATTCTAAATTTTACTAATAGTTTGCCTGAGGTCTGATTTTCATTAAGACTGTTGGAGAAGTTCAGTATGGGTAAAGGATTTGAGCACCTGGTCTTGGTGTGATTAAGCACTTGGAAAATACAGTGATGCCATTGTCTGAACAGAAATGTTGAAAAGAATTTCACTGTTCAGAGTATGTGATCAGTCTGTAGTGGTTCCTGCAGAGATCCTGGAGATTTGGCTGTTATCAGTCTCAGGGGAAACCTAATGAAACCTTTAACAAAAGGTTATTTTTATTGAAAAGAAGAAAAGAAACAACTATACAGGTATGCTAACTGAAGAAACTTGACATAATAATTTGCTTCTTCAGAAGGATAGAAACTGTTCTTTAGAGATGAAGTGAATTTCTTACATAATCCGGAAACAAAGGAAAAGAAAGAAAAGCCCTGACAGTATGTGGGCTGTATCTGGAAGAAGAAATGTGGTTTAAACTAAAGCTCAGAGGAGTAAATATCTTTAACTGGGTTTTGACCACAAGCCTTCCCACAAGATTTTCAGAGAGAGCTCTGTAAATTGAGATGTCCTAAAATGTATTCCCCAGTCTCAGTGCAAAAGGATGATAATCTTTATATTCCAGTAGGTGCTGGAATTTGTATTAATCTTACTCTGACAGGATTTGAAGTGTAGTAAAAGAGTATATCATGCTTATTTTTACACTGTGGAGAGTCTTCTGACAAGGAAGGCTATGTGCTGTTCTAGGATAATCATGGAAAAGGAATCTCACAGTCTCATGGGTTTAAGGCAAAATTTGCTTCAATGCCACATTCACTTAACTGTGGGTTTTGTAACAGCTTTGGTTTTCATAATTACATGTAGTGATAAAATCAATCTGCTAGATATTAGAGGATGAGTGTGATATCTGCAAAATGAGGTCTCAGGGGAAACCCATGGAGGATGATTTTCGAGATACTTCCTACCAACAACAGGAGTGATCTCCATGGAGAAGGCAACTGAAACCAAGCTGCTGGCTGGCCATATTGCTTCTGAAAAATGAGCTGCTGGACTTTCAGTGATTCTGTATCTTCTCTATAGAAGTGGAGCTGGTGCTAGTACCTCACCTTGCTGCTGCTTGAGCTCATCAAGAGCAGCCAGCATGTGAGAAGAAATATTCTGCCCACATATTTTTTAGGGAGTAGCTGTTTAGCCAAGGGTGATGTTTGTGTGTAGACCGTGACACTAGGAGACTTCTGGTCCTTTAATTCTTCATCATGAAGGGGATCTTTGGAGATATCTTTGAAATATAGGTGAGCTGTTCCTGGGGATTTGGGCTTGTTCAGCTTGGAGAAATGTCTAAATGACAGTGAGATTCACAGAGACAAGGGAGCCACACACTTCCCAGAGGTGCGCAGTGAAACAACAGAAGGTAACTGTCATAGGCTGTACTGAGAGAAATTCCCAACTCACTTGGAGGGAGTGTAGTTCCCTTGGAGATTCTGAAAACTTGACTGAATAAGGTCTTGAGCAGCCTTCTCCATCTTTGAGGTCACTCCTGCTTAGTGCAGGCATTCTATCTTCAGAGGTCCCTTCTGTGGTAGATTATATTGTATGATTCTGTGAGTCTTTTCAGTGGCATCTGTGCCATCACTGGAAGAACAGCAGATGTTACAGGTAAGTACTTTCCTGCAATATTCAGCCACCTTACAAATGAGTTTACATTCGAGGTATCACCACCACTCCACACAGTAATTGCCTTGCACAATGTGTCAGCATCTTCAACCAGTAAGTGCTTATTCTCCTGAGAGTATTTATATGAATTTGCCCAATTTCTTTTTTTTTTTTTGCCATGTAACAGCAATTACCCTTTTACCACTGAAGATAATAAGTCTTGCTGTTCCTTAGAGCATTCACTTTTAGAATATTTTATTCCCTTTTGCTGCCCATATGCTGGCTGTCATGTAAATAAGAGGATTTCAGTTTTCTGTAACTGTCTTCTCTAGCCAATTATATAAGGACATTGAATTCTTATAAATGCTTTCTAAAGAAATGAAGTGTATGTTTATGGGTACCTATTTAGAACGATGGCTGAGGAAAAACTAAATCTGAAATGACTTTCAAACTCCGTTCTTTCTCTAGGCTAGATTCTGAGATAGATACTTACAGATCTTGTTCCAGAGGTGTTTTCACTGAAATTGCACAGAACTGTACTACGTAGCATGCAGAAAGTATTAGAATTTGCCTGTGAATAATAGACAGAGTAGGCAAAGAGATGACAGCTGCCTGAGCTGCAGTTTTCATGACTTTATCCTGGAATGATGGTGCAGTAATTCAAGTAGCCTCTCGTTTTGTCTATCAGCTAATTCGTGCAGGTAACAATCAGGCAGATAAGAGAAAAGTAGGGTTTAGAACTAGGAAATATCGTTGTTATTTAAACTTTATTAAGACATGATTCGTGAAAAGCCCTTGAGATAGGGCACACCAGAGTAAAACAGGGTGGGGATGTTACTGTTGCTTGACAGTGACATAGACAACATTTCTAACAGTAAATGAAGAGCTTTACAAGCTTTTCTACTGCTATATAGCTGTCATTTTCCTCGACAAGTGACTAATTTACTAGAAGGTGTCAAGACTGTGAGAAAATTGCTTCTGCTTTCAGATGCTCTTCATTGACTTTACTGTTCTCTGATGTTTGTGATGGAGGATCCTTCAGGAATGACCTCTCCCATCAGAGCTGACATGAGCAGCCACCTTAGACATTTACATTTTGGGGGAAAAACCTGTTGCTCATTACAAGGGATCATTACGGTTTAATTAGTGGATGGAAAGCCTGTTTTAAGCAAGTGTCTTTGAAGGCTGCTTCAAAAGCCATTGATAAAGTAAATAGACACACATTAAAGACAAGTCTGCTTTAAAAGCTAGTCTTGAAAGTACACCAATAATATGGTTCTGAAAACAGTAGTTACTTTCTAAAAGCAAGGAAAAGCTGCAGTAACAGAACATGTCCTGCCACTTCATGATTGTGATTTGTTTAGGGGCTTTGGTGATATCTTCCCCCCCCCCCCCCCATTTAATGAGATAGACTTAATCTCAGAGCTGTAACTCCCCATTACAAAAATACAGAAGTGCCATGGCAGAGAGCAGCAAATATTCTTAGAGAATAATTTATTGGTTTATGAACAAGAAAACTGCAACAAAGCTACCAATGCAGTAATGAGAAGCTACTCCTCTGCTCTGGAGAAGTGTAGTCTGCCTGGCTTACCTGAGGTCACAGGATGGATCAGTGCTGGAGAGCTTCATTGGGCATCTCAGTAGAGTATTTCTTTTGACATGCTTTACTATCAGACCATGTATGATGTATTTCTTTCCTTCTGTAACCAAGTTGTAAATTCACACCACGTGGACTTTGCTAAGATGGTTGGTGTTAAATACAATCCGTTTCAGTTGAAAAGATGATGTATGAACTGACAGCACAAAAGCAGAATGCAGGCAGCACCAGGCTCAAGCAATTTAAGATTTCTGTCTCCTTCATTGCAAGTTTCTGGCTCTTGCTCTGGAGCTTCCTGCTAGCGATAGGGATATTGCAGACAAGACCACCTTTAGACTGATCAAGAAGTTATCATGATGATAACAAAAATTGTAACAATCTGTTATGTATTATTAGTGTGTCTACGTGCAGTGATGGTTCCAGTACAATCTTATATAAAATATAAGCAGACCTGTGATTACAGACCTCAGTTGTGATAAATTAGTGACGAAGCTAACACACATTCTGTTCGAAGCAAGATGAAAGGGTGAATTTTGGTATTGCCTGTTAATGATGCATCTAAAGAAGTATTTCAAACAGGCATCCTTTAGCTGTATTATCTCGTGTATTATCAATCTGTACTACAGCAATGGCCATATATATACTGCTGAAATTATTTTGTGTTAACCTATTTATAATGAGATTTGCCATCAAAAAAGCATCAGTGTTGCTACTTTTTCACACAGAGGATAGTCACACCACAGTTTTTATTCCCTATTTGGTAGGTAGTTAATATAACTGGTGATTAGCTAAATTAACAGATGCATTCATTGTCATTTGAGTTGCAGAATACTTTTGCACAGAATTACCAATTTCAGGAGGTATGCATTAGAATCTTTGTTATAATTTACAGGCTAGAGGCAATGTGATAACCTAAAGTTTGTACTGAATGCGTTTATGATAGTAAATGTGGCAAAGACATGGATTGCTTCAGTGAGATGGTGATATTTTATGAGCAGTGCTTTGTGGTGCAGTCCTGTGTATAAATCTCTCCAGATGATAGCAGCTTACCTGTCATCAGTAGCTCCCTCCAGTATTAACTTTGCCTGGTAGGACAATGGCACTTTGAGCCTTATTCTGAGGCATGCTGGGGCTTCATTGGGCTAGTCAGTGTTTGGTCTAATGACAGTAGTCTAGGGTAATAGGTGGTCACAGGGACACAAATGGGAGCACAGCGAGCTAAACTTGAGTGGTCCCAGATGGCATCAGTCTGGACAACACCTGCCTGGGAGCTGGTGGCATTGGTAGCAAATAGTTGAGGAGAAAATAATTACCAGAGTAAGGTCAGAAGTTGAATTTTGTTTGTTTTGAAAGGAAAAGTCTGTGAAGCGAAGTCTGTCTAGGATGAAGATTGGTTTGTGGGCTTGCTGTTCCAGAGTGGAGAGCCTCAGTCTCAGCCACACCTGATCAGGGCTTCACAAGCAGTTTCCCAATGTAGATGATTTTCATCATATTGCAAATTCAGAAGTACCTGTTATCTGTATTACTATTTTCTTGTCACTGATCAGATGGAGAGTAATAAGGTGATAAGGAACAACCAAACCAGAATTGATTTACTATTATGTGTTTTTGATAATCTGATTTCTTTCTTTCACGAGGCAGTGGGTGGGAGGTTAGGCACTAAAGTAAGCAGCAAGCAGCACACATAGTATTTTCTTGACTTCTGGAGGATGTTGCGTCCAATCCCACATGGCAGCCTCATGTGTGCCATAAGAATTATAAGCTAGGAAAATGCAGAGTGATGTTGTTGTGCAACTTGTTGAAGAACACATTCAGAGCTTTGCTATTTGCTGTCAACCAGAAAGGCCATTTCAGATGGCTTGCTGTGGGACATCCGTACTCTTATCTGTCTTCAGTATTTTTAGTAACAGTGGGTACAGTGAATTAGAGAGTACATCAGTAACATGTCTGGGTAACTCCAAATTGTGAGTACTTTGAAGGCCATGCCAAAAATACATGTTGGATAAATTCAGGCATGCTCTGAACTCAGAAAAGTGACATTTTCATTAAAGAAAAAGAAGTGCAGCCCTTGAACTACATAGGAAGATGGGCAGCAGTACTGTAGAGGTCACTATGGACTAAGCATGAGTAGTGTTATACTGATGTAATGAAACATCATAAAATAATATATTTCTTAACATTTTCCTCCTGATCTCCAAGTTCCTGAAATTTATTCTTCTGATTCCTGAATGAGAATCTTTTTAACAGTAATCTTACCTTTCATTTTTGTTCTGTATCACATTCTGCCCCTGTAAATAACGACCAACAAGTAAGGTCAAATCAAAATGGCAGTGTTCTCTCTTGAGTAATTCTAATTTCTGATTTGTAGATTTAGAATACATAAAGCACCTTTTTTTTCCCTCCCAAAATACCCAGATTTCATTAACAGAGAGAAATTAGATAAGCTCTGGCAAACACCAGTAAATGAATTAAAGTACCTGAAAGATAGAAAAACTTTACCCTTGATTTTACATATTAAACTTAATTCTTGATGAACCACGTGTAACTGTACACAGGAGTTGGAGAGATTTGTGACTGTGGTATGGATGTTGTATGACACAAATCTGGGTTGTTTGTATCTGTTTTCTATCGGTTTACTTGTAGCCTTTCTTTAAATTATTTCCCAAACCCTGGGTTTAACTGTGGATTTGATAGTAAATTAGCTTCATACGAAAATATGTGACAGTGTTTCACAAAGGGGGAGTTGTGGATACCCTTCCCTGAAAGTGTTCAAGGCCAGGATGGACGAGGCCTTGAGCAACCTCACCCTAGTGGAAGATGTCGCTGCCCATGGAAAGGATATTGGAACTAGATGATCTTTAGTGTCCTTTCCAACCCAAACCATTGTAAGATTCTGGGAAGACAAGGAAAAAATCAGGAGAGGGAGACAATAATACAATATTAATGCAATGTGTGCATGTATACATCCTTAAACTTCTTTGCACCAGTCAAATGAGGACGTTATACTATCCCAGACAGATTTTCAATGGGATTTATTTCAGTTTTGGAACGTTAGAATTGACTGGGAGCAGGAGAGGGCAAGGGACAGAAAAGACTATGTGAGATGTGATCAATCAGTTTCCCAGACCAGTTTAATGTATAAGAAATAAAATCATTGCCTGTATAGAAATCATCTTGGACCGATTTCTTAAAACCTGGTGACATAGCAGAGTTATGCATGTAAATGTATGCATGGCTGCACTGGAGCCTGCAGCTAGATACTGGTTTGGGGAATGGAAATTCATCCTCTTGTTGTATTACATCCCACTGATCTCCAGGTAATGTGTTCCCGCAGACCAATTTTTCTTTCCTTGGGTCTTAGTTGATAGGACAAGGGGAAGAAAGATTGATACTGATTTTCCAGTGACAGGTTGTTCACAAAAGAGTGATGGTGGGCTACCCTCCTTTTTTCATGAGAGATGTCAGCAGGCATCACAAGATGCTTACAACAGCGCTAATATATTTCAGTCTGGGTCTGGTCCAGCTTCCACCTTAGCTATAGCTGCTGTACAAGTATTTCATAGGTGGTAGGAGAATTGCCATGATGTTACTTTATTGATGCTAACTGATAGTAAGGAAGACTCCAACTCATTTCTGTCACTGTAGCCTTTTGCCAGCACCATAAAATTTGAGGAGACTCTTAGAGAATTTGTCCTGACAGCAATCTACAGTGCAGCACTTTATCCAAAGGCAACTCAGTAATCTGTAGACTTTCTGTAAAATAAAGATGATGAAAACTGCGTCAGATAAATTGTATGTATTTGATTTCCTTCAAAAACAGGGCAATATATCTCACATTGTAGAAGAAACTAAGCTACATACTGTTCCTGTAGCTTAGCTATATGCGTCCTGACCAACGAAACAAAATACCAGCATCTGAGTACAACGCACAGCAATTTTTGTTGTTGTCTGGGGGAGAGGCAAGGGGGAAATGCCTTTATCAAGCAGAAAAGTCTTCTGAAGCCAGAAGGCATGAACACTGAAAAATGTACACTACAAGCATGTACTAATAGAGGGATTGTTAAAAGATCAAAATAATGAGAAGTAAAGCAGAGGAACATCAAAGCTTTCCAAGCTATGTATTTCTGCCTTTATTAGGAGGAAGGAGAGAAGATGCGGGGAAAGAAGGTTTTAGATCAATAGGAAGTGGTCAAATCACCTCAAAGACAGCACCATCTGAATGTGTACAATTTACAGGAACTGCCAGAGCATCTCAATCATAAAAGTCCCAAAGGATCTGACAGTACTCACACCATATTTAACAGGTACAGAGAGAGAGTCGAGATCATCTTATCCAAAGGAAACTCCTTTTTAAATATAAGGGTAGATAGATTTTCATTTTGTCTTTCATCCCTCTGATTAAGTTCAGCTCTCTTTGGTCCTCCTGAGATTTCTTTCATCTAGTGTGTATTTGCTATGATCTAAGCAACTGTCGTTGGCGGAAGTCATTTTTGGGGTCCTTTTTTAAATGATGGATTGTCATTAAACAGGGTATAGTAGATGAAAGAGGTCCAAGGAGAACCAAACTGTGCTGAGACTTACTGGGGAGGATGAAAGACATAATGAGAGACATAATGAAAAGCATCTTTCCCTTCAACTAGAGACAGGCCCTTCCAATTATGACTTGTTTTTCAGCACCAGCTTCCAGCAGTTTAAAGTCATGGTTATGAACAATTGATTTAGACTTTTTTCTACAAATCTTGAGAAGTTTTTAATGTGTGGATAGGAGGCCTAGATGGTCATGCTTCATGGTTTGTGCAGAGAGTGTTATAAACTAAACCAGAAATCTATTCTGTGGCTGTGGGAGTGTTGTAAGGAGACCTGAACACGCAGCCTGGTGTGCTTCTTAACCAGAAATACAGGCACCATTTCATCTTAAATCTTTGTGTTTCATTGACTTGGAACCTGAACATGAGGGTTTATAATCCTGAATATTTTATATGAGCTCGTGTAACTGTCACTGTAACTAGCTATAAAAATAGCTTATATTTTTTTAATGTTCTTCCTAATCTTTTGGCCTCTGTTTGTATCTGGTATACCTCAGCTTGATGGGTTTAACCCTGCAGTGAGAAAATTATTTTAGTTTCCTGATGATTTTCAATTTAATTAAATCATTCTTTGTTCTCGAGATATTTGAGTCCCATTTGGCCTCTTTTTTTTTTTATTGTTGTTGTTTGTTTGCTGTTTTATATAACACTTCTATGTCCCTCCTGTTCACCTCTCCATGTTGCAGGCAGTACCATTCAGTACTGATTTATATATACTTTTGCTTTTACAAAATTTTCATTTCCTCCTTGCCAGGGTTGTACTGTTTACAAATCCAAAGACAACTCATGCTAAAGCTTCTGTGGTTCATAGGGAAATCGTTTAAAATTCATCTGAGCTGAGCAGGGTAAGATCCAGGCTCTCTGGAAAACAGCCTTAAGGAGAACTTTTCTTCAAATAGACACTTTAAATGGGAAACCTTGAAGCATGACTGAAAATAAGCAAGTTTATTAAAAACCTTTTATGGTGTTGCTTGTTGGGGAAACACTAGAGATGTTTTTCTCCCAGTCTTTACCAGAACAACCTCTTCCTTGCCCATGATGACTTCAGTCAAGTGATACACTAAATTCTGAGTTCTGGAATCATTAGCAGGAAGGATGAAGACCAGTTGTTTATTCTTACAGTACAGGGGCTTAGCTTGGTGTTTACTTTACCTAGCTTAAAAGGGGATGGTTCTGTGTTGAAATGGTGTGGAAGTTGGAGTAGATGATCTTTAAGGTCCATTCCAACCTAAGCCATTCTATGAAGGGACGATCCTGCCTAAGTCAAGGAAACACTAAAGGACTCTGTGTGCTGTTTGGATCTCTCAAAAAACCCAAACTAAACACAACCCCCAAAAAAGCTGTTGGTGAAAGAAAAAAAAAAAAAAAAGAGATGTTGAAGGCAGTGCAGAGTCTGATTTCCAGCAGTTATTGCTTATTGTCAGACTACTAAATTTCAAATTGTATGGGGAATTTCCTTCAGGGGAGCTTGGTAAAAGTTGTAGCTTGCATTTTGCCTTATTCTGCATTAGAGAGAAAGCTCTTCATATTAGAAATGGTTGAGTCACATCTCTTTGAATGATTAAGCACTAGTATTCTACATGAACATTAGCATCCTAAGTGGCAGAACTCATCAGTGTAGCATACTATAAAACTTCAGGCACAGGATTTGTTAAATATGACATGCCACACAGGTTCAAAAGGCGTCCTGATGTCGTGTTCCTTGAATCCAAATTTGTGTATTTATGTTACACCGATAGCTTTATGCCTGCTGTAGAGGTTTTGGACATGAGTTTTCAATTTCAGAACAAATGAATAACCTTGGCTCAAACTATCTTTCAAAATTCCCAGTGTCTTTCTTTCAAATCAGTGCATTAAAGTGACAGTAGAGTAACTGGAAGTGACGGGGATACTTCTGAAGTGCTTGCATTTGAGAGACTGCACCAGGTAACTGTGAAATGGGCAGTATTATGTTTGCTTTACATGCCCAGTGGCGCCTTGTTGTTGGCACTGTTCCTAAATATGCTCAGAAATACTGAAAAATACTGAGCAGTGGATTTAGCACTTTCTAAACCCATCTGGTGATGGCAGCGGTAACACTTTCCTGTTGGAAACACCTTTTCTCCCCTTTAGTTAGCAGTGTTGTCATTGATTTGCTTCTTGAAAGACTCGGGAGAAGATTCAGTCTTCTTTATATTGTAATAAATCAAGAGAAACTTCATCCAAAAAATTGGAATTCCACTGGAATAAAATTACTACAGAAGAAAAAGCCATCTCTATACTTTGATGGCAATAGATAGTAATGAAAAAAATGTCACCTTCTAACAAAGATTTCTCTAAAGTCAATTTTTTCCCTGGCAGCCGCTGGTTTTACCCGGTGCATGCGTCATTTATTAAAGGATTGCTGATACTGGCTTTGTGGAACAAGGAAAGTTTGGAATAATATATTCTGATGTTTGATGGAATTTTCCCAAAGTAGAGTGTTTCGTAATGTCAAAGTTGGATCTTGGGTGTGAAGCCTTGCAGCAAATGTTATTTTTCACTGTTTTTATGGTCAATTGTGGTCGGTGCTAATGTGCCTTCCTGACACTTCACTCAAGTCTCCGTCCTGCAGTCATTTTTTTCACTCTGATACGTGCCCCAAGGTGACTGAAATTTCTTCAAGTTATGTCTTTTCTACTGTCTTTTGGATATTAACTTTCTGTATCTTTGTTTTTATCCTGGTCTTTGTGTAGAAAGGAAATGCCTGAGCCTCATACTGAGGTGCTCTGTATGAGGGAATCTGACCTATTAAAATGTAATAGGCCTGTCGAAGGCCATCTACTTCAGCCTTTGTTTAATTCAAGGTGAAGTAGATCAGCACATCCCCAGGGGATGCATGACGTGAGAGGGCAGCACTCCCAGCCACTGCTGTGTGATAGGAATAGATGTGCTTCCACAGCCTCTGCCCTTGCTGACCACAAGCCTTTGCCGCTTGCTTATTTCATTCCTTATGATCTGGGAGGGCATCTTAATAATAGGTACTTATTAACAGCAGTTGAGAAAATTAGGTGAAAATTGGTCTGCAAAGTTGAGCAGCTGTGTGCTGGCATGATGGATTTAACTCTTCTGTTGCATTTTAGCCCCCAGATGATGTGATGTGGCCATGGCAGACTGGGAAATTTGTGGGACAAATCATATGCACTGTGCTTGTGAGAAGTTGCTTTGGCCAGCAGGTGCTTTTTCAGTACTGCTCTGAAAGGGTTGGTTAGTGGAGCACATCAAAATCGCTGCCTGCAAGATGAATAGGTTTCGTGCAGGCTGCGTTGCTGGTGAAGTTGCATGTAAGCAAACCTCCAAACAGACAGGGAATACATTTGTGCTTTAAAATAAATAGATATCTTGAGTGTCCATTTTCACAGAGTATAAATTTGCATGTAATCTAAGCACATCTGCTCCTCATAATTAGCTTCTGTGGTGTATGAAAGGAAAAGCTACATCAGCTCGATGATACGATGAGATGGATTGCTTTCTATCTGTTCATCATGAAGATTAATTGTAGCATTTATAGGAAGATGGCTGCTTTTTATTAATTTTTGGGTTTAGATCATGTACCTTGCCCCCTTTTTTAAGGTTATTTAAATGTAAATACTTTGCAAATCCGATATGAAAGCACAAACTTTCCAATTTTAAGTGCTTTGATGAGAAACAGGGCAAAATATGTCTCTGCTGAAACTGTCTTATCTGAAGACTTTGAAAGATGCCTGTCTTTTCTAGGGAGATGAATTTCACAGGTAAATGTAAATATTGAAAGTAACCATGAAAGAAATGTAGAAGGATTATGGAATTTCATTTGACCCTGCCAGCCCGTGTTTCCAAGGGGCAGACATCATAATAATGAAACATATTAGCAATTTGCAGTTGGTTTTCTGCCCTTGTAAGTATTAAATATTTACTAGGAATGAAATAATTATTTGATGTGTTTCCAGAGGTGAAATACATTCGAATCTTGGAGTTTAGTTCAGTAAAATTTGAGTATGTGCTTTGTGGTAGGTAAACTTTCAGGTTTACGGTAGAAGAAGTGAATGGGTATAGAAGTTGCATCAGGAATGGTGTGGCCAGCAGGAGCAGGGAGGTCATTCTGCCCCTGTACTCTGCACTGGTTAGACCACACCTCGAGTACTGTGTCCACTTCTGGGCCCCCCAGTTTAAGAGGGACATTGAGATGCTTGAACGTGTCCAGAGAAGGGCGACGAGGCTGATGAGAGGCCTCGAGCACAGCCCTACGAGGAGAGGCTGAGGGAGCTGGGATTGTTTAGCCTGGAGAAGAGGAGGCTCAGGGGTGACCTTATTGCTGTCTACAACTACCTGAGGGGTGGTTGTGGCCAGGGGGAGGTTGCTCTCTTCTCTCAGGTGGCCAGCGCCAGAACGAGAGGACACAGCCTCAGGCTGCGCCAGGGGAAGTTTAGGCTCGAGGTGAGGAGAAAGTTCTTCACTGAGAGAGTCATTGGCCACTGGAATGGGCTGCCCAGGGAGGTGGTGGAGTCGCCGTCCCTGGAGCTGTTCAAGGCAGGATTGGACGTGGCACTTGGTGCCATGGTCTAGCCTTGAGCTCTGTGGTGAAGGGCTGGACTTGATGATCTGTGAGGTCTCTTCCAACCCTGATGATACTGTGATACTGATACTGAGTACAGCTATCAGTTGGCATCAACCTGTCAAGTAGGTTGATCAGGGGAACACAGTGATCCTGTTGTGTTTTCTTCCGTTGTAGTCATCTTCTTCTGTTACCTCAAAACAAGTCAGTGTGTTGGATGGATGGAGGTCAGCCAGACGTTTTTACTGGTGCTGACTTTGTACTAAGAAAGGTGGAAACAAAAGAAATGGTGTGTGGAGAACATTTATTGAGTAAAAGTCTGAAATTTGGGTAAAGTTGCAGGAGATGTGTACAGAATTTAGCCTACTATGTAAAAATCTTTCAGGGTTACTCAAGTCATATTGATTAAATGATAAACAAAGTACTTTCTTGAAATCTCACAGAGACTGGCATAAATTCCCTGATTGAATTATACTGCAAACAGAAAGCTATAAGGGGAAATGTCTTTACCACTTACAGTTATATCTTTTTTTTAAAAAAAAAAAGGTTTTCTTATTAAAAATTCCATTCCAGGATTTTCTCAGAAGATAAACTAAATTCAACAAAGAAGTTAATGCAAAAATAAGCTATTGCAATGGCATCAATGAGCAGATAAAATAAGCAAATAAGCAATTTGCAGATAGAGAGTCAACATCCCATGAAATGTTTATAAAGGTAATATTTAAGCTCTCATAAAATCAAATTGTATTCAGATACAATAACAAAAGTCAGTAATAAAACAGTGGTGAATCAGGTCCAGAGATAATCATAAAGCAAAAAGCTCCATTCCATTTCAGAGGTTTTCTTTAGTGCTAAGCATGCTATATGTTTTTGTGGCAACTCCACCCAGTCTTTGGTTTCCTGGTGATTATAGTGTACCCATACAAATGAAGCTGCTTTCTGATGCGGGGCAATTTAGTTATTAAGAAAGCAATTTGGATGTCTTTTAGGGTTCAGGGTGCTGAGCATTTTTGGGATTGTTGTCCTCAAGGAAGCAAGCTATTCTAAAATAAGACAACCGTTTGTTGGTTTCTTTCCCAGAGTCCATCCGTTTGCTACAGAAAGAAAGTTGATCCATTTAACTATTTTGTTTGCTTTGTTATCTGGTGGTTCTTGTTATCTGCAGGATTAATTGTTCCAATATTTTTGTGCAACTGAAAAACAAGCTGATGAGCCTGTTTCTCCATACCCCTCACCCTAAACAAAAAGAATAGAGCTTTTATGTAGGTGTTTGCTTCCTCCGTGAGGTCTCAAAGATGCTCATTTCTGACACTTCAAGATCAGTTTCTGTAAGTTTGCTAGAGCCAGGATTCATTAGAGCAGACAATTTCAAACTAGCCAGCTTAGCTTTGACAGCCTTTTTCCTGAATGAGGACCGAGAGGCCTCAAGGCTTGCAGTTTTTTAAGCGCTAATTGTAACACCCCTGGGATTGCAGCGGATCTGCTCAGAGAAGGCTCGTGTAAGCTCGAGACAATTTTTCAGGAGGTGGGATGGGAAAGTGGAGAGTCTGTTTTTTAACTCATTTGCAGAAGGATCCTTTGTTACCTTTAATGCTCGTTGCTAATTCTGAGTTTTGCATGCTTGTGCTGCAATTTTCTGCTAATCCTCAGGAACCTGACCTAGTTTCCACCTTTTCTTTTGTTTGCAGGCAGTGAATAGCTTTTGACTGAGCTTAGCTGATTGCTTGTACTCCAATTTATCTCTACCATGGTTGTACCCCTTTCCTAATAGGAAAGCTTTGACTTTGGCATTTGTCTTTTTTCTGGAACTGCACCTTTGTTTGTTTTTCTTTTCCCTACCAGGGCACCTTACTTAGCTTTAATGCAAATATATGTGTATGAATGCATCAGTCTACCTGCCTGTGCCAGCTGTAATGGTCATTCTCTTTCAGCCAGCCCTCTACCCTGATCTCCTCCACTGATTTCTCCCGAGGAGCATTTACTCTGTCCCTATCCCAACAGACCAAACTTCACCAAATTCACCAAAATAGTCTATGAATTGTGCTTCCTGAGCTGTTCTGTGTTTCCTGTAGTGACAGATGAAGTGGTGCGGATGATGTCCTCCTACTTACTCATGAGTTCACTTGTCTCAGGTCTTCTTCCTAGCATAGCACACCTGTTCTTTTCCCTTTTAATCAGCCTGGCATTCAGTAGGTCAGTCATTCCCTATAGGCGAGGCCAAAGACTAAAAAGGTCTATAACTTGCAGATAAAATGAAACACATCATCATCATTTGTATGCCCTTCCAGAAGTGCTGTACCCTTTTATGTTGCTATTCCAGTCATGAGAGTTCACCTATGTGATGGTTTGGGTATTCCCCCCCCCCCCACAACTTTTGAAATCACCCAGACTAGACTCAGTCGGCTCTGGAAATTTGAATGAAGCTTATATTTACAGCTGGCACAATTTACAAGCAGATATTTACAGTATATACAGTTATAGACAGAAATAGACAAGGTAAAAAAGGTAATACAAACACAATTCCCCTCCCAGAAACCTGAGTCCCCAGGAGGGGCTCTCAACCACCCCTCACCTTCCCCCTACCCTTCTCAACCTTACCCCAGTCCCAAGGAAGAATGGAGGTTCGGCCAGAGGGTTAAAAAGCAAGGTGAAGCAGCCAAGCAAAGGAGGGTGAGGTTAGAAAGCAAGATGGAGTTCAGCCAGCAGCCTCAGCTTCTCCCCAGCAGGCAAGGAGAAGAGGACAGCCCAGCACGAAGTGCAGAGCAGAAGTGACCTTATCTAATGTTTTGCTTTTCCTTGCTACCTATCTCAGCAAGACTGTGAGGGAAGTAGACCTCACCATTGTTTTCATTTCTCAGCCTATCATCTAGTTCTTCTCACCAAAACATGCTAGCTAGGCTCAAACTAGCACCTATTAGCTCAAATGAGGTTTCACTCAAAAATACATGTTAATGTGGTAACTGTATAAACATTGTCAGTCTGGTTTTTGAGGCTGTATTGAGTAGCTACAACTTTGCTGTGAAACCTTGCTTATCTTAGTTGAACTGTTGTGTGAAGATGGTGGAGAAGCCATAATGGCTTGAGGGTAGGGTCTGTGTGAATCATCATGTACCACCTGTGGAACTGCTGGCACAAGGTACACCAGGCACCCTTTGTGTAGGGGTGGAAAAACAGTTGCCATTTCTTTATTTCTTTGTGTAAGTTACACTGAAAAGAGTAATTCATTATTGGTAGCAAGTGACGGGGTTTTGCTATTTAATATTTTTGTAGGTGTAGCAGATTTCACGCTGATGAAGGATAATTTTATTTTGGAGGATGATTACTTGCAACATGTTTGTTTGGGAATGTTACTGGCAAGTCATAGAATCACAGAATCATAGAATCAGCCAGGTTGGAAGAGACCTTGAAGCTCATCCAGTCCAACCTAGCACCCAGCCCTATCCAGTCAGCCAGACCATGGCACTAAGTGCCTCATCCAGGCTTTTATTGAACACCTCCGGTCCCACCATAACTGTAATGGAAAGTATATTAAACTTCATTTTACACATATATGATAGAAAGGTTGATAAGCATTTGACACATTGAAGAGTTAAGCATTTCTTCACTTCTCCACAGTCTTTACTCATTCATTTGCTGAGAGAGTCAGTCTTGGGACTTCTCAGTGTAACCTGTGTCCCTACCTTCAGCATGCATTTATTTATTTTGTTATTTTATATAGCAGTGTGAAATGAACTTCTGTTAGATTGAACAATGCAGAATACAGGAATCAATGCAAAGCATCATATGAATCTCAGCTGTATTTCACATGTTTGCTGTACTGGAAAACCTTGTAGTCTCAGATTTAAGAGGAGGCTCAGGGGTGACCTCATTGCTGTATAAAACTACCAGAAGGGAGGTTGTAGCCAGATGGAGGTCAGTCTCTTCTCCCGGGCAACCAGCAACAGAAGGAGGGGATGCAGCCTCAAGTTGTGCCAGGGGAGGTATAGGCTGGATGTTAGGAGGAAGTTCTTCACAGAGAGAGTGATTTGTCATTGGAATGGGCTGCCCGGGGGGATGGTGGAGTCAGTGTCCCTGGAGATGTTCAAGAAAAGACTAGATGAGGCACTTTTAGTGCCATGGTCTAGTTGATTGAATAGGGCTGGGTGCTAGGTTGGACTGTGTGATGGTTTGGGTGTTCCCTGCCCCCCCCCCCACTTTTAAAAATTACCCAGACTAGACTCAGTCAGCTCTGGCAATTTGAATGAAACTTATATTTACAGCTGGCACAATTTACAAGCAGACATTTACAGTAGATACAGTTATAGACAGAAATAGACAAGGTAAAAAAGGTAATACAAACACAATTCCCCTCCCAGAAACCTGAGTCCCCAGGAGGGGCTCTCAGCCACCCCTCACCTTCCCCTACCCCTCTCAACCTTACCCCAGTCCTAAGGAAGAATGGAGGTTCGGCCAAAAGGGTTAAAAAGCAAAGTGAAGCAGCCAAGCAAAGGGAGGGTGAGGTTAGAAAGCAAGATGGAGTCCAGCCAGCAGCCTCAGCTTCTCCCCAGCAGGCAAAGCTCCCCAGCGAAGAGAAGAAGCAAGTGCTGTAATCTTTGTTTTGCCTTTCTTCTTTACACATCCCAGCAAGACTGTGAGGGAAGTAGACCTCACCATTGTTTTCATTTCTCAGCCTATCATCTAGTTCTTCTCACCAAAACATGCTAGCTAGGCTCAAACTAGCACAGACTGGATGACCTTGGAGGTCTCTTCCAACCTGGTTGATTCTATGATTCTCTATTAGACTTCTCATTTATTGACAGCCGACGCATTAGTATTGGCAGCTCATCTTTTTTGTATTTTTATTAAGAGGAAAAAAAAAAACGAAACCAAAACAAAACAAAAAAACCCAAACCAAAAACTTCCAACAACTTGCTGCATTTTTTGAGTAGAGGAAAAAAATACTGTTTTCTATGTTGATAGTTTACATGGGTACATGATTCTTATCACACTGATGAGGTAATGTTTTGGTTCGGGGGTGTTTTTTTAAATGTTCTGTGTTTAACTGTGTTCTTGGAGTTGTATGAGTACTTAGGTTAATAGTTAAAGTAGCTATTTGTTGTATTCCTTTTATTATTTTCAACAACTAGAGAACAACTTACTTTTTGCATCTTGGTGCAATCAGTAACTTCACCAATAGTGCTTTTTCAATACCTTTTTTTTTTTCTTTGCTGCTTGACAAATTCCAATTTTGTGTATGTTGTTAATCATGCACCTACTATGTGTGGTATTTAATTTAGTGTTACTCTAACAGATACTTTTGACCCTTACATAGAAGGCTGTGAGGATGTCTTTAGTACACACACATAATGATTTATGAGATAAACAATTCAAGCTTTGTAGTCAGTGTAATGACCTAGTCATAATTTTGGAATCGACTGTCAACGTATACTAAATCTGAGCATCTATTTGAAACAGTAGTATTTCATAAGCTGCATTTGACAGTTCATTATCTTATCTGTGAGAACTCCTCTCTTTCTTCGTCTTGCCTCAAGAACAATATCCCTGCTATTGAACTTTTGGTAAAAGTCAAGGTCACAGCTTTGGAATCAAGTTATATATGGGAATTGCCTGTCTTCATGTTGAAATATGAGCAAATCCAAAGTACTGATAGGGTAATCTAAATCTATGGTATGTTCTCTTGCATTTTATTGAAACTAAAGGATAAGAAGTTTTATTGACTTGTTAAAACTGTTCTTAGTGAAGCCTCCATGAGTTTCTTAATAAACCCATATAGGTTTAAGCCTGCACTTAAAAAAATAGTTTACAAAAATCAAGAATGTCAGTAAATTACAGCATACATGTGACTGTATATCTAGATAGATATATGAGCTCTACAAGGAATGGGTTTTGTCTATGTATTTAGGTAGAAGTGTGATGCCTATATAAAATAACCAAGTAAATGATCTTTAAGCTTTCTGCAAGACGATACAAATACCTTGTCTTGTCTGTGGGATCTGTTTCTTGGACAGGGCTGGGGAATAAGACAGTATTTCAGTCAGAAAATCACCTTTTTGCTCCCCCCAGATTTATATGTCCCTGCTGACTGCAAGAGGGTTGGACTGGATGACCTTTGGAGTTCCTTTCCAGCCCAGACTGTTCTGTGAGTCTCTGAAACACCCCTGTTTTGGGGTTTGAAGCTGCCAGGTCTCCTCCTTGTTCTGTGATAATTTTTTCCTAGAACAAAGTGTGAGGAGAGGCATTGTCTTAGTGTGTGTAAAAGGCTAACCCTCCTGAGGCGGTGGTCTTGACCCTGACCCCAGATCCTCCTGACTCTTCCCTGGAGATTGGTCCGAACCTTACTCCAGGTGTAGTGTTGAGCCCACTCCCACTTCCTATCCAGCCCCTTATAAAAACAGAGGAACTCCCTGGTTTGTTCTCTCTTGCCCTGCCTCCCTGCTTGGCAGCATCATCACCATCCCGTTCTTGCTACTCTTTGTTTTACCACATGGCCATCAATCCATGAGGCAGACAAAACCATGTTATCAGTCTGGTTGTGTATATATATTTTGTATCTCGTTCTCCCTTCCCTATACCTCTTTGTAACTCCTCAAATATCTTTTATTTATTTTTAAAGTTTTCTCTTTTAACTTCCAAATTGAAGTGAGGCTATTTGGGTGCATTTTACCTTTCCCTCTCTACATCTAATTCCCTTTCTTTGAAAAAGGTGGGGAAGAGGGAAAGGCATCCCATAAATTGCTATTGGTTCTATTAACTATATTTGAGTCTCTGGGAAATTCAAACTAGAACCAAGACAGTGTGGAAGACTGATGCCATTTGATTTCGTTCACTTTAAGGGGGGTGAGAAACACCTTTGCTTTTGGTTATACAAAAGGCAGCTAATGTATAATGTAATGAGAGAAATTTCCCAGAAATCCATTTCAATTTATGAACTGATTTGGGTTTGATGCTCTTCTATGTCATATTACTAATATATTAAAAAAAAAAATCTTCAGGATATATGAGTTTTTAATTGTTTTATTAAGAGCTGCCAAAAGTTCCAGTCTTTATAACCTCTTCATATTTCCAGTAATTTGAAGTTCTGCTTATAATTTGACATTGAAGAATGTAGTTCATTTTTTTCATACTTTTGAAGAGAAGTCATTATTTGACTTGTGACCTGTTGAGAGCAATTATTCTGTTCTTTTTCCCAAAGTTTATATTCTATATATATATATAAACCTTGAAGTTTCTTCCTAACAGACATTATTAAGACTTTCTTAGTACTTCTGTGTCACCAAGTGAATTGCAGACTATTTGCTTCTGGGGGAAATGCTGCTTTGAAAAAAATTGCACCTGGATTGTTAAGGGAATTTGTGTGTGTGTTTGTGTGTGACAGATTATGCAGTGAGTAATTTTGTCATGCTGATGTAGCTGACTCCAAACAGTTTAGATTCAAATCTCATTCCACCCCCCGCCAAAAAATCCCAAACCTAACAAACGCATTCTTCTTGTGCTTAGCAATCGATACACTTTCTGCCTGGTTCCATAGTGGATATAAAAAAAAGGTGAGGAGCAGGATTATCCTGGTATTTAGACGATAGTTTGAAAAAAAGCCAGCACTAGGAAAGCTCATTCTTGGGCCCCTCGCTAGAATAAAGACATTGACTTCTTGGAGTGTGTCCAGAAGGGCAGTGACGCTGACAAAGAGTCTGGAGAGCAAGTCTTAGGAGGCTGAGAGGACTGAGGTTGTTCAGCCTGGAGACAAGAGGCTTTCTACAACTATCTGAAAGGAGGCTGTAATGAGGTGGGGGCTGATCTCTTCAGTATCAAGTGATAGGACAAGAGAAACAGCCTCAAGTTGCACCAGAGGAGGTTTAGGTTGGATATTAGCAAAAAACATTTTCTACTGCAAGAGCGGTCAGGCGTTGGAACAGGCTGCCCAGGGAGGTGGTGCAGTCACTGCACCTAGAGATGTCAAAAGTGTAGATGTGGCACTTAAGGACATGGTTTAATGGCCATGGTTGTGTTAGAGTGATGGTTGGACTCAGTGGTCTTAGGGGTCTTTTCCAACCAAAACACTTCTATGACTATGAACTGTGGGTGACTGGACTCCAGTAGAAACGCTTAAGGTTGTAAACTGCATAGCAGAGGTGGGAAAAAAGTCCCATACAGGGCTGCCATCACCTTCAAAGTTTACATCCTCCTTTACAACCTTTGGCATAGTGCATCCATCTGGGAATGAGAGGGATAGGAGCAGGCTGCCTACTTGTCGCTGCTGGAGGACTTCCGCCTGTCTTCATTGAGTTGTGGTAATGATGATCTGCTCGCAGTGTTGTCTGCAGAAACCATGGTCAGTATGGAGTTTTTCTGCCTTACTACTTGACTTGGCTTACTCTTCTGCTGACTGTTTATCTGATAAAATTGGCACAGTCAGTAACCAAAATCCTTTGTGGAATATTTCAACCACAGCACGCTTTTATTGAGCACTTGAGTAGGGACGACTGGTGTTGCATTTGGCTGCAATGTATAGCTTTTTCTCCTTCCATTACTAAACCCCTCTGCTATCCTGTTTCTCAGAGATAAAATACAAAATAAAATTCATATTTGGCCTTCATTCCTTTAATGCCTTTCAAGACCTGCTTTTTCCCAAGGAGTTTTCCCAGTCTGTTGTGCAGAGCTGAGCACTCTGAGCTGTCTCAGCACAAACTTCCCAACTTCTTCCTTCTTTCTGCCATTGCCTCTCCCCACGTGGTGATGCACCCCTTGAAGACACCTGTACTGTAGGTCCAGTCATCAATTCCTGTCAGTGCAGCTGTCCTGATCTCAACACCAGATCATGCAGCCTTTCCACAGTGATGGGAGTTAGGAGCCTGAGGGTCTGATCCTCACCTGGGTGTGCTCAGAGTTGAGCAAGGGACTGCTGTGCTCTTCCAGCCCCCACAGCATCCTCTCAGGCTCAAATTTCCATTCAAATTCTATATTCTTTTTCTGTGTTTCATCTTTTTCACTGCTGGGTCTTACCTTTTCATTTTGAACTGTGGACAACATTATTTTCAAATTCTGGTTCCTGTTCAACCTCACCTTTTTTTGTTGTGTTGGTTTTGGGTTCTTTTAATAAATTCACATCAGTGAGATCTGCTGATGTTGGGTGAAAAGCCAGTAAAATAAAAATCAAAGTTGCCTCCGAGGATCCTCCTCTTCCTTATTTGTTGATTTAAGCCTCCTAGCTTAATTGATTTCTCATTTATTCCTCGTTGGCAGTGACCTTATTGAGCCTGAATGAAAGCAATGGTTTTCATTGCTTCTAGTATTTTGTTGTTAAATTGTTCATTAATTCACAGTGAAGGACATACACGCACCCGTACTTCCCTGTTAGTGTTGCCTTGAGGGTTAGTGTTACCCTCAAGTGGGTTTTTAGGAAAAAAAAATACAGCCAACCAACCAAGCAACAACTTTAATTGCTTGCTGCTTTTTTTTCCCCTTTTCTTTTCTTTTTTTCTTTTTTTTTTTTTTTCTTTTTAGCTGAAATTAATCTTGCATTATTCTGAGCAAGAGAAAACTGTGGATGAAGTCTTGGCGTTTAATAATGTAATGCCGTATTCGTGCCATAAAGTTTAGTAGCTAGACTAATATTTAAACTGTTGAGCAATGTTATTGCTCTGCTAGCCCTCGTCACTTCACACATCTCTCTGCAAGACCTACTTTTGCCTGGGGCTGTGAGGGGAAGATGAGATTTTATTATAACTCTCCTGGATGAGGTACACAGGAACCACATCAGTTGACATTGGCTTTGATATATACGAGCAACAGTTTATATAGCCGTTTTTGCTATGCTTCCACTCTAAAAGTTAATTAACTGATAAGATATAACCCTGGAGCATGGGTCTTCAAATAGGACAAGACAAAGGTTTAAAAGACAAATTGAGACAAAGGTCTGACGAGATGAATGATCTAGAAAAGGCAAAATACCAATGTGGCATTTTAGAGAATCTTTCAGTTCTGTGTAGCTGTGCAATCTTAATTTATTTGGCTGTGCTATGTCAGATTTGCTTATAGAAACGATTACTATGAATTTGTGGTGTGCTGTACTTAAACTTTCATTATAGCAACAGCAAGAGTTAGTTTCACAAGTACAGCACATTTGTGTGGAAAGTTCCCTTTCCTTTGGGCTTCTGATGCGTTAAAAAGCTGCCATTTACTGGTTCTTTGAAATGCACTCTTAGAATTCCAATTATCAGTTCTCCCTTCTGAAAAGGAAATGTGATGTGAATCTTGATGGGTTTTCAAAGTATTGAGTTGAGTTTGCATTGAATTTTATTTCCAAAATAACTTACTCTAAAATGGAAGAAGTAATTACTACTTTGGGCAATTTTGGAAGTTCCTCTGATTACATTTACTTAGTTTTAAGGGAAATGATAGTGTTGGGCATAATTTGCCATAATGTTTGTTCCCTCTTCAGGGAAGAAAGAGTCAGATGTGTTTCTGGTCATTGTGTCACTGAGGCAACCTTGGGTCTGTCACTGATGTTCTCCTTGATGCCCTCCATGGCTGGCATGGACCTGCCTCTCCAGAGGTTCTTGATGCTGTGTGTGAACACTGAGTGCTTCTCAGAGGTGTGGAGGCTGTTTGTACTCTTAGAGCAGAAGAAAGCTGGTAATACATGCTTGTGGTTTATCCACTTTCAGATGAGACAGGGGAGGTAGGCTAAGGCTACATAGAAGTGAGTGGTGTGTCCACTGTTGTGGCATTGGCAGAATATGAACAACCTGCCCCAGAGGTGCCAGCAAGTTACTGTCTCTGCTCTGTGTTTTCACAGCCTCTTGTTTGCCTGAACTTTTTTAAAGAAGTGAGAAACATAAACATAAATCACTTCTGTCAAATTTTATTCCAAGTTATTTTCCAAAGATGGCCTTCCCCTGCTTGAATTGCTCCTCTGTTTAAGTCTGTTGTTGTCTGATCTTGTCATGACACTTGGTGAAAACCTGTATTGGGAAGGGTTCTCCCATAGAGAAGTTTCATGAGAGAAACTGCTCTGAGCTGCAGCAAAGATGAACAGAACTTCACAGGTGAAAAGAGGGTGTAAGTTGAAAATGAAAGTGGTGTTTTGTTATAACCAAGACTAAAATGATTTGTACTGGCAAGACTGTAATGTAAGAAAATAGACTCATAGAATCGATCGTAGAATGGATTTGGTTGGAAAAGACAAAAAAGTTCTAAAATTATCAAGTCCAATCATCCACCTAAGACCATCATGACCATTAAACCATGTCCCAAAGTGCCCTGTCCACACCGGTTCTTGAACATCTCCAAGGATGGTGACTCTACCTGGCAACCTATTCCAGTGCCTGAATGAGGCAGAATGAGTGAGAATAGTCTGAACAGCAAACATAAGGAAAGATGTTTATAATTATTTTTATTGTTCTTAAGAGGCAAACTTCTTGGAACTCCTTTTCTCACACAAAATGTAATGTAGTGTCCAAGTCAGCTCAAATGAAACCTATGAAGTATAGCTAAAAATACTAATAATCCTCCGGCAGGGTGAAAAGTATCCCTAGGTCTGATGCAATTTGCTTTTTCTTTTATTAGTTTGTCTTTACTGCATTTAATTGTTGGGTTTTGGTTTGTTTTGTTGTGAGCTGGTGTGTTTTGGTTTTTTTTTTCCTTTTTCCAGTTAAACAAACCCTAAATTGTATGATCTGAACCAATGGTAAAGAAATCACAATAGAGATTATTTTTTTTTTCTGTCCAAATATTGTATCTGTTACACCTGAACAACCCCATAGTGATCAATCGGTGTTTGGATTGTGTAATTGCTTTAGAAACAAATGCTTGCAAACAAATGCCTCGTTCATAGATGTTAAACAGGAAGTGTAATAGGTTCTGTTCCTTTCCTATTGAAATAAATGTGAGGTTTTCCCGTTGTTTCAGCAGGAATGCAATTTGCTTTATAATCCGCACTCAATTATAGCAATTTGGTGCAAATTTAAGAAGAATAGCAACAGCTAAATAAGAAATGGTGGTTTGTTTGGGCTTTTTTCTTATAACAAAGGAAAATAAGATCATCATGAGATGAACAAAATGCACTGTATCTTCCCTTTGCATCCTCTCTGATCTTCTACCTAGTTTTTAAGAGAACAGAAAGAGAAAGCAAATATTCCCTTTAGATCTGCTAGCTTCAAAAGAGGAGTAAAAAGGAATGTGCAAGCAGTGAGAGTGGTCTGGGCAGCAAACATAAGGAAAGATGAGTGTGATTATTGTCCATTTATATTTTCATTTTATATTTATATTCCTTTTCTCACACACACAGAATAAGTTTATTTAAAATGACACAGTGGAAATACCAATTCTTATACTTAGGTGAATCAGGGTGTTTTATACACACCGTATAGAAATAATGTCCTTCAGTGTCTTGGACTCTTGTTCCTTCTAGGGAATTTGTGTGGGTTTTTTTGTTTAGTTTGTCTTTTTTTTCCTTTCCTACTAAAGAAAGGGTGCCCTGAGGTAGCATTTCTATAAAATGCTTTTCCCTGCACAGTAGGAATGTTGAGGAAAAGGCATAAAAAGCCTTTCTGTATGTATAATTTATACATTATATATACATCTGTGGAACTCCCACACATCAGAATGTGACTTTGCTCTTACTGGGATTCAAATCTGAGTGCTTAGGTTTCTGACTGGGCAAATCTCCTGAAAGGCCCCAAACATTTCACTTCTGAAGGTTGTGCATGGGAAATTTTTCTCAATCTCTTTCTGCCTCTCTCACCTTCAATTTAAGTACAGGGTCTTTACTGTACTTAGACTGTGCTGACCCTTCTATCTCTAGTGCAGTATCTCTATGTTGTCTCACGAAGTAGCCAATGTCATATAATGGCCAGAAGATAGATAACCTAATTTAGATGACATGAATTATTTGAGTATGCATTTTTATTAGCTTTGGTCAAAGTAGATTTAGTTGTTTTATCAGCTTTAGGCTGGAAATGAGTAGCCAGACTTCATATCTCAAAGCATTTAGTATTCTTGTCTTCCAGTAGAAAAATGATAGCCAAAGTGGAAAGTTTTATGCAAGACCATAGCTACAAAATTCATTGTTACTTTAGAAGAAGTTAGCTGCAGTTTCTATGAGTGGAATACAAAAGGTGGTGAAAGGGCTTCCAAATTCCCATGTTTCTGCTTTCTGAATTGCAGTTGTAAACTCTGTTAAAAATGACAAGTCTGTGTACTGTAAAATGCCATGGTACCTGAATACAGATAAATGGAGGAAACCACATTCTGGTCCTGTTTTACACTGGTCCAATTTTGCATGTCTTCACTTTGGTGCAAGGATATAATATAAGAGCATTATCCAGGCATTACTTTCAGGGACAAATTGATTATGATTTGCCATTGGAATGGGCTGCCCAGGGTGGTGGTGGAGTCACCGTCCCTGGAGGTGTTCAAGAAAGGACTGGATGAGGCACTTAGTGCTATGGTCTAGTTGACTGGATAGGGCTGGGTGATAGGTTGGACTGGATGATCTTGGAGGTCTCTTCCAACCTGGTTGATTCTATTCTATTCTATTTCAGACAAACTTACTTGTTCATAGAATCATAAAATTATCTAGGTTGGAAGGGACTTCAAGGGTCATCCAGCTACAACTCCCTGCCATGGGGAGGGACGCCTCCCACTAGAGCAGGTTGCGCAAGTCCTCGTCCAACCTGGCCTTGAACACCTCCAGGGAGGTTGTGGATGACAGAAGCACACTAGGTGTGTGGCCAGGCAGTGGGCAAATACAAATTCTGCAGAAAACTCAAGGAATTCACCCCAAAGTACAACAGGCTGCCACACAACCCCTTTGGGTAATGAGATCTATGCAACAGCAGGTTAATTTGTGCTGTATTAGCTGGGGCTTTGGAGCATGCCTGGTATGACAGGATTTGAGCACTAACAACAGAATTACCTTGGGAGGAGAAGAGTGGGCAGCTGAGAGGAGGAGACATCAGAACGAGTTAAAAATTGTTGAAGGACCCATATATGTGCCAGTAGCTTAGGTATTGGTCCCTGACAGGCCAAGAGCAGCAAGAAATTTTGAATGCCAAAATCACAGAATTGTAGAATTAGTTAGGTTGGAAAAGACCTTTAAGATTTGTGTCCAGCAAATCAAGGGAGATTCTCCTCCCCCTCTACTCTGCCCTGCTGAGAACTCACTTTGAATACTGTGTTCAGTTTTGGGCTCCCCAGTTTCAGAGGGACAGGGATCTGCTGGAGAGGGTCCAGCGGAGGGCAGTGAGGATGATGAGGGAACTGGAGGGCATGGCTGATGAAGAGAAGCTGAGGGACCTGAGGCTATTTAGTCTGGAGAAAAGAAGACTGAGAGGGAATTTGATAAATTTAAGTATCTGAAGTCTGGCCAGGAGTGGGGACAGGCTCTGCTCACTGCTCCCTGTGATAGGACAAGGAGCAATGGGCAATGGGTGTAAGTTGCAGAAAAAGAGGTTCCATCTCAACACAGGGGGGAACTCCTTTACTGTAAGGGTCACAGAGCACTGGCACAGGCTCCCCAGAGAGGTTGTGGAGTCTTCTTCTCTGGAGACTTTCAAGGCCTGTCTGGATGTGTTCCTCTGTGATCTGTGTTAGATTGTGTTGTCCTGCTCTGGCAGGGGGGTTGGACTCGATGATCTCCTGGGGTCCCTTCTAACCCCTGACATCCTGTGATCTTCTGAAGATCGTCAAGTCCAACTGTTAACCCAGCATTGCCAGGTCCACCACTAAACCATGTGCTTCCCAGTGCAGCCTGTTCCAGTACTTGACAATGCTTTTGGTGAAGAATTTTTTCCTAATATCCAATCTAAAAACCGCCTGGCACAACCTGAGGCCATTTCCTCTTTTCTCATGACTTGTTACTACGGAGAACAGACTAATCCCCTCCTTGCTCCAGCCTGCTTTCAGTACTTGTTTAGACCAGTATGATCTCTTCTCAGCCTCCTTTTCTCCACAATGAACAATCCCAGTTCCATGACACTTGTGCACTGAACCATTCAACAGCATTGTTGTGCATCTTTGGACCTGCTTCAGCCCCTCAGTGTTTTTGTTGTAGTGAGGGATCCAAAACTTAGCACAATATTTGAGGTGTGACCTTACTGGAAAAGGAGAAAGAAAAATGAGAAGACCTAGAGCTGGGGAGTGGGGAGCTGAGGAGGAAGAGTAGATTAAAATCTTGTAAGTGTTACCTTGGACCAGAATGTTTTAAATATATTGTTGGAGGAGCTGTAAATATGTCAGTGTGTTAGTGTTGTGTTCTGGATTTAGTATCTGCACTTCACTGTAAAGGGATAGATGGAGTGAAATGGCAGAGTGCCTGCCTTCCAGAGCAAGATTTCAAGTGTGGTTTCATCAACCAGCACAATGCCATGTTTTTGAATGCCAAGTCATCTGAAAATGGTACAAGTGACTACTGTTATGAAATCAAATACCAAAAGGAAAAAGAAAAATCAGACTAAAAGGGATGTTTGGGTGGATAAGTTCACAGGGCTGTCTTCTCGGGAAGATCTCAGGGTGGGTTTGCCATATAAGCTGGCTGTAGTGCTGAGCTCTCTACTGCTTTTGTGAATCATAGAATCATCTAGACTGGAAAGGACCTCTAAAAGTCATCTAGTCCAACCCTTCCCCCTGCAGTCAGCAGGGCCATCCTTGGCTGGACCAGGTTACCCAGAGCCCTGACAAGCCTCACTTTGAAAGATGACTATGCTACCAAAACTGAATCACGACTGGATGAGGCACTTAGTGCCATGGTCTAGTTGACTGGATAGGGCTGGGTGCTAGGTTGGACTGGATGATCTTGGAGGTCTCTTCCAACCTGATTTATTCTATTCTATTCTAGCTGCAATAAACCAGGCAGCATAAGACGTTAAGTTTATCCAGCTATCACTAAAAACACTGCCCAGTGAGTGTGTAACAGAACTTGCAAAAGAAAGTCTATGCTTTCTTAATCACCTAAGTGATTTTCCAACTAGATTTACTGGAAATACTGCCAATGCTGTGTTTACTTTCCATTTCCCCTTTCTTATGTTATTCAGCATGTTTGATTCCCTTTATTTGCTGTGGTCTCAGTGTGTGTATATGACAGGATGTCTTAGTTTTATTTTAAGTTGTACAATAAATAATTCATCTTAAATATAACTTGATGATAGGTGCTACAAATAAATTGAACTTGAGTAATCTTAGAAATTGTGGACCACAGAAAGAGGGAAAAAAAAAAACCAGGAAGTGTGGTTTTGTATTTTGTTGTGTTCTCTGAATGGAGCAAAAGAAACATTTCTAGCATTAATCATCTAATGCACTTTCATTGATTTTCTTTTTAATAGAAAATGAAAGCAAAAGCAATTCAAAACCTATAATAATCTTGGGGGGGCGAGGAGGAAAGAAATCAAAATCATGACAGGTTACTCTGAGTGATTGCATAATGTAGAAGCACTCACATTGTACTTCTTGGGGTTGTTTAGCCTGGAGAAGAGGAGGCTCAGGGGTGACCTCATTGCCGTCGACACTTACCTGAAGNAAAAAAACCAGGAAGTGTGGTTTTGTATTTTGTTGTGTTCTCTGAATGGAGCAAAAGAAACATTTCTAGCATTAATCATCTAATGCACTTTCATTGATTTTCTTTTTAATAGAAAATGAAAGCAAAAGCAATTCAAAACCTATAATAATCTTGGGGGGGGTGAGGAGGAAAGAAATCAAAATCATGACAGGTTACTCTGAGTGATTGCATAATGTAGAAGCACTCACATTGTACTTCTTGGGGTTGTTTAGCCTGGAGAAGAGGAGGCTCAGGGGTGACCTCATTGCCGTTGGCACTTACCTGAAGGGAGGTTGCAGCCTGGTTGATTCTATTCTATTCTTCTTTGGCCAAAGTAAATCTGAAACATGAAAAAAATCTTCTTGTTTTGTCTTTCTAGGCAGGCAGAGTGTGACCCACTTCAAATAAGAAAACACTTGCATTAAGATTGTAATGGTGCTGGACATTAATGTATCAGTCCCACATTCTGCATTTAGTGTGTGGGTGGGAGGAGGAAGGGGCTTTCTAGCAGTGTGTTTCTCTCCCATTTCTCCATAAACAGTGGGCAGTCTCAGTACACCGCTGAGGAAGAATTAAAAGAGCAAGTCACACAGCTTGGCAAAATTGACACATGCAGCCCAGTTCATTCAGTGACTGAAATGATATTTTCCTAGTCAAATAATCAATAACCTGATCCATGAGTGTCAAAGAAAACTTGTACTCTGAGAAGTCATTTTAAAATGGATCAGAGCTGAGTCCAGTATAAGGCAGAATTAACCTGCACTGATTTTTCTGACTGTAACATGCAGTCTTGGACAGAATGCTGCTCATTTCTTGTGCTTATGCTGGCCAAGAGGCTCTGAGCCATGAGGAGGGGATTGCAGGGTATTAGAAGAACACATGCTTCAGGTATGCAGACCTCGCATCCAGATCTCTTCAGCCTTTTCTGTCTGGTGAATGCCAATGGCCTGTGGCCACTGGGGAGCTCTACACATCAGACATGCACACTGGGACAGCTGGCCAGGGGCAGCTGCTCTGTCCTGGCTGGGACACAGCTGTGGCTGTGCTTAAGGTGACTTCCCACCAGGCTGGCTGTGCGAAAGCTGCAACTAGGACTCCTCTTCTTCTGGTGCTGATTACCTAGATTAACCTTTTTTCCCCACATATGTGTGTTATTGTGGGAAAGCCACAGAGAGAAACCAACCTAAATAGCAGCTAAATCACGGACCTTTAACTTGAGAAGGATCTTTATAGTTCAGCATGTTTTGGTTTGTTTTTTTTTGCCCTTTCTAATTGCATCCCAAACTTTTCTCCTTTTCCCTCTTGGTCTCTTCTCCGTGCTAATGCTCTGTACCAAACTTTTAAACCGAATTCTTCACTGACCCCTTTTCATGCAAATCATTTCAGTTGCTTTCCTTTATCTTTTCAGTTGATATTTACCATCTTTATTGCTTCCCGACCTCATCTCAGGCTTCTCTTGTTTGTTTATGGTGCATGTTGCTTGGGCGCTGTTTATTCAGTGCTCTATTTGCTTGGTGGCATTTGTTAGCCCTTTAGCACTACTGTCAATATCATTAATAATTACAAAATGGGAAACTGGTGATCTCAGAGCCAGTTTCTCTGCTGCATAACTACTTGTTCCAGCTTTTCCTAAGTTATTTTTACTAGATTTGTGTCTGTGATGTCCTTTCTGGCATCATTTGTTCTTTTCTTCACGCTCATTTTTAATGGTTATCTTATGGTTTGCTTCTGTAAGTCCAAACTTTGGACACACTTCACACTTAATTTCAGGGAGTGCTGCTACATCCAAAGGAGAGAGGTCACAGTGGTGAAATTTAGCATATACTTTTGTCCTTACAGAATCAGGAGCTTAGACTTAAATCTGAGTCTCAGCAAAGCCTTATCTTATGCTTTCTATTAAGTCTGCTTCTGGTCTCCTATAATTAGGGATAGTATTAACATACCAAGAATAACATGAATATTCCACTTGGGATTATGGAGAAACTCATTGTAAGTGTGAAGGAGCATTTATACAGGGGGAAAAAGTGAAGTAATCCTGAGTTACAAGACTGTATTTTTGCTTTGCAAGATCCCTCAAGTTATTTTCTTCCTTTTTTTTTTTTTCCCTAATGTATTATCCCCTCCTTTTTTACTTATTGGTAGTTATAATGTGTAGGAAATGTTAGGTTATTTTGCTACATCAAAGGGTACTGAGAATAATTATGCAACCAAAAAAAAAAAAATCAGAACTTTTCTGAACAACAAAGATAAACAGCTACATTAAAACAGTTCCCTTTACCTGCTGACATTGATTTTTCAGAAATTCTTAGAGTTTGAAACTAGAGAATATTATTGCATTGTCACATCTACACCTCTTGGGTGTCAGACTTCTTGTCTAGCCTCATAGGTTATCCTGTTCTCTTGCACAAAGTCCAGTCACTTGATTTATGCTACCACATAGCTTTAGTTTTAGGATTTGGCCTGAGTGTACCTTTCTGGAATTATCAGTCACTGGTTTCAGATATTCTAGTGACATTTAATTCCAGAGTTTTGAAACCGCTAATTTAGGCTTCCCAAATTGAAGTGCCATAGTACAATATCATTTTACCAGTTGGTAGTTGATATTACCCTTTGGAAATGGTTGAAATATATTTTCAAAGGAGAATTGATTATTGCTTTGGTAAATGAATATGATTATCAAGAGTGTCTGTAATTGGATTTGTACTTGAGAAGGAATATATTTATGTTATCTTTCCTTATTGGATGCAGTAAGGTGCCTCTAATATTTGTTTCTTAATACACTCCTTTTGTTAGGACTGTAGTGCTCTTAAGTCAGGCATGTGCTTACTGAGAGCACTTGAGTGCCCCAGTTTGATGCTGGCATGCTTCTTTGGTGGTGATGGTGATGTAACATCACCTAAGGATGCATTCAGTGTTTCTGCAATTTGACAGTGTACAAACATTTGATTTCACAGTGATAAAGTTTACAGAAGTGTCTGCTATTTACTTTTCATTTAAGATAAATATAGTTAAAGAATATAATTTCCATATGCTTTAGCATGCCATATGCTAAGATGATGGCATAGCAAACATCATTCACTGTTGTGAATATAAATATAAAACCAGAAGACAGAGACTACCATACTGACTATCCTGTTAGCAGTCCTTGTTTGGCATCTTGACAGGACCCTGAAACAGCATCCCCAAGCTGTACCTTTAGCATTTATGCCTTGGAGCAAAGCAGTTACATCTGTAGCCTTTTTCTTTGCTCGTATTAATCGCTCTATTTTGGGGCACCTTAATGGGTGTATCCACACTGTGTGCAAAAACAATCCCTGCCCTGCATTGCAAAAACCATATTTTCTTTTACCATTTTAAACTTGATTACCTTTCATTTTGATTCAGGATCTTGTTTTTATTGTTAAGAGAAAGGCATGCTTTTTTGCTTTGGTGCTAGCCATTGTTCTGTATCCAGAGAGCTGCATTAAACTGTTGTCCCACAGCTTGGCCCCGAGTGTTTAATTCCAGTTTGGTGGCGTTGACCAGTGGTTATAAGAAATAATAACAGGAGTTCTAAAGGAAATCCTGCATTTCCCCTCTGATGGGAATCAATATTATAATTTGAAACCCTTTATCTGGCAGTGTCCTGTTATTAGCTCTTTCTAATCATATGTTTATATCCATTTTAAATGCTGCAGAGATGGTAGGAATGACACATTAAGGCTGGAAGGGATTTATCATTGCTATGTGATTTTTTTTCTCTCGGTGCATAAGGCTGCAAATGGCCTGCATTTGGCCTCCAGTGGCATTCCACTTCAAAAAAGCCAGTGAGATGTTTGATGTAGCAGAAATGGCTTTGCAGTATGAGTTTGTTTAAAACCATTGTGACAGAACTGAGGATTACAGGGAAATATTTTTTTATGCAACATAAACCACACACGAGCCAAACCAATCAGTAGTCTGAAACCGCTGAGGATAAATAATTTTACTAACTTTCCTGAAGGTCTGCTGAAAACAAATTTGTCGCATTCCATTTTCAGAAATGCCTCTACGTGAAAATATTTTTCTCCTAGAAGTTAAAGCTAACTTAACTGGGAAATAAGTTTGCAGCTGGCAACGAACCACTGGAGTGGATCCATCAGCTCTGCTACTTCCTGCCTAGCCTTTCTCAATCCATTAAAATGCCTTAATGGGTTTTGGTTTTAGTATTTAGGTTGTTTCAGTTGTTTGTGATGCTCACCTCAAGCATAGTTGTAAGCATATAGCAGAAACCCTGCCATTTCTTATGACTGGCATGCTGTAAAAGTCAGGCCCATAAGGCTCAGGCTTTTGAAGATAATTCAGTTCAAACTGAAGAAGTTATGTGTTGGCATTGCTTTTAAAGATGTTTGCAGACTCTTGAGTGGAAATGGATTTTCTCCTAACATGACGGAAATACAGTGTGCTGCTTAGGATAGTGCAAAGAGTTTTTGGTGTGTAAGTGTACTAGATGTTCATTACTGGTATGTTATACTGTGCTTGCAAAACAAGAAGTGCCAGTTGTCCCAGCAAAGTGATGCACTTGTCAGTTGGGTAACAAATTGATGTTCATTTGGGTCCACCAGCTCAGTAATGGCACTGTCGGCATTGGTAAGTGCAAAAGTTTGTGAACGTGGGAAGCAAGTGGAATGTTTGCTCTTTAGGCAGGGTTTTAGGCATTAAAAAAAAAAAAGGTTTTTTGAATTGTTTGCAACAATTGCTTTGTTGGGAATGATGGGGTTGAGTTACCAGGATCTGTGCTTACAGGAATTCCTGAAGTAGAGAAGAGAAGCATGTTTACTATTGCCACTAATTTCTTTAAGCTTGGTGATCTGTGTCAAATATTTGCCCCAATCTCATGTGTCCTTATATATCCATCACTTTTACCATCTAAATAGGCTCAGTGAATGTTTCATATGCTTAAAATTGAGGATATTTGTGCAGAAGTTCAGACCACTAGATGATAACTCAACACAGCATGGAGCGCCTGGTTTAACATCAATGTTTAGAGGTTCCGTCACTTGCGCTACCATTAATAAACGTCAGAAATGAATTGTAGGCTTCTGTCAGGTAGTAGTAAACATTGCAACATGATGGTTTATTGTGTAGTTACAAATGCTGCTTCGTGGAGCTGGCAGCACAGGATATTGCTCACTTCCCTGCAGACACCAGCGGTTGTAGGGATGCTGAGAAGGTGGTTTGCATACGCTTGACTGTACTTAATGTGGACACATTTGTGTTGCCAAACCTTTGGTGTCCTTGCTGAAGGTAATGAGGTTACACAGACCTTGGCTATCAGAGTCTATTACTTGTTTGACCTTCCTGAAGAGGGCAATTACCCCACATCCCCATACACAGCAGTGACTTCTGTCCTGACACTCTTGTAATTGAGGAGGGGAATGTCTCCAAGCTTCTGACTGCTGGAGTTCAGAGTTGGGAAGGGTCACAAGGATCGAAAGGCGAGGATCAGCAATTTAGAGGTAGTTATTAATATGCTGATTTACTGTCACTTCAGTCTAAAGGAACTTCTAGCAATTGCTTGCCTTTTGCATACTCTTCAAAATGTCAATTTTCCTTAGAAATCTAATTACATTTTAATAAGATATTTTCTTCTTTCCAGGTGGCTGCCAGCCCATCCCTTGCTCCCACACAATACTGTAGTTAAAAAAACAAAAGTCATGTGTATTCATTGCCAAGTTACGCCCCAGTAAATCTAACTGTAAGAAAACACAGTTATTTATCCCTTTTTCTTCATGCACTTCTAGTTACATCAAGTGCTGGCAACAAGGAAAAATATATGCAATATTCCTATATTGTTTAGGAATCTCCCTAAGATGATATCACAGGTCTTTGAAGTTAAATAATGAAATCTGGATTAAATAACTTCATTTTCATTGGCTTTATGATATGATGTGTGTACTTGTCTGAAATCAGAGAGCCTGACATGGCTACTCTCTTGGGGACAAATTCAGTGTCTAATTCTGTCCCTAAATTATTACTTTAATGAAGTCACAATCTGTCTTTGCTTTGGTTAACCTACAACACATGATATAAATAGCCTATAAGCTTGGAAATTTTATGAAAATGTATTATTATTAATGAAATAAAGGTCTTCATAATGTGCAGGCTATTTTTATTTGTTGTAATTACTTATTATTAATTCACTGAAACTTTTTGCAAGTTTTATTATAGGCTTCCTGTGAACTCAGATTTAGACTTTAATACTTTCATCTTCCCATCATGGCTATACAATGCTGTTATCCACTCTGAAAAGTTAATTGTTACAATCCAATAATGGACAGGGGTATTAAAAGAAAAAAACATTGTCCTAAAATGAAACCGAGGAGAAATCAGTGTAAGACCTGGGTTGTACCCTTGCAATCTCCATTTGATTCTTGCCTGTCCCCAAAGGCATCTGTGGCAAAATTCAGAGAACTCAGGCCTGGCCTGGCCCAGTGTCTGTCGTTGCCTATTGCTGTGGCTCAGTCTTAGAGATCTGGTAAGGCTTTGGCCAAGGGAACAGAGAAACACTTCATATTTGTGCATGGGCTGCAGCACGGATAGTGCTGTGTGTAAAGGTAAAGCTTGGTACCTGTGCAGTGGTTCTGCCTCTGCCCACATGCAATGACTCTTCGAGTCAGATGGAGCTTGGCAGTGACACTATCCTCAGCTGAGACCTGAGAGTAGTTTTGTGTTTTTTCTGTTAATGAATCCATTCATCAGTGCTCTTATAGCAAGCCCTTGTGCACCATAAACCAGACTTCTTCTAGTAAAGTACGATAGCTGCAGCCGCTTTCTATGATGGCTGCAAGCTGAACACTTGTGCCCTTCTTCCTAAACTGCTCCATTTATACAAAGTGTCAAAAGGTCCAGATAGCCAGAGTGTGCAAGAACATGAGGAGTAGAAAGATGTTTGTGGAACTCATTTTGGAAGGGGAAGACTTGGTGTTTATACCTTGCTACAAGAGGTCTCTATTGTGCATGGGAAAGTTGCTCAGGCAGTTGTTCCTTTCATCCAAAATATGGAAAATATGGCAATTTTGGAGAAAGCAGCTCTATCTCTCTAGATATCATAGAATCACCAAATGTTAGATCATCCTTCCTGCCAGAGCAGGATCACCTAGAGCACACAGGAATGCATCCAGGTGGGTCTTGGATGTCTCCAGAGTGGGAGATTCCGCAACCCCCTCCCCGGCAGCTTGTGTCACCCTCACAGTGAAGAAAGCTTTTCTCATGTTTCTGTGGAACTTTCTATGCCTCAGCTTCCACTCATTGGCCTATCACTGAGCAGAGCCTGGCTCCATCCTCTTGGCGCTCATCCTTTATAGAATAGAATAGAATCAACCAGGTTGGAAGAGACCTCCAAGATCATCCTTTATATCTTTATAAACATGAATGAGGTCATGTCTCAGTCTCCTCTTCTCCAACAAAGGAGACCCAGCTCCCTCCGTCTCTTAGTCTCTTTATTTTTCACTCTGAAGCAGTTTCAATTCTGTGGGTAGCATGTGCATCACAGCTTGGGAATGCTGGCCTTGACCAAATATACTTTATAGCACATAACTGCAGTGCTCTATCTTTCCTCGTTTGGTTGTGCAATGCATCATTGGTTAAACTGTTGCCCCGACCCTTAAAAAGACTGCCTCCTTGAGAATGCTGAATTTTTATCATCATTTAGATAACACACTGCTCAAATAAGTGTATGTCTATATGCTTCTGTGAAGCTTCTAGCACATCTTCGAGTGACACGTGAACAATGACCTCAAAATAAATCAGCTTTATCCTATTAACCCAGGAGAGTCTATCTCAAATAGAACACAAATCCTGGCTGCATAGGATATAACAGAATATATGTAAGAATATTTAAAGATTTCTGTACCTTTGCTTTTTCAGCTGTGACATGCCTGTCAGAGCACAACGACTCTGCCGATATCGGTAACTGCATGCGGTGGGCTGGAGCGATGCCATCTCTTGTACAGGAGTGCCTCGTTCCCTGCAAAGATGACTGCACATTTACTCCCTGGTCTAAATTTACAGCGTGCTCCTTTGACTGTGAATCAACTAGAAGCAGGAGACGGTCACTCACAGGTATAATCTTTTATAGCATTTATCCGATGGCGACACTCGTCAGTAAAGCTTCTCAGGGGTTTTGAGGTCACTGGGTTTGGGGCAAAATCCAGACAGAATAGAAATTATCCATAGTTGATTTTAAATCTGATAGCAATCATTACCTGCCTTGTGCATTTGTATTTTAATACAATATGAGAATAGTTAATAATATGAGAATAGTGCAGAACAGCTTGATGGTGGAAAGCTGGTTTCAGACAAAGTTAGCAATCGCTATGCATTGTGCAGGTTTATCTGGCTTATTAATCTGGGCAACATGGAGCAAATGTGTAAACGAGAATGAAAAATGTCTGGTTTTCTCTTTAGGGCTGTTGAAATCTGGATAAAGTGGGAGCTTTTTGTTCAGCAGTATCCTGTGGTTCAACTGTGCAAATTAATACCACAAATAAAGAAGAAACAGTATCGTTAAAATAGTTTTGTTTGATCTTTTGTACGTAGTCATTAAAGACCTTAGTTCAAACCATTTCACAGAGCAATCTCTCATACTTTTGTGTTTTGTTATTATGTTACTTGAATGCTGATCAAACTGAAAAGCTTTGAAACTGTGTAGCATCAATGGTTTGGAGCTGCTTGGTTTGTTAGTTGTCTTTTTCCCCATACACACATAGCTGAATCAAATCCAACTGAATTATACTGTTTTCAGAAGGTCTGCAAGAAATTTACTGTTATTATTGTACTGAACACTCACATCTTTTCATATTTCTGTGTTGTGTTTGAGTGCTATGGTGTAGCTGCCTTGAGTTTGCTCCAAGAGTAGAGCTGGAACTTCAAAAAATTCTACTTTGGAGTAGAATACTAATGTGGAATTGAATGGCAGCAAAGTACCACTGCTCCTTTCTTCTAGACTCGTACCTGGCTGCATGGCTGTCTTGTTCAGTTTGCTACTGTTAGAACGAGCCAAGTTTGTAGTGACTAACCGGTACAGTACACAGACATAATGGCTTCAGGCTGCCATTTGTCAATATGGCTCACTAAAGGCTAAAGATTTCTCTTGTAAATAACAATCATTATTACACCAAATGCGTTTGTTTCTGCCACAGAGCGTTTTCTAAAGTGTTGTCAGTTTCAATGCCTGTATCTTTGTAATGGTAGAAATTCTCTACCCATCCAGGTACCTTTAAATCTGAATTTTCTCTATGAACATCTGTAATAGTTACAAAGCAGTATGGTCCAAAGTGTCCCCTTTCTTACTGTGTTCTATTTCAGACATTGATCCGCTTTGGTCCATTGACTTGAAATGGTTTCTGATATTCAGGTTTGATGGCTTGTCTCCTCACACTGTGTTTGTGATCAAACATCACCAGACCTTTTTGGGTTCCCTTCCTCCCAATGTGAAGGAACTCGTGGTCTCAGCCTAGTGCCAGTAAATGTGTCCTGAAAAACAAGCAGTGAACACACAATGGGCATCCCATGTGGTGCTGGTGTGGGGACATCGTGAAACTGTATAGAGCAGTTCGGAAGGATTTGGTTTTAACACAGTTGAAAAGGGGAGGTCCATGAGATTAGTGTTTGGCCTGTCTTTGCATAAAACATGAAAATTTGAGCTGGCCAAAAGTCTTGTAAAAAGTCTCAGTCCAGAGATTTAAGGAAATCTTTCATGTTGTTAAGCCTCAGTTGTCAGCTTGTATTTTACCTGTCTCCAGGCATGCATGAATTGTACCTCCTTGTTCAACACTGTATGTCTGCTCGACTGAATGCTTTGGCTTCATTGTAGGAGTTCATTAACAATGTCATTTACTGGGAATCTGCTAATTGTTTGCTAAGTATTTGCTTGCCTCCCACTCAGTTTTTAATGGTATTATTCATTTTACTTTGTAAGTAATCGTAGACTCTACATATAAAATTAGTCATTACTTAGAAGCAAAAGACTTATTACAGAACATATCAAAATTCAAAGTCATTATAATGAAAACACAGGTTTTAGGTAAGACTTCAGTTAATTAATGCAGTCAGTTAATTCACAGTACTATGAATTCAGTGCATATTCTTCAGTGTATTTAATGTTTCATGTAATTTTTTATGTGTAGTATACCTCACATTATTTGATGTATATAATATTTGTTAGTGTTGAGAAATTTAATTAGGAGGAGGAAATACTATTTAATTGAAGCATTTATGTCCTTGAAAAGTTTGGCAGTGCTATTTTTGATAGTAATTTCTAAAGCAATCTGTGAAGATGATAAAAATATCACCACTGCTAATTCTAAAACTGCTTCTTTGTGTGAGGAGGATGGGATGAATGTCACTTCTGCCCTTAGAATAGGGCTTTCATAGCAACTTGATTAGAGGGAAGATTCCTACAAAACAGATGGCAGGGCAAGTTGGAAGTGAGTGTCAGACAAGTGTGAGATAATTAGCATCCTCACCTGTGTCTGATGTGCTTCATGTAATAATGGCTAAACTATGGGCAAGTCCCAAATTCCTGTATTTACTGATAAATTGCAGAACATACAGCTGCAGGTATACTCTGAGTGTGGGGCTTCTGTCAGCTTGTCAAACATGAAATGCTGGAAATGCCACAAGAGAGCTCCCAATCTATTAAAAACCTCTTAAAAGACTTTCCTTGGAGAATGTGGACTTGTACCTCTTATACCTCACATCAATTTGCTCACAGATGTGTATAGATATAAATACAGGAATATGTACTTAAAAAAGTAAGGAAGATGTTGGCACTATTTGATTTCTTTGGGTTTATTGTCCCTTTGTGCTGACCAAATTCACATTTCCCAGTACTCTGGCAATGCGGTTTAGAAAGAGCTGGGGCTTGAAGGACAGTGATGTTAAGGGTCTACAACTGGTGCCTTTCTCCTTGGAGATGTGTTTGTATGCAATCCAGTATTGATGGCAGCTGGCTTGTGCTCCTGCTGATATATGGTGAAATGACTCAATTCCAGACTAGAAAGAAGACTTTGGGATTATATAACTTTCTGTTTCTTTGTTTCTAGTATCTTGTTGGTGTTCAATACCAAGGAGAAAACATTTTGTTTTGGATCAAAGCTTTACAAACTTTTTGCAGAATTCTTTTTAGTGTGTCCAAGATCCCTAAGGAACATTTTGAGGATGGGATACAGCTGCAGTTTGTTAGTGAAGATGAATTATCCCCTTCTATGCATGTGCCAAGTGCAAAGATGTTCCTGAGCACAGGCAGCATAAAGATTGCTCCACGTCACATTGGCTAAGCCATGCCAAGAAAGGCATTTATTTTATCGTTAGAGGCTGTATGCAGACCTTTGTTCCCTGGAGCAGCTCTAGGGATGCAGGGAGCATGAGTTCTCTTCTTTACATTATCTCCTCTTGTACCAGGGACCTCCTCTCATCTCTAGAAGTCCTCCAGGAACTCCATGGAGAGTGCAGTTGAGGGAGCTGTACCTCAGTTTCATTTGAATGTGACTGTTTCCTGAAGCTGCTGAAGCTTCTTTTCAAACCTGTTGAACAAACAGAACAAAAGAAAACATAAAACCACCTATAACCATTGAAATGCTTTACAGCCCTAATAATTTACTGAGCATTATCTTTTCTGTTTTCTTCAAAGTGTGGTGTGTGTGCAGAGTGCATCTTTAATTTGTGTAGCAGACTCAAAGAAGTTGTGGCTAATGTGGAGTCCTCTGGAAGTTGTCCTGGCAACCATTGATTTTGAGCAGATAGAGACAAAACAATCAATTTATTTTCATCAGATAATTAGAAAAAGATTATATTATTTAAAATTACAAAGCATTTTCTGGCCAGACCAGTATTAGAGTAAGACTTTACATTTTGCTCCTTGCCCTACCCATCACAACAGTATTTTCAAGTTCTCTCGTTGCCCCTGGAGATAAATACGTTATCCTTGCACTTCTGAGCACTGGCAGCAGCTAATAGATGCTTCAGAAACATTCCTGGATATTAACATTCAGATTGTCTTGGTTCTAATGTGTTGAATTCATGCAAGTATAAATAATATGACGTGTTGTTATCAAAAAGTAGCAGATGTTAAGCTAACAAACAGATTTCTGTGGTTGGAACAGGGAGAAGCAGAAAGCGAGACAAATGCCAGAATACAGAACTTTATCCTCAAGTTGAAACAGAGCTGTGCCCCTGTGAGGTGTTTACCTCCCAGCCCCACGGAAATTGGTCCGACTGCATTCTTGGAGAAGGTACATCCGAGCCGCAGTTGGGAGCGCGATCCCACAGAGCTGCCAAGGAGTGTGGCGAAGGTGTGCGCCTGCGAGCTATTGCCTGTTACGATAAGGCTGGCAGGCTTGTGGAACCATCTCACTGTAGCAGCTCAGGTAAGGAGATTTAAAAAGCATACAAGGTGAGCTAATAGCCCTGCTGCTGTGCACAGTTATCCACTCAGCAGTTCCTTTTGGAGCATATCATAGCTGTGTTCAACAGATTGAACAACTTTCATGTTGCCTTGAGTGTTGAACACCATTCTTCTAATATCTTCACGTTGTTCTTAATGATGAGGTTTGCCTGAGTATAAAGTTCTGCTGACTTTTCTACAATGGAAATGAAGTAGAAGAGGGCTAAAGCTGGCTACACTGACAGAGTACCAGGTGGATTTCTTTTATTTGTGTTAAAATCTCATGAAACTATAAGCATAGGAAAAAGTGAAGCTATATTTCTATCAACATTTTTTTGGAAGATATTTCCTGCTTCAAGTTTTATTTGTTTACATTTTTTTATTCCTTTTCACTAAAAATGGAAGTTTGTGTGGTTGTTTTCAATGAAGGAATCATGAATTTTCTTGAGGTAATCAAATTACAAACCCCCTGTGATGTCACCTGCTGTTGCTCGTGCCAAATACACACCTTCAGCAGCCAGTGGTCTTGCAGTTTTATGCTGGTCTCAGGCTCCAGTTGATAAACAGAGTATATTCCAGTGTCACTGCTTGCTGGGGCTCTGGACTATGGTTTTGTCCACGTATATTTCCCATATACTCAAGAAGCCTATGTCACAGAATCACAGAATTAACCAGGTTGGAAAAGACCTCTAGGAGCATTGAGTCCAATCTGTCACCTAACCCTTCTAACTAACTAAATCATGGCACTAAATTCCTCTTCCAAACTTCTTTTAAACACCTCCAGGGATGGTGACTCCACCACCCCCCCAGGCAGCCTATTTCAATGGGCAATTACTTTTTCTGTGAAGAATTTCTTCCTGATGTCAAGCCTAAACCTCCACTGGCACAGCTTCAGGCTGTGTCCTCTTGTTCTGCCACTGGGTGCCTGGGAGATGACACTAACCCCTGCCTGGCTACAACTTCTTTTCAGGTAGTTGTAGAGAGCAATGAGGTGTCTCTGAGACTCCTCTTCTCCAGGCTGAACAATCCCTCACCTGCTTCTCGTAGAGCTGTGCTCCAGCCCCCTCACCAGCCTTGGTGCCCTTCTCTCGACACATTCAAGCACCTCAACATCTTTCTTAAAATGAAGGGCCAAGAACTGGACACAGTATTCAAGGTGTGGCTTAACCAGTGCTGAGTACAGAGGCAGAAGGACTTCCCTGGTCCTGCTGGCGACACTATTCCTGATACAAGCCAGGATGCCATTGGCCTTCTTGACCACCTGGGCCCACTGCTGGCTTGTGTTCAGTCGCCGGTCAACCAGTACCCCCAGGTCACTCTCTGCCTGGCTGCTCTGCAGCCACTCTGTCCCCAGCCTGTAGTGCTGCATGGGGTTGTTGTGGCCAAAGTGCAGAACCTGGCACTTGGTCTTGTTAAAACTCCTGGCATTGGACTGTGCCCATCTACCCAGGCTGTCCAGGTCCCTCTGCAGAGCCCTCCTGCCCTCTAACAGATCCACACATGCTCCCAATTTGGTGTCGTCTGCAAACTTACTGATGCTGGACTCAATCCCCTCATCTAGACCTTCAGTGGAGATATTAAACAGGACTGGGCCCAGCACTGGTCCCTGGGGCACACCACTAGTGAGTGGGCGCCAACTGGATGTGGCACCATTCATCACCACTCTCTGGGTCCAGCCATCCAGACAGCTCTTAACCCAGCACAGAGTGCCTCTGTCCAAGCCAAGGGCTGTCAGCTTGGCCAGGAGTTTGCTGCAGCAGACGGTGTCAGAGGCCTTGCTGAAGTCCAGGTAGACTACATCCACAGCCTTCCCCACATCCACCAGGCTGGTCACCTGGTCATAAAAAGAGATCAAGTTGGTCAAGCAGGACCTGCCCCTCCTAAGTCTGTGTTGGCTGAGTCTGATCCCCTGGCCATCCTATAGGTGCTCTCTGATTGCGCTTAAGATGATCTGCTCCATTATCTTGCATGGCACTGAGGTCAGTGAGGGCAGAATTAGGAGCAGAACAAGCAGTGAGCGTTGCTTCATCTGGACTGTTTCTCTGAGTAGCCATGTTTTGCACATCATCACAAGCATTATGTTAAATCAGTTTGTACACAAAATCCCTTGTCTTAGGGGTAAATTCAGTACCCATGGTACTCCCAAACCTCTGATGCTCTCTAACGTACAGTCAAAACTTAAGACACCACACAATGTGATGTAGGATGTTGGAAGACTGCTGGTGAGCTATATGATGGAAGAGGGAGAAATGATGTCTCAAGAGGAGCACAGGGGGAACCATTAATTTTTTTGAGCATATAAGGATGCAGAGAAAGGAGTGGGGCTGCTCTGTGGAGGGTCTTCAGGATGAGGATCAGCAGCCTAAGCCTGCACGTAATAAAGGGGAAAAACTCACCCTAATGAAGTGATTCAGCCCTGGACTGAATTCCCCTTGCTGCTTTTGATGACTGTTCCAGCTGGCTGCATAGACTCATAAAGCAACTTTCCATGGTTTGTGTTTCAACAATGTGCTGTTGTACCAATTGATTATGCCTCTATGGCCCGTGAAGGAGGAATGCTGTACCTTTCCCTGACAGCATTACCTTTTCTTCTGTAAAAAGGGAGCTGTTGGATTTTGAAAGGTGGATTTGCCTGTGCCATGACTTGCTCTTTTGGAAAACTCAGGGGTTTTATCACTGCTAAATGAAGGAGGTTGTCTGTGCGTGGGCCTTTTCTGAATAACCTTGAAGTCAGTGATATTTATGTGGCATTTTTAATGGTCTGGCTTCTGTTAGGGAGGTAGTAGAGGGTGGTAGCTCAAGGGGATTATTCTTGGATTTCTTGTCTTCAGGTTTTTTACCTGAACAGAAATGATTACAACAAGGCCCTGGCACAGGATCCACCTCAGAGGCCAGAGGTTGGTCAGTACCTTACGGCAGAGCCCTGTTGTGTGCCCTTCTTCCTGCACTGTGTACATAGTGTTCCGAAGACCTTTAGTTTTGAAAGTGGGATATAAAGGAGGAGTGAGAGGTTTCTGCCTTCTGGATGTCCCACAAGAGTTCCTCTAAGGATGAATTATTAGTCTCCAGCCAGACTTCTGTTTAATATCGGGGATGTATAAGCTCCCTAATTGCTACCCAGTGTTGGGCACCTTCTGCTCGCTGCAGAGTGAGCTGGAAAGTAGCATTGCCTTGGTCTCTGGTGGACATGGATAATTCTATGACTTTGGGCACCGAGTGCCCAAAAGTAGGCAGAAAGCTCTACAGGCTCCTTATCCATTATTTAAGACCTGCCTTCCAACCAGAGCACTTAAACAAAGATAAGTGTGTTGGGTTTGGTAGCACAGGAGCTACAGGAGTAGTTTCTGTAAGAAGCTTCTAGAAGCTTCCCTTATGTCCAACAGAGCCAGTGTAAGCTAGCTCCAGGATGGACCCACTGCTGGACGGGGCTGAGCCTATCAGTGATGGCTGTAGCACTTCTGGAACAACGTCTTTATACAGGGGAGTTAAAAAAAACATAACAGCAAAAAACTTCAAATGCAGCTGGAGAGGAGTGAGGATGTGTGAACGAAGCAGTTCTGTGAGCACAGAGGTCACTGAAGAAGGAAGGGGAGGAAGTGTTCCACATGCTGGAGCAGAGATTTCCCTAAAGCTTATGGTAATGACCAAGGTGAGGCAGGCTGTTACCCTGCAGCCCATGGAGGTCCATGGCAGAGCAAATACCCACCTACAGCTCTTGGAGAACCCTGTGGCAGAGCAGGTGGAGGCCCAAAGGAGGTTATGACCCTGTGGGAAGCCTGTGCTGGAGCAGACTTGTGGCAGGACCTATGGACATGTGTCAAAAGAGAAGCCTGTGCTGGAGCAAGTTTGCTGTAAGGACTTCTCACACTGTGAGAGACCCACACTGGAGAAGTCTGTTCCTGAAGGACAAAGTCAAAAAGATCATGAGGAGTTCTCCTGAGGAGAAGCAATAGCAGAGACAATGTGTAAGGAACTGACTACAGTCCCTGTTCCCTGTCACACTGCAGTGCTGTGGGAGAGGGGGAATAGAAAATCAGGAGTAAAGCCAAGCTCAGGAAAAAGAAAGGGATGGGAGGGGAAGCTGTTTTAAGATTTAGTTTTTATTTCTCATTATCCTACTCTGACTTTTGATTAGTAATAAATGAATCTCCCCAAGTCAAACCTGTCTCTCCCCTGACAGTACTTGGCAACTGACCTTTCCCTGTCCTTATCTTGACCCATGAACCTGTCATATTTTCTCTCCCCTATCCAGTTGAGAGAAGGAATAATAGAGCAGCTTTGGTGGGCACCTGGCATCCAACCAGGGTCAACCCACCACAATAAGCCCAGTATTTATGGTCTCTAGAGCTGGAAGCTTTCAAAATGTGCTTCTGAACACATTATTGAATTAGTGATAGAAACAAATCATTATCCAATTAATAATTACCAGAATGTTATTCAACCATAATAGAGAAGAGCAAATTAGGGAAGCATGCAGAATTGCTAAGCCCTGGGAAATTACTCATGATAGGGTTTTTTTAAGCAGCTCAGTTTATCTTGTTCACAGTTATTATCAGGTGACCTTTTAATGTTTGCTATCTGACCATATTTATGACTAATTAAGCCATTGCCTTATATATTGAAGGCAAATCACTGTGATATCTAGACATTGTTCTTGCTTTATGAGATGTGTGTCTAAGTGTGTTTGTCATTTATTTCTTTTAGGTATTCTGACTTAATTTCCTGCTCTTTTCCTCTTGCAGGACAGTGTTTTTTCTCTCTTTTCTCTTGAACCAGGATAGAAGCCAGAAGGTGTAAGACTTAGAACTCAGTTCTTTACTGGGTCCTTATGAAGAACCTTTACAAAAGGTAGAAAGACCAGATGTAAACTTTGCCTTAGAAGTAGAACTCAGTTCTTCCCAGACTTGATAATGGCATGAATACAAGGTATAGGATAGTTTTTTCTACATGTAGTGGGGTGGGGTGGAGTGGAGTGGAATAGAATAGGTCCGTTTCTGGCTTTTCTTGAAAGCAAACTGTGGGCTTTTGTCACCTCAGTGTTCACTTTCCCTGACTGAAACCTGGCTGTTGAACTTCACCAGTTCAGTAGCACACAGTTCAATTTCTGCATCTGCAACTTGAGGGGAAAATGTACCAAGCCAAAAAACTGTTACAATCTCTTCATCTGTGTTTGTCAGCAGTCTAGACTCGAACTCCCCTAAGCCTATTATCTGCAAATATATGAACCCTTTAACCATGCCTTCTCAACAGGAAATGCATTTTTCCCTATTGCTGTAGTTACCACATACAGAGTACCCCAAGGTCCAAAACCAGTGAAGACAAAAGCTGTGTCTTAATGGAAATGCACTCTACCTTGCCTAGTTTCTTTTGTCAGGATCCAAGATGTGGGCTGCAGGAATCTCTGCCTTGACTCAGCACAGCTCATGTGAATGGTTGGGTACCCAGGTCACATATTGACTCATTTACCTATTCTCACTGTAATTTAAGCTTGGCTTAGCTCATAATCATTAAATATGACAAGCTTAAAAATACAAATCACAGACCTTTCTGAATTGTATTCCTTTCTGTATCAGACCTTTTTTCTCTGATGTCCAAAAAAAAACCCCACATTGTGGCTTTTTTTTCTCCCCATGAGTAGCTTTTATAATTAGTCTACTGCTTTATTTTATTGGGGTCATTATTTCCTTGATCGCCCATTCAATAAGCCGATGAAATGAGTGACACCTGCAGTTCTTAAACTAAGGTAATTCTTTTTTTCCTGAATCATTCTTCTCCTTTCTTTAATTTGGAAGTGCTTTTATGAAATTATAGATAGAGGCAACTATCCCTAACTACATTACAAAAATGTAATTGGTAATATGCCTTAAATATGTCTTCCCATCAGAAGACTGCCTTTTGCATTCAGCTCACTGCTAGTCCAGAGGGTCTCTCTTCTCTGGCTTATGTTTGGAGCATCCTCTTTGGATGTGAAATTGCCCTCTTTGTTGCAGTTCATCTGTTATCTGTTATCAATCTGTTATTTGAGTTCCTCATATGATACCTGGATTTCCTTCTCCTTTGTTTTGAATTATTTAATGTAGCTCCTTTGTCTCTCTTTGTGTGTGTGTGCGCTATGCCAACAGTTTTTTTCTGATCTTAGAGGAACATAGGTTGCCTCATCAGCTCCAAATCAAAAGCTGGAGATTTTTGTGCTCTTGCATGGAGGTTCTGCTTTTGATCCAGCAGGCAATTTGTGGAAAGCAGGAATTTATGAAGAGCACTTTTACTATTCAAATTCTGCTGCGCTTGCAACAACAGGAACCTGGAAGACACAACAGACAAATAGATCCTGGGTTTAAATCACAGAATGGTTGTCTTCAGCCTACAGTTACCTTTAAAAACTTTAATTATCTCTAAATTTATGAAGGGCACAGCAGGGATGCTCTTATATCTCCTTATTGTCAGTAGTACAGTGTGTTCTAGGTGGACAAATCAAAAAGGACTGGGGTTGCTCAGAGGGTCCTCCAGCACCTGCTGATGCAGGGGTGTTACTTGGTTCCTCCCAGTCAAATTGATGTAACATTGCTACTGGGAATGCTGCTGGCAAGGTCACTCCTCTAAAATTCCAGCTTTAGTCCTAAATGGGTGGAATTAGCCCAGAGAAGCACCACAAAGAGTTAAAAAAATTGATAATGTGAAAATTTACAGCTTTTTGTGGTTGCTGCAGGGATATTCCTGCCTCCAAGACACATCAGGACAGTGCGCACCAGCAGTGACAATGCTGCTTCAGTCCGGATCCGCTGTGTCCCCAGTGCTGAGATTTAGGATAGTGTGCAAAGGTCATAGATCAGGAATTTCAAATCCTACTGCTGAATCCCAGAAAGCTTGATTTTTTTCTGCAAGGTCAGCCCAGAGCAGTGCTGTATTTCTGCCAGAGGTGTTCCTCTGGGGTTTACTCCTCTTACATGATAATCCTGGCCACCAGCTTGATAGACATTGCATGACCTCTCTGTGAGTTAACACCAGCACCCGCTCTGAAACCCTGCCATGTGTGAATCACTGCACTGCCCTTTCAGGAGTAAGTGAGCTATTTCCAGGTCACTTTTGGTCACTAGATTTTAGTAATTGTTCTGCAAAATGGTTTGTGTAGCTCAGAAAACTGTAAACAAAGCTTATTATGTTAAACAAAAGGAACCGAGTCAATCCTGGACTGGTAGTAAATGTAACTTCCTACAAGGTGACAATTTTGTCCCCAAAAAAATTTGTTGGAAAAGCTACATTGAAAAATTGCATGTTTATTTTTGAAAGCAGAGCTAATCTGACTGTTACTGTGCTATAAGGAGACCTCATCACTGTCTACAGCTACCTGAAAGGACGTTGTGGAAAGGTTACTGCTGGTCTCTTCTCAGAGGTAATTAGTGATAGAACAAGAGGGGATGGCCTCAAGCTGTGACTGGGTAGGTTTAGACTAGATATGAGGAAAAATGTTTTCACAGCAAGAGTGGTCAGGCACTGGAACGGGCTGTCCAAAGAGAGGGTTGAGTCACCAAGCCTGGATGTGTTTAAAAGTCGTTTAGATGTGGTTCTTGGGGATATGGTTTAGAGTGCACCGTGTATAGTAAGGTTATCAGTTGGACTTGGTGATCCTGAGAGGCTTTTACAACCTGAATGTTTCTGTAACTGTGTGTGATGCTTTTTTCCACATTTGGTAAATTTTATTTGAAGAAAAAAATTGTAACAAGTCCCTGATTTTGTTTTTTAAAGTCTTCTGAAGCAGAAACATTTCTGAAGACAAGTTTCACCTCTGTGATTGAAAACAAGTATTTAGTGGCATTCTTAGTCTAAACTAGAGTTTTTTTAAATTGACATCTCAGGGAGGTTTAGCACAAACCAGTAATTCCAGATTCCAGCTAGTTTTGGTTTTAAGTGCTTTCTGGGCTGCCAAAAATATCTTATGATTCTGGGCAGCCTCATTTCTTTTACAAGGGAAATGGGCAACTCTGCCTACACCCTCCTTTTCTCAGCTGCAGACCCCACACATGACAGCCTTGGGATGCGTCTTCCACCCTCAAAGTCTGTGAGTAGTAGGTGGTCTTGGCACTGTCAATTAATGATAATGTGTAGACCTTGTGTCCAGACTACTGTAGCCTTCTTTTGGCATTTGGTTTTAATTAAATATTACCATACTTCAGTTTCTCTCTGTGCTTCCCCCTGTGTGTCTCTGTGGTGTATCTCTCTGTGGCCTTTTTATTACAGGAAAATGCCTCTATTACCTACCAGGACAAAGCTTTTCAAAGACTGCTTGGAGAAAAAGTTTCAGCTAACAATTCACCTTGCTTTCTGCCCATCCCATCTCCTGGCACGGGAATTAAGTCTGGCTTTGGATCACAGGTGGCCAAAAGGTGTTGCCAGCTGCAGATAGGGCTATCCTACTCTTGAATCCCCACTTCAGGATGCTTCAAAGCCACTGTCACCTTTGACTGCTTCTCTACTATGTCGGAGCTAAACAGTTTCTAAATTTATCTCTGAAATCCTGGCTGGGTTCTCCTGTGGACCCCTTTCCAACACTTCTACCCATCTCCTTGGCAGTACAGTGACACTCTTAATTACAGCTGTGGCTGCCAGGGGAGCTGTAAGCACAGAAACAGAGCCTGTAAAGGACCTGCCCTCCATTTCTTCTTGACTGCAGGATTTTTACATGTTACTTTCCTAACAGTATTTAAAGAGCAGTGATTTATTCCCTACCTTTTAACATTCCTCTTTTCCAAAATCTCTTCACCACAAAAAAAAAAAAAAAATATTGGCCTCAGTTCTTCCTTCCTGAATGTTAGAAGACTTATCAAATGAAATTGGATCACAAGACAACTGTTCAGACATTGCTTTTCTCCATGTTTTTTCTGGCAACAGAATCAAAAGTAAACAGCCATCAAAAAAGTTATTTCTGAATGGGTCAAACTGGTTATCAAAGAAGCCTATTTAAAGCGAGGTAGGACTTCCCCTGAGGCATTAGTACATAGAATTGCACATTCTTCTAGATCTTTATCTTCTTACAGAAAGCAAGCATGCATCTTATGAGAGAATATTTAGAGGATTTGCTGTTTGAGCAGCATCCTCTGTGCTGATTGGCTCTAAATATAAATCTTTACAGCGTGTCTTTTTGCTCAAATTTCTTTTATGCTTTTTGCTGCATCCCATAAAATGACCCATTTGCAGAGGCAGCAGAACCAGGCTACATGAAGGAATGTTGGGTTGTTTTTTTTTACTGACCTCAAACAGGCTTTCTTGTGTTTGATGATCGCCACCCAATTCCACTTACCAGACCACCTCTGCTCACCCTTGCTCTTGTCCGTGCCTTTTGTTTCTATTATTGGTCTAAGTCAGTTTTTCTCTGGTTTTGACAGGTTGATTAAATCTCTTCCATGGGAGTTGGGAACATTTTTAGTGTGGAAATAGTAACTCAGTGTAGAAATAGTCTATTGGAGCTTTAGGAGAGCTTTGATAGCAAATAATGCACTGGGCGATCTACTGCCCTGATTTCTGCAGTAAGCTGTGGTAAGACTATCTCTGTGAAAAGTGGCCCTTCTCTTTGGCCTTAATAACACATTTGTCATAAATACAGCCTCTTGTGAAGCAAGGCTCTAATAAAATGTTACCATAAAAAGACAGATTTAGAATTAGCATTCTTCTCCCTTTATGTGTCATTCCGTTTAATATGTCACGTTGGAAGTATGAAGAAACAACATCTTAGCCTAAGCCTTTGCATGAAATGTGTACTCTAGTGCTAAGGTCTCTACACTTCTTCATGAGCAGGAAAGCTTTGTGAGCCCTTTGAGACATGTAGCTCTACTGGGAAGTGACATGTACTGGTGGTAGTTCACAGAATTCCTCTTGTGTCCTACATAGGTTTCTTTCAGTGTTTTTCACTACCTTATACAGCTCTGATGAGCAGGATTTTCAGGCAGATAAGTGGATGACAAATGATTTTTAAAGAAGAAAGTCACAGTTTTATATCTTTACTGCTGGTGGAGAGTCCTGTGACAGCTGGACACAATAGGTGTTTTAGAGAGTTAAAGGTTTTCACATCTGACATGTTCTGAGGGTCTTCGGAAGCAGCATTGTGTGTTTCTGCTTGTGTGGAACAACAGTCCTACGAAAGTAAGATTTCCAGTCTTTGCACATAAGCTGGTGTCTGAGGAAAATGAGTTGACTGCCTGAGCAGCAGTGAGCTTGCTTGAGCACTGCATAGAGCGATAAAGCTAGCATGGCAGGGGGAGGTGAGCATGTAGTGGATGTCTTTTAAGGTGACTAATGTGGTCCGCTTCATCAAAGAGTTTCAGCAACCAACTCAGAGCAACAATTGAGTTTAGAGGACTAGAGGAAATGAGCCTGTATTAGGAAATGTGGATAAAGTTAAACTTGAGCTCAGTCTCCTCTAAGGATTATTATAATGATACTGATGAGTAACTGAGAATTTGTCCTACCTAATCTATTCCTGGGTCTGAGATATACTTTGAAATCTCTCTGTCCTCCAAGATTTTCAAATGAGAATGGTGTAAATTAAATTACTGACAGCCTGGTTTGTGGAAGTTCTGATATCCCTCACTACAGACAGAGCTTCCTGCTGTGAAATCTTGGATCTCATTTGTATTTGGTGACATGAAGGAGTGACCATTAAAAATTGTATTATTTAACAAGATTGCATCGCTTTCTGCTTCTGTCTGAATTCATTGAAGTCCTCCAGCAGAGAAGATTGAACTACACAACCAGAGTGCTCAAAGTCACGCTGCAAAATTGAAACAAAAGTCTATCAGGGATTGAGTACATCAGTACTCTGTGCTGGTGCCTGCTAACGTCACAAAAATGTCCTATTTCAATCTCAAGGTTTTCCATCATCTAAATGAGTTGTGCAGATCTCCTTGCGCCTAAGCTGTGAAAAACCAGGACTGTTCTCTTCGTAAAATCCTGTTTCCATTAGCTGTTTTGTGAAGTACAGCTTCATTGAAGAAGGTCAGATGCTTTTGTATCCCTGCCCCTGTAGCAAGGTGACCTCTGATAGCTGAAATGAAACTCCTTATCCAAGCAGGCTGGACCTTGTGGCAGATACCTGGCACTCAGAAGAGCACTCTTAGACCTTTGGAATGCTGCTAGTGTTTAGGGGCATCTTTAAAACAGCCCCGGTATAATTAGAGTGTGCAGTTAGGTTTCTCATTTAATGACAACGAGGCGCAAAGGAATTAAGGCAGTGTATTGATTTAAATGTATTGATAAGAGAGGTCACTGTGTCACTTGCCTCCCATGAGGGTGGGGAGGCAAGCAGGCTGTTGAGGTCACTGCAGGCTTAGAAACTTCTCCCTGCCTTTTTAGTGCCTGTGTGACCTCCTCTCAAACAGAATCCCTTACACTTTGTAATACCTCTCGAGTTTGTACTAAAGCAAAAAAAAAGTACATTTAAAGAAAAAGATTTTTCTTTTCCCCTATCATTATGAACTTTGTTGGTAATATTAATATTAATTGCACTTGGACCTGATTGCTTTGTGTTCCTTTCTTCTGCAGAGTTATCTGGTTTATTTTGTCTGAAGTAAGAGCAGTATTGCAGTGTACAGTACTTGCTAATTTTGAGAAGAGAAGGAAATAAATCAGTGTTTCCCATTCTGTCAAATGGAAACAGTCACATTGCTGTCTGAAGGAAGTTGTCTAAATGAGGCTTGTCTGTGTCTTGGGGTCATAGCTTGGCAGCTGAAATGAGGTGGCATATTGTGTTGACAGTGCCTAACATTGTGTGTTTAGCAACTGGCAGAAAGATGCTCTCCACGGAGCACCCCAGACTCTGAAATTGAGTTTCGTAGTGTGCTGCAGCAGAGCCTGAAGCCATTGACCTTCAGGCCGTATATGATGTACTGATGGGGGCAGATATTTCTGGTGACATTTGGTGGCAGCTTTCTCCCAGTGATGGACCCTTGGTTCTGGAAGATGCTTCCTGCCTGGTTCAAATCGCCCAAGTCTATATTGATCTTTAGAGCACCCGCAATGCACATTTATTTTCAGAGCGACTGTGCAATTGGGCCTCTGAGAGAAGTCAGATGTAGGAGAAAAGAAGGGAATTTGACAGATTGTGGACAATTTAGTTTTGTTCTTGTGATGTATTGTGGAAGTGTGTTCACTCTTTCAAAAGAAGCCATGTTTTATTATATAAATCTAGTACTAATATGAGCACAATCTCAGGTTTGTTTCCAAAATCTACTTGTACTATGAATTGGGCAGTCTGAAGAACATATATGCTAAACAATTGTTAATAAAGTACAGTGGGATGGGTTTCTTTCCTGATATACAAAGCTATTCAGCTTTGTTTGGACAAATGGGATGGCTTTCCCAGTGGCAGGCTGGTGAGCAAAGTATACAGAAAAACTCAGCTGAGCTACTACCCTAACTGCTATTGATCCAAGTGAATGATTTTTCATTTGTGTAAGGACTTTCTTAACATGTCAGGGCTCCCAGGCAGCTAGCCCAGCCCTTCACAGTGGGGATGCAGCCCTAGGAGGAGGGGGAGTTCTTTCTACAGCCGGTTTTGAAGCCTAGATTTGTGAGGTGGATTCCTGTCTGTCTGCATTGAAAGCTGCCCGTGAGGTGAATGTACACTGTGAAGTCCTATATATGTGTGCTCAGAAGGCAGAGGATGAGTCTCCCTTCTCTGGCAGAGTTCTCAGCTTGTTCTGCAATCTGTTGCAAGGAATCTGCTAATTAATGAAGCCTTCCTTATTTAGTTAAAAGATTAAATATAGCCACTATTATGGTTTGTATGTAACCCAAAGTGTAAGCTTGCAAGTTCTGTAAGGACAAAAGCTGTAATGCAAAATCAAAAGAAATTAGGAATCATAATGCAAAGTCAGCATCAGCCCAACTGCCTCATCAGGATTTATAGAGACTGTGAAATTGAGCAATAAAACCAACCTTTGGATGAATTTCAATAACAATAATGTTGAGTTAAACTTACCAGCACTTTTTACAAGTCCTCTCTGGTCTATTTAGAATCTATAATCAGTCTGCTACGAGATAACGAGAGCCTGTGCCTTTTTGTTGAGAAGAGCAAGTGGGAATAAATTATCCAAGGGTTCATTATTTGAGCTTTGCAAAATATTTGATGTGAAAGTTATTTTGCTCATTTTTTTTTTTCAGTTGTGCATTTACTGAATGTGTTCATTAGATTATCTCTTAACTTTCCCAGCTAGAAAACTAATAATGCATGAAATCTCTCAAATCCTTGTGTATTAAAGGAAAAACAAAAGATTAAACATTTGTTCCCTGGCAGTATTACATTCTTTTCTGATGCAACTGAAGCTGTTAACAACTTTAAGGCTCCAGAACTTACTTTACTTACTTTTCTTCAGCAAATAACGTTCTCCCCTGAACCAGGATTTAAATGTTTAGGCTGAACTGCTTAAAGTGAAGTGCTCCCCTTGTAGCTGACAAGCTTCTGGAGCCTTTGGTCATGCCATGTGGCCCATGGCTGGTCGCTGCCTTGTCTGCGGCATGCTGGGAAAGCTCTGACCTTAAAGCTGTGATTAGTTTTAGCCTCCTAACTGTGCTTAATGCTGAGTTTTAAACTGAGTTGAAACATGAGGGTTTGCTTTTTAGGACATCTCAGAGCTTCAGCTGAGCAGAATCTTGCCCAACACAAGGTCCACTAGGTGTCATGGTCCACTAGATCTCCCTTATAAAGTCCTTAACTATTAGACTTTCAGCACCATGTGGATATATTTCACAGTCAGATGGCAAATTAATGTAAATATTAATTGCAAAATGAATCATTTTTTTCCCCTCTACCTTTGGTCTGTGTAATTAGAAGCATTCTTTTCTGTGCCACTGTCCACTCTACTCCTGCCTTGTTTGTTAAAGAATGATCTCTTTTATCTATAGCCTCCAAGGGAAATTACTGGCATTAGTGGCAGTTGTGGTGATGCACAGAGCTGTCCCTCTCATAGTAATGACCTTGAGTTTTATGAAGCAACTCAAGGTTTGCTAACAAGGGTAGAACTGCAAGAAGTTTGTTAATTGAAATGATGAAATATGTTAGAGAGGATACAGATGAGTTTAAAGCCAATTCAATTAGAAGTGCATCTGTTTCCAAAGCTGCTGGAGAACTGCTGTTTATTTTTGAAGCACTTTTAAGTCAGCCTTTTGGAATCCTGTTGGCATTGTTCTTCAGGGCTGTGTGCAGACCTTGCATCCGCAGCAAATTTGTCATTTAAAAGTGCCACAGTCAGGTGGATGCCTGTGTCTTCTGTTAGCTTGTAAACCTACTAATCTCCTGCTTCTCCCACCACAATCCATTTACAAATATAGTGAGGGACATGGAAGGACACTGCAGCCCCTCACTGGCTGTACTTGTTGTGATATCTACAGTATCTGGTGTAGCTGGGGAAATTGTGCTACTGCAGAACTCTCTGTCCCAGTGCTGCATTGCAATCTGTAGCTTCTTTGTGCGTCTGTGCCATTGAAATCCACCAGCCCATCATCCAACTGCCTTCTGTCACCTTTGCTCTTTTGGGCTGCACTGCAAAAATGAGACAGTAACAGTTTTTACACCGTGTATTTGAGCCTTAACCTCCAATACCCACCAGACCATCATCCTCGCTTTATTCATCTACCTGCTATTGCTTTGTCTCTTGGGCTGCACAAAAGAAATGAGACAAGTAGTGCTTGCTACATCATGTGCTTGAACCTTCCCAATGCATCCTGTGTAATTTGTGGATGCTTTGTTTATTTTAGACATTTTAGAGAAAAGACTCCATTTGTGGCTTGTAGAGCAACAAGCACATTGCTCCTAATGAATAAATAATAGTAAAATGAGCTCTGCACCCTAGGTAGATGCATTTGTTCATCCCATTATGTTGGCAGTGTCTCAGTAGTAAAACAATAGCACTTGAACATAGAAAAGGTTTATTTGACCATCCAGCTCCATTTTTCCTGCCAATTCAGGACTATTCCCAATAGGATGTTTCAAAGCACTTACCTAAATGTCCCATGCACTGGCATTTGTGTCGCTATCTCCTGCCACATCTGTGTGTGCAGCTCCACCTTTGTGGTGTTCAGGAATCTGCTCTTGGTTCAGGTAGGACAGAAGCTGTCATCTGTTTTTTTTCCAAATTCCAAACCTTGAATTATATTTGAGATTTTGAGGAATAATGAAAAGAAAAAAAAAAAGAGGTTAAATCTTCAAGAAATAGTAGAAGAACACATGGAAAGCAAGCTGAGCAAGACTGGGGACATCTTTTTATATAGGTCTTGGAAACTCAGTGCAGTTTCGGTACTGAGTTCTGCAGAAGAGAGAAAAACAATGAATGTGATGGATGAATGAGGTGTTTAAGGATGACACTAACTAGCTGCACAAATTCAACCTTGAGTTAATCTCTCCCAGCTGAGCAACAATAACTCAGAAATGTGTTTATGCCGTTTCCTTTATTCATATTCTGCTATGGTAAGAAGTATATACAAGCGGTAGCCTGACTGTAGAAGCCTGTATTAATAGGTTGTTTTAATAGCATCTCTCCCTCGTTATTTTTTGTTTGGATTGTATTATGCACCATTCCAATGCTACAGGTTTTCTAGGGCTGCCAACACAAGATTATTGCGGGTATCCACACTGAAGCCTTTTCAGCCCCCTGACAATGGCAAGCTTGGCTCCTGTAGAGAAAAACAAATATCCTCGTCTCATAGGCAGTGGATGAGCAGAGTACAACGTCATTGACTTGTTTCTCATAAAAAGATCGCCATGAAGGCATTCTCTGTCTGAGCAGGGAGGATACATCACGTAAAGATTTTGGGAGGAAAATGTTTGTTGAATGAAATCTCTGATCTGTGGGTATCTCAAGTGATTGATAGAATAAATAGTGGCAGCCTCTGAGAAGGAAGTTACGTTCCTGTTTTGATTCTGTAGCATGGTTCAGTGTGGAGAATTGGCTTCCTCTGGGCAGTATGGTAATTTAATGCTCCATTAGCTGACTGTTATTTGTTTATACTTAATGTAATTTGGAAATATGGGTGAAGAAACTCAAAAAATGAGGAGCTGGCCTCTTAGCAATGGGACATCTTTCAAAGTTCTGTGGTTCACTGAGGGATCCTCACAGCAGTTCCTGGGGATGGAATACAATAGGTTACTTTGGTTTTGTTTATGATGACTTTCCCATCCTCTTCTTTTGCATTTTATTTCTCTTTTATTTTTCTTTCTTTTTTTTTTTCTTACACTTCTTTTTCTTACAGAGTTAGGTACTGAGCTGCCAAAAGGCTAAGCCCGTTTTGCCTTCACTGATAAGTTGATAACCCCTCTGTCTAATCCTACTTTGAAACAAGGCACTTTCTTTGTTTCTGTTGAGAGTTAATTACCTAGGCTGTCACACAGCCCAAGGGAAAATGATGTTTCATATGATGGTGGAACAGAACTCTTTGGAGAACTGCCTAAGAAATGCTTCTCATAAATCTATCATGAGAAAATTTCATTTAGTTATCATAATGTATTACGAATTGCTTTGAGTGGCAACCTAAACAAGTGGAATAGAATATTAGTGGGATCTTTGGGAGTTTCATTTGGGCAGGGGTAGTGAGGGAGAAAGTGTCCATGTTGAAAATGTTTGTGTGTGCATGGGTGGAGGCCCCCCTAGATGAGAAGGCAAAGCTGAAATACCTCAAACGTGTGAATGCCACTGTAATGGATTGGGTCAGTAATAATTGAGATACCCAATTCCAGTGCCTTTGGAGCTGCAAATGAAAAGGCAGCGCAACACACAGAGATAAAAGGTAGCAAAGAAACCCAGAGCACACCATATGGGGACAGGTCTGCAGCATTAGGGAAGAGTTACAGCCCGAGTTACTGGGGAAATGATTGCAGCTGTCAGGCTGCCGGGTGGCCGCCATAAAGGAAGAGGCGACAGTACCATCAGGGAGGGAAAAAGAAGAAATAGAGCAGTATTGAATCGAAGGAGGGAGCTGCTGCTGCTGCTTCTGGCATTTTTTAAGTCTCTGTTTACAAAAACAACATCAGTATTTCACTTATTTCTAGAAGGAGCATATTTCCTGGTGGGGGATACCTAAATAAATCTGAAACTTTTGTTGATACTGACTTCAGCATGGAGACCAGGAGAAGAAGCAGTGTATTGATGCTGCGAGTTGATGCTCAGGACACAACATAGTTGTTGCGGAGGGGAAAATTAATTAATTGATGCAAGATGATATTTTCTAACATTAATATTGTTTATTAATTTTGCTGTTCAGAATTCTCACCACCCCCGACCGCTAATTCTAACAATGTTTTGATTCTATGGATAATATCTACATCTAGTATAACCAGCAAAATAGATAAACATTAATTGAACTGGACGAGTCTATTCCTGCAGTCAAATGCCACTTGTGGCCAGTACCCCGTTTGCCCAGTAAATGGGCTAAAGCTCTTTCTGCTGTGGCAGAAGGCAGTAGAGAATTACAAAGAGGCATTTAAACATTTACTCACAAATTATTATTACCCATTCATGGGAGCTAGCCACAGTCCAGACAGTGCCTAGATGCTTTCAGGGGACTCTGTCTTGTTGGACGTTGAGGCTTGAATCTTCCCAGCGTCTGGGGAAAGACGCAGACAATCTCTGACCTTGTTCTCCTGGCTTCTTCTGGACAGTCTGTTATGTCCAGGAATTCTAGGCAGGACCTTCAGGTGCAGCAGGCAGGATGTCATGCAGTCTCAGCACGATGTCACGCTGGCCACACAGGCCGATCTCGTGCAGGCATCCAGGGTCTGCTCCTGGTAACTCGCGATAAGCAATGAGGCAGTGTTCAATAGTGGCAGGGCTGGGCACAGCAGAGAGAGCACGGCACAGAGCAGGGAAGCACAGCAGTGAAGCAAAAGCAGGTTGTTCACCTACATACCTCCTTTTATCAATGTGGGCCGAGATTAATTGCCAACCAGGATGGCAGTTATCCAAACCTTACCATATTAGGCAAAGCCATAGGCTCTCTTTTCCCTAATTTGGGAAAAGCACAGGCCTTGCACTAGGCAGGCACAAGCTAAGTGTGTGTACCTTACACCACAGGGCCCTGGGCAGGCCAGACTCTATGGCTCCAGGTCCTTTTGTGTCCATTTCCTGTGCTTGCCTCTCTGGTGGAGCAGAAAAACATGCCTAGGCAAAGCAGGACATGTACGAGCCTATTTTGGGCCTATGAGGCCTACCACAACAGTAGTCCAAGTTTGGAGTCAGCAGCAGGTTCATTGTGGCCGTTTGAGCTGATTTTTCTAATTCAGACATAGGGGAGAGGTGAACATTCCAGGGATAGGCCACAGAATGGCAACAATGGATAAGTTGATATAATTTCATTGGAGCATCAAGAGCTTAATGTCTAGAAGCACAGCTTGTTCTTCCCCTTTGCTGGCTTCTGCTGTTTTGAGCTACGCCTGCCTATCTTCCCCAGCTGCTGTTTCAGCTGCTGCTGCTGCTGCTTTCGCCGCCGCTTGTCCCCCCCCCAATCTTCCTTAAGGTTATTGTATTTTGTTGGTTTCTTTTCTCATAGTAATTTCCCTTTCTAAATATAATTTCATCTTTCCCTGACTTTCAAAACAAAAAGTCTGTGTTCTGGTGAGTTTATTCTCCCCTGGTGGGGTGTGTGTGGGGGGTGTTTCACCCTAACCCAGGACATTAACTTATCTATTGTTGCCATTCTTTGGCCTATCCCTCGACTGTTCACCTCTCCCCTATGTCTGAATTAGAAAAATCAGCTCAAATGGCCACATTCAGGAACGGTAGAGCTTGTAAATCTGACTCCGTGCCTCAGCCTTGGCATTTCTCAGTTGTTCGGGGCTGTTCTCTGAGGGTTTTGGAGGCCAGCTGCTCTTGGGTTGTTTTTTCCTGGGGTTTTATTTTTTCCTCCCTGCTGCAGTGACTCTCTTCTTGATAGAGTGGGAAAACCCTTCACAAAAGAAAATTGAATGAACTAATTTGGTGGTTTGTAGGTAAGGAATAGAGGGGGAGTGTTAGTGTGGATAAAAAAAAAAACAAAAGAGAGAAAGTGCATAAAAATTAGAAACCTCAGAAATATGGTAGGGATGAAATTCAGTTATTTCCATGACCATCATTTCCAAAGCTGTCAGAGGGTTGAAGCTGCCTGTAATAAAGCTTGATCTTAGCAGCCACTGACTTTCATAGTCTAACATGAAATCTCTTTTTTGTTTAAATTAAAATAGTACATAGAGACGTGACAAGCTGATAATAGAAACTTGAGTAGAACAAATGCAGCAGGGTAAGCAGGGAGGTACAGAAGCTATTCCACTGACCCAAGGTTGATGCCGGTAATTCTCCAGAGACCCTGAGGGTTTGGCCACCCTCCACTGCCTTCCTGCAAACCAGGAGCTCCATGGCCAGTGTTGGGCTCTCTTTAATCTCTCTTCTCATGTGCCAGCTCCTGAACCAGCTGTAGGGTTGTTCCTCCATAGAAGAACCTCGCTTTTGACCTGAAAAACACTGCTGGATTTTGCCACAACAATGTATTAGTCCCGCAGATGTCTGGTATTCTGATTTTATGAGGTGATAATCTTTGGGGGACTTTTACATCGAGCCAGGTTAAGGAGAAAGCAAAGTTTAAAATGCCATTGACAAAATCCAGAATAAACAAAACTTGTAAAGAGAACTACCAGAGAGAAGCGGGAAGCTGATTTCCTCTGCTTCTCCCAAGAACAAATCCTACACTGCTCCGGCAGGCAGGCTGCAGGCAGGTCTGCTTATGCATCTTGTGGGAACTGCCCAGGAATAGCTCTGGTGCCTCTGTTTCTGGCTGCTGGGAAGAGAGGTTCTGACCGCCTGCCCATGGCAGCTCTGGAGATGGCTAGCGTAATACTAAAGGACTGCACACTTGGGCTCTACACTTAATTCTTCTGAACCGATGGTGGCCACAGTTTTATAGGTAAAATAATCACCACTTGTTGGTGCCTGCCAGCTTCATGACAGATACTTTTACCAGCATGTGTCCTTTACATCAGTCACTATTATTGTGGCTTTTGTTGGACTAAACCAAATATATTATAATCTCACATTAGGTAGGTGGTGGAGGTCTGCTAAACAATTTGTCTTTAAGAAATTCTCTTTTTGTGTTGGTCACACAGGTTGCAGTGAGACACAGGAAGATCAGAGTTCATTAGTTAGAGTGATTAAAACCTTTCTTAAATTTCTGGTTTAGGTTACATTGAAGAATCTTGCACGATCCCCTGCCCATTTGATTGCAAATTAAGCGATTGGTCCAGTTGGTCCCCTTGCAGCTCTTCTTGTGGACCAGGGGTGAAAGTCCGATCCAAGTGGCTTAAGGAGAAGCCGTACAATGGAGGACGTCCCTGCCCAAAGCTGGATCTCAAGAATCAGGTGAGCAGCATTAAATAGCCAACAGAAATCTCTCTCTGCTTACTGTGTTCTAAAGTGTGGTCAAAAGGTACTGTACTGGTGAAGAAATTTTAAAAAGGAGTTATCTCTGGGACTACACCTTGTGTCAGACACTGTAGGCAATCCTTGAACCTCCTGAGGATTGAGGGGAAGATGCTCATGTAAAAGCATAATTTAACCTGAAAAAACGTATTTCGTGTATTGTGATGGTTTGAGTGTTACTCCCCCCCAACACCACTTAAGAAAACCACCCAGACTAAGCTCAGTCGATCTGGAAATTGAATGAAGCTTTATATTTACAGCTTAGCACAACATACAAGCAGAAATATACAAGTTAAAAAGGTAATACAGAAACACAACAGCCCTCCCAGAAACCAGAGTCCCCAGGAGGGGCTCCCAACCACCCTTCCACCTTCTCCCCACCCCTCTACCTTACCCCAGACTTTGCCTTATGTTCAAGGTGAGTTTGGAGGTTTGGCCAGGGGGATTAGGAAGCAGAATTAGTTAGCAGGTTAGGGAGAGAAGTGCCTGCAGCCAGAGCCAAAGCCGGAGAGCAACTCCCTTAACTATGTTTATGTTCTTGTTCTTATACATCTCAGCAAGCCTATGAGTGATGTAGACATCACCATTGTTTCCTTTTCACAGCCTATAATCTAACTCTTCTCACCAAAATATCCTAGCTAGGCTCAAACTAGCACATACATGAAGAAATCTTTGTCTCCCAGAACACGGGAAACCCTGAATGAATAATCCCACCTGGACAATCTGTAGGCATCAGGGAGCTCAAATGTCATGGATATGTAAAAAATGATTAATTCTCTCTAAGACTATGGTTGGTGCAGAAATGTTTGTTAAACATATATTACCATTTTTAATGACGTTTCCCTTCAACACAACACCAATTCCCTTGAACATTAATCTCTGTGTGTTCAGTATTGAAGTAACCCATCAGAGGAAAATAATCTCTGAATTGCTAGTCTTAGAAAAAAAGATCAGCATCTGTTTAAATGCTACTTACTGCGATATGCATTTCACCAAAACTAATAGTGACTTCCTACATTAGCTGATTAAATCTCAGCACTAATTAACACTGATGAAGTACTATTTAGTGGTGAGTGTCCCTTATTCTAGAATCAACCATGAAAATCAATTGACAGGACAGGAGCAGTCATGCTGAAGGATTTTCATATATATGTTGTGAATATGTGTGGACATTAAAAGTGTGTGTGTGTATATATATGTGTGTGTAAAGTATGTTGCATTGTAAGTGTAGAAGGACTTCAGTAGCATTCATACAAAGATTTATTTGTGTAGTGACTTAATTTGTGCTATAATTGGTGGAGCCAGTTGTTTGCCTGCACAGGCATTGCTGCAGCAGTCATGTCCAGGGATGCAGCACCACTCCTAACACCTGATTCTGACCTTGCCTCGTTTTCTTCACAGTTTATTATTTTTCCTGAGAGAAACTTGGTAAATACTTCTTTTAAAAATTCTTTTTCCTTATTACTATTTGAAATTCATAGGCAGTAGCCTAACAGAAGCAGCAGAGACTATGAAAATATAAAACTGCAATAAAGTCTATGTTGTCCATACCTCAGTAGTTTTCTTAATAGATCAGACAGATCACCAAAGAGGCAAAATGAAATCCCACGGTAAGTCGTATGGTAACAATAAGCTCCTTTGTAATGAAAAGATACTGGGGTTTGTTACCCATAGACACAGCAGACTACTTCCATTAAAAGTAAACTTAGTGCTATAAAGCGCTGCCTATTCCCACACACATTAGATTTGCTAATTTCAAAAAGCCTTTCAGAAGATAGTAAAGGAAAGAAATTGTTTAAACTTGGCAATTATGGCTTTGTAAGGTTTATCAGTGCACGGCGCTCACGGAATACCATGGCTGGTATTAATATAAACATGGTTGGTGCTTTTTGCTCCTTCAGTGGGAAAACATGTATTGATCTAAAAGTCAGTGAATTCGTTGGAGGGTTTTCTGTTGCAGATTCTAGTAGTGGTGCCTTAGAAATGTACTAGGTCTGTTCCTATAGGCTTGTCACTTTTCGGTTTTCATGATTTTTTTTTTTCCCTCTTTCTCTCCTCTCTCTTTCTCTCCTCTCTCTTTCTCTCCTCTCTCTTTCTCTCCTCTCTCTTTCTCTCCTCTCTCTTTCTCTCCTCTCTCTTTCTCTCCTCTCTCTTTCTCTCCTCTCTCTTTCTCTCCTCTCTCTTTCTCTCCTCTCTCTTTCCTCTTTCTCTGTGACTTTGGGATTCTTGAGGGCTTTTTTTTTTTAGGATAGAAACAATCTATTTCTATCTAGTGCACAAATGGATTATCTTTTTCCAATTTAGATTTGTAGGATTTGATCCGATTCTATACAGTTTGGAGCTTTTTAGGATAAGAAGAAGCTATGCTAATAAGGGAAGCACGTGTATGTGTTTGTATAGATCTGTACTCTTAGATACACAAACACGTATGCATATCGTGTGCATGGTGCTATTAATTGACTCCCCAAACACTTCTTCATCCTTTGTGTAGTTCAGAAGGAGCTTTTTTCTGCACCCACTGGACTTTGACTTCCAGCACTGATTTAGAAGCGCTGAGGTCCTTAGGCACATCGCAGCATGCACAAGTTGCCTACCCAGATGGTAAGCTAAATTAGCTGATTGTGCTGCTGTTTAGCTAAGCCAGACACATACCATTAATCCACTGCAAGGCAGATTGTCTTCTGTTTCCTCTGGTCTGGGAGGTGTTTGCATCCTAGAGCAAAGCTCTATAAATTCTCTAAATATAAATATGTGACATCCTAATTATTTGTATAGAATCTGGGTTAAATAGCAGCAGCAAAATACTTTCCTTTGTTTGATGTCAGACATGGGACATGGTGCTGAGATTCGCTCTTTCAGTGGCTACTGTATTATATTTTGCTTTTTGCAGTTGATAAAGATGTTAGATAACTTGAAACCAATAATAAGCTCCTCCAGGTGCCAGTAGATTTCCATTAGTATTCCCTTAGTTATTTTCTTCAGTATTCTTAGGGTTGTTTGTTTGGGTATTTTTAGTTACTACTTCTAAGATGGGATCTTGTTATTGCTTAATCAATTACTTTGAAGAACCCTCCATTTTCCAGTGTCTTACAGTTAAAATCCTCAGTCAGGTTGTGTCCAAATAATCTTCTCACCCTGTTCATATGAAGGGTGTTTTGTAGGCTTCTTGACAGACCTCTGTATTATTTTTTTTTCAGTGCCTTTCAGGTATTTCACATAAATTTAACTACAGAGTGTGTTACCTGAAACACAGTTTTCTCTTGCATTTCACAACATGTCCATGGCCCCACCAATACAGATACTTTAGCAAAGCTACTTCTTTTAGAGAGGGACAATTTGCATTATCAAGACAATTTATTTGATGAACACAAGTAACTGTTTCATAAATGGCTGTCTCCCTAGAGTAAGTCCAGCTGGTGTAGTGTGGGTTGCTCCTGTCTTTGAGACAGAATTTTTTAGTTAAAGTTTATTTTTTTTTCAGAGAGCAACAACACATTTCATTACTGCCTGATGTTCTGTGGGATTTATACTCTTAGTTCCACAGAGGTTTTCACAGAATCAACCAGGTTGGAAGAGACCTCCAAGATCATCCAGTCCAACCTAGCACCCAGCCCTATCCAGTCAACTAGACCATGGCACTAAGTGCCTCATCCAGGCTTTTCTTGAACACCTCCAGGGATGGCGACTCCACCACCTCCCTGTGCAGCACATTCCAATGCCAATCACTCTCTCTGTCAAGAATTTCCTCCTAACATCCAGCCTATACCTCCCCTGGCACAGCTTGAGACTGTGTCCCTTTGTTCTATTGCTGGTTGCTGGTTTTGGCCCTTCTGGAGTATCTTAAATGCCCTCACTCACCCCTTGCCCATAGAGCCTCTCAAACACTCCACTCCTTTTGCAGTAGATGCAAAAAGTAAGCTCAGTTAGGAGAATTAATTTAGCTTGTATGTATNAGCCTAGGTGTTTAAGGCCAGGCTGGATGAGGCTTTGGCCAGCCTGATCTAGGGTAGGGTGCCCCTGCCCATGGCAGGGGGGTTGGAACTAGATGATCTTTGTGGTCGCTTCCAACCCTGACTGATTCTATGATTCTGTGAATAGGTTGAGCTCCTCCAGATTTTCATTCCAGGTTTTGCTGTTTGCTAGTAAAACTGACAAACAGTTTGTGTGGGCTGTATGTGCTTGGTGTTCTCCTATAATGACTTGATTTGATGTGGCCACTTTCAGTCTTAATCTTCCTCTATGTTGTTTCCCTGTGAATGCAAAAGATGTGTTACAATATTGGGGGGGGGGGGCGAGATGACAGCATTTTAATGCAGATCCATGTAATATGTTGAATTACTTTCGTCTTGTACCTCTAAGTGTTCAAAAATTGTTGAAGAGCTGGCTAACTACATTTTGCTCCATCTCTTAAAGAAAATGGGCATTGCATGTAGAAGCTGTGCAGCTCTTATCTAAGGATGTGATTGCTTCTGAACAGCCAATTGGATTATGGGGTCAGCTGGCAGATGTTCCTGGCTGTGCAGTGCATGTTAAAAGAGGTGTAGCATTTACATTTTTCTATTTCTGCTCTTATTTGCATGCACTTACACAGCATGCAGTTGCTAAGCTATTTAATATGTAGTTATACATGATGAAAGGTTAAATATGAGTTATGGGGGGTTTATTACTTGAATATTCTTTTATAGTTTTTTAGGATTACTACAAGAAAATGCATCTTATTTTAAAGACTCATGAATTCCAAGGATTATCTTTTTATTGATTGCTCTAATATATATTCTTGTCAGGACTTTCCCTCCTTCTCCTTCCTCCCCCTCTCTTTCCCAGTCCCGCTAAAGAACAAATATCATAGCAAGTAGTTTATTCCATTTATATATACAGTATACATTTAAGCAAACATTTGTAAAGGATTGGAAGCATTTGTGAAGGCAGCAGGGGGGAAAAAAAATGTAATGTGGTTGAAAATGGAACTAACTGCTTTCTTCAAAATGAGTATTTTATTCTTCATGATATTTTCTGGCGCTCACTCTGTAGTATGAGAACTGCAGACACCTCACATGTTACAACTGCAAGTACTTCTCCTAAAATTGGATACGGAAGTTTAACAAAAGGGAACAGGAGGGCAGTGGTGCATTTACGGATCAGAGCTCTCAAAGTGGGTGTGAAAAATGTGTGAATCTCTGGTAGCCTTTCCACAGAAAATAACTGGTTTAGTCCTACCCAGACTTCAGAGTAAACATCGTTTTTAATCAAAGGAAAAAAAAAGTGTCAGATTTCCTTTTGAAAGTGAACATTTTACAAAAGTACAGGCTTTAAAAACTCACCATTCATTTGTACAAGATTGGATGGGCTTGGAGATTGCTGGTAAGCTGTCTCTTGCAAGGCAGAAGTTGGGCTTGGTCTACAGGTGGGATCGGGGGATGTTTCATCTTTCACTTTTTCTCATCTGTAATACTAAGAAAAGTCTGTTCAGAAAAGGCCTTTTGTTAAGAGGTTTCCAGGGCTTTTCATACTTATAATTCCTAAAACAATAATTAGNTTTTTATATATAAATATATATTAATAATGTATGTGTTATATTTTTATATATATATATATATAAAAATTTTGTGTGTGGCTGACTATAAAAGATTTTGGTTTTCTCCTCTGCTTTGTTGTAATACTTGGTTGTACTCTTCCTTTGTTTAAAAACATCCTTTATACATATATATGCATGTATGTATGTGTGCATGTCATAGAATTCATAGATTGGCTCATGTTGGAAGGGACCTTAGAGATCATCTACTCCAATTTTCCCATCCTGAGGCAGGATGCCCCTCAATTAGACTCAGCTGCTCAAGATCTCATCCAGCTTGGCCTTGAACATCCAAAGAGAGGAGACATCCACAGCCTCCCTGGACAATCTATTCCAGAGTCCCACCAACCTTTGTANAAAAAAATGTAATGTGGTTGAAAATGGAACTAACTGCTTTCTTCAAAATGAGTATTTTATTCTTCATGATATTTTCTGGCGCTCACTCTGTAGTATGAGAACTGCAGACACCTCACATGTTACAACTGCAAGTACTTCTCCTAAAATTGGATACGGAAGTTTAACAAAAGGGAACAGGAGGGCAGTGGTGCATTTACGGATCAGAGCTCTCAAAGTGGGTGTGAAAAATGTGTGAATCTCTGGTAGCCTTTCCACAGAAAATAACTGGTTTAGTCCTACCCAGACTTCAGAGTAAACATCGTTTTTAATCAAAGGAAAAAAAAAGTGTCAGATTTCCTTTTGAAAGTGAACATTTTACAAAAGTACAGGCTTTAAAAACTCACCATTCATTTGTACAAGATTGGATGGGCTTGGAGATTGCTGGTAAGCTGTCTCTTGCAAGGCAGAAGTTGGGCTTGGTCTACAGGTGGGATCGGGGGATGTTTCATCTTTCACTTTTTCTCATCTGTAATACTAAGAAAAGTCTGTTCAGAAAAGGCCTTTTGTTAAGAGGTTTCCAGGGCTTTTCATACTTATAATTCCTAAAACAATAATTAGAACCAACATAGTAGTGTGCAGAATAAAGTTTGACTTGCTCACATTCAGTAGCCACATTTGTAGGCAACTTTGGGCTCGTATTTGGCCAACTAAATTTCCATTATCCAAAAATACCCTTAGGCTGTGTCAAGGGAAATGCCTAAGGAAAAACAATGCAGCATGTACAAGGCATGGTAATAAAACAAAGTCTCCTTCTTTTAGGTGGGTAACTGTTCCCAGAGCAATAATTTTGTATGCAATCAAGTTTCTGACTAACCAACATACAACACTATTATATTTTGCCTGGTTTTCTTCCTTTAAGTTATGGTCTTGCCCTTACATACAGACATAAAATGTTTGCAGCCTCTTTTGTATATCTTTATCCCCTATNTGAACATCCAAAGAGAGGAGACATCCACAGCCTCCCTGGACAATCTATTCCAGAGTCCCACCAACCTTTGTACTGAAGAACTTCTTCCTTAGATCTAGTCTAAATGTACTGTCTCTCAGCTTAAAACAATCCCCCCTTGTCCTATTGCTGGACATCCTTTTGAAAAGTCCCTCTCTAGGCTTCCTGTTCTCAGGCATTGAAAGGCAGCTGTGAGGTCCCCTCAAAAACTTCTCTAGCCTTAACAGCCCCAGCTTCCTCAGCCTATCTTCACCGCCCTTGGATCATCTTTGTGGCCCTTCTTTGGACTTGCTCCAAGAGCTTTGGGTCCTTCTGATGATGAGAACACCAAGCATTTTCAAAACTGTTAGTTTCCCGTGTTAGAAGTTAAGTTTGTACCCAGCATCTTTCAGTGCTGTCCCCGATGTAGCTCATATCTGGTGCCTGAGTGGTGAGTTGCATATATAACTCTTACTTTTCAGTATCAGAAATTGGTCTTTAGGAATGTCATTAACAATGTATTAGCTATAAATAGCTCCTGCTGAAATCACTTCTTTTACAATATAGATTTCTAATTGTCAGAAAAGTCGTAGAATCATAGAATGCTTTGGGTTGGAAGTGACCTAGAGGTCATCTAGTCCAACCCTCTCTGCAGTAAGCTGAACTGTCTTGAGACACTCATAAAACCTCCTCTTCTCATATATTTTGGCTCCCAGGAGCGTGTCTGAGCCCTGTCCTGTGCTGCTGTGTCAATAGTGCTGGCTGTGTAAGATCCCTTTCTGTGGAATACAAGGACATGGCCAGTCTATCCTTTGTCTCTATCAACACTCATTTGCCTTGTGTTCAACTTAGTTTCTTGATACACAAATCCTCTCCGTAATCTTGGTTTTTACCTTCAGAAGGTTTGATTTCCTCCCACTTAGTCTTAAAGCAAGGAATTACAGCACGGAAAACATTTGTCCTCTGATTCTAGTTTGATTTTACAGTATCATAAAAATGACAAGTTTTTTTGCCTGCTACACTAATGTGGGAGAATTTTAGGTGTCAAAAAAATAGCGAGAACCTCCTGGTTTCCTTACACTTTTCTTGCTGTGACTGGAAGTTTTGGTACTAAACAGTAATTTAGTTCATTAAATGGGTAAAAGTAGCAAGCTGAGTCTGTGCAGCCTGAGCACTATCTCATCTTCCCAGAGAGAGCGTCTGGAGAGCCCACCATGTGAGTGAGTACTGCTTGGCTTCCTAAGGAGAGTACAACCATTTTCCCCTCTTGTCTTTCAGGCTAATAACCCTGTAGCATCTACTCTAATTCCCAGCATATGCTAAATTTGTATTCAGCTTCAATAGCTACCTACATTTGATTTTCATTTTTCCTGCAGGTTTTCTGTTGAATAAAGGGTCGTATAAACACATTTTCACAATTGCCACTTATGAAAAGCTTTAGCCTTGCAGAAATGGTGCAGCTAAACAACTTCCTCAAAAGTGGTTTTCACTTGGCTTGTTTTCTATAGAGCTCTTTTAAAGTTCTCTTTAATAATAGTGCATCCTGATATGTGTTGTAATGCTCTTTTCTGTAATTGTGGGAGTACACTTGCACTCTGTGAAATGAAGTATCTCCCAGTGCCAGTTTCCTTTCTAGAGTTATTCTGAATCCACGAAAATTAACAGCATTGTATTGACAGATTAAACTTCTTTTTTCTGCCTCCTTCAGCCCCTACCCCAAGTACTTATCGAAATATGTATCAAAACAGGACTTTTTACTGTAACAGAAAGTGATATTTTTTCATCTCTGGAACTCTAAATTTACTCAATAATTATTTCTGATTCAGATACAGTTCCCATACTCGTTGCTGAAATAATTATTGCTTAAAATAATAGCATGCTGCAAAACATAGTGAAAGATGAGAATTATGCCAAAAGTGCTTTGCTCCATTTATTTCTCTGCAGAGGTGATGGAATTAAATAGAAAATCAGATGCAGAAGGTTGAGTGGCTCACTGGAGAAAGTATTAGCATTTCACCTAAGGAACTGAAGTTCAATTGGTCTGGGCAATATGTTTTAAGGAAAGAAATTTGGTTTGTGCTGAATCTCTCGTGGACAATATGTCATGTTGGACCAGCATACACTGTATGTCATAAATCAGCATGACAGCATCTCACACTGAGGCTGGACTTAACTCTTGCTTGTCTTTGTCTTAGGTACAGGAGAACACAAAGGATTGATGCCTTGGTTATTCCTTGGCAGCAGATTTAATCTTGGTTGAGTTTTTTTTTCCCTCCTTTCAGTAAGGTGTTGTTTTTTTTTCTTTTCTGCAAAGTTTTGCAGGGTAATTTGTTGTCAGTTTTAAGTTCACAGTCATTAAGGAGGGGGGGAAACACTGCATAGCACTTGAAATAAGGACCTAACTTCTGTTCTAACTGGAACAAATCCAAAAATATTTAAGGAAAAACAAAAAAAAAAAACCCAAAAACCAAGTTGGTATGTCTTCACCTTTTCAGATTGTAACAGATGTGAAAAACAGTTATTTGGCATCAGGCATTTTATCATGTGACCAGAAAGAGTGAGCCACACAAGAGTAGTCCTTTTCTTGCTTTTGGCAACTTAAATGAAAGTTTTTACACATTTCCCTTCTCTCTGCCGTCTTTTATAATTTCTCTTGTGTACAAAATCAGCTTCCAAAATACTATCTTGCTGATTAGAAAACTGTGCTTGCTAGAATAGAAAACGTGACCGTGAAAATTTCTTTTCATATATATTCTATTCAAGCAGTGAAATGAATTGTAGGAATTTATAGGTCTATAGAAACTGCCATATGATTTCAAAACTTTTTTGAGTGTGCAAATGTACAACACATGTATAAGGTGTTAACTGAGAGTGGATTTGGCAGAAGGCAGACCAGCTCTCTCCCTTCTAGGGAACTTATGTGGGCACTCTGAATCACTGTGCAGAGCATGCAGCCTGAACGAAGGTTGGGTTGGTAAATTAGGTACTGCCATTGGCCTGATGTAGTCTTTACTACCATCAGAAAACAGTGCGAGGCTATTCTAGGAAGATGCTGTAAGGAAGGATGTCAAGGCATTTTGGCCCCTGCTCCAAGAGGACTGCAGTAAAGAAGTGAGTTTACTCTCTGCAGGACAGAGTATCTCATCTATTCTTTGGTCAGCCAAATATCTAAGTCTGAATATGTCTCACACAGGTGTCTGTATGTGACCTCAGGTTTTGCTTTGCTAGGTATGCAGATTCACAGATTGCATGGGAGTGGAAGGGACCCTCAAAGGGCATCTTGTCCAGCCCCCTGCAGTGAGCAGGGACACCTCCAACTAGATCAGGCTGCTCAAGACTACATCAAATCAGGTCTTGAATGTCTCCAGGGACAGGGCCTCAGCCACATCCTTGGGAAACCTGTTCCAGTACTTTACAGCTCTAACTTGGTTGTTAATTAGCATTATGGTCACTTCTTCATGTTTCCATTGGACAGAAGTGTCTTTTAGAAGGACTGCATTTTCTCATAAATATATAGCAAATTCTGTGTGTCTTCAGTTTAAAGTTGACCAGATTCAATTGGTTAACTTCATCCTAAGAGCAAAAGAAATTCTTTGAAATGGGCTGACCCACCTGCATGCTGTGAACAGATCTTGAGCATTCAGAGCAAAAAATTCCTATTTTCTGACTCTCCTTTATGAATAAAAGAGAATAATTGGAAATAAAGTTGCTGCTCAAACAGAGAAATAGACATTAAGATGTATGTTATGTGAATTCATCTGTCAGAGCTGCTGAAAAACCCAGGAAAGCTCGGGCACCTCTTGCATTATGGTCCTTAAAATAACCCTGGCCCTGCCTTTTGAAAGTATTTAATATTGCTGTGTTGTTCTATCTACAGCAGTTATCATTGATTAATACTTAACAAGTATTAATATTTTTTCTGGTGCAGACATTTCCTGTGGCCATTTCCAAGGAATTATGCCCATATCATTTGTTCAATTTGCTTTGTTTTATGCACTGTAGCTGATTGATAGATTCAGGAATGGATTTTATCTTCTTTTTATGTTGTTTAATTGGTTTCCTCCTCCAAGACAGCAGAATAAAAGTGCAAATGACCTACTGTATTCCTCTTGATCTCTCCTCACATGACTGAAAAGACTGTGCTGGGCTTGCCAAAAGATAAATTTGTGCATTGGAACTGCAAGTGGAATACATGAATTTTGCATCTTTTTTTAGGTGACAGCATCAGGATTGTCAGCATTACCAGATTGCTAGCTGGGATGTAAACCACTTTGAGACTTGGATTTCAAGGCCCAATTACAGCTTTCTGAGTGGTTGTCAAATACAACCCCCATGTCAGGCAGGTCTGTTGTTTGCAAGGGCTGTTTTCCAAAATTTGAAATTCATTCTAGTCACATGCAGGTGGGTTTGGGGAAAGAAAGGAGAAATTAAAGCTGTCTCCACTGTACAGCTGTCCTGGCCTCTCCCTTCCTCCCAAAGTCCCTCTTTCAGCAGGCACAAAAAGAAAAGAGTTGCAAATAAGAGTTTGCACAAATTCAATTAATCTTTCCTCATTGCTCACAGATCATCACCCGTCTTTGTGTTATAAATAAGTGTGTTGCAGGCTATAGCCATCAGAAGAAAAAGACTAAAGGCAAGCTGATCTTTAAGTGGGAATGAAATGCCAAAGGATAGATTCTTCTTCTCCAGTAAGATGTCTATTCTGTCCTGCCTGATTTTATTTACTGCTTCTCGCTTGAGGAGTGCGTAAATCAGCAGTCCTGTGTAGTCTGTTGTGATTTATTGCTTAATTAAAAGTTATGAGGGCTTTTAATCTGTCTATAATTTCTATTATTTTTGAGTCAGCTGTTTCCTGTATTGTAATTTAACCATTCTGTGGTTCTGTGATAAACTTGTATTGGTTTATGATAGGAGCATTTTGTGAGCCCTGGCAGATGTGGCACACGATGGTGTCCCAGATGTTCCAGATTAACTTTGGAGTTCAAACTCGGAACTACAGAGAATTAAATATAAACTTAGTGAAGTTCACCTGGCATCACTTGTAGTCTGATGGCAAATATAGTCTATGTGTTTGTTAGTGTTACAGATTAGTTTTGAAAGGGACAAGAGTCATTTCTGGTTTCACAACACACAGATGTTAGCAACACTCTAATAATTCAAGAAGCAGTTTAACATGGTTATTTGCATTTTAATGGAGAATTAATTGGAGTATTGAACCACATGCTGCTGCTAGTGCATTAGAACAATCAGTTTTAATGTTTTGATTCAGTTTGATCATTGGAGGCCTTGAGCAACCTGCTCTAGTGGGAGGTGTCCCTGCCTACGGCAGGGGGTTGGAGCTGGATGATCCTTGAGGTCCCTTCCAAATTAGACCATTCTATGATTCTGTGATTTTTTTTTTCAGTTGGTAGGTTGCTGCTGTGTCTTTTCCTTACTTAAGGTAATAAACAGCATGCATTATAAGAACTTTTTTTTCTCCTTATGAATTACTGTTGGAAGAATTAATATAATATGCAGTCATCAGTTTTTTCATGGATGGCAGCTTGAGAACTTTTGCAAGAGCTGAAGATTCTACCTCAACAGTTTTGAATTGTATGTTTTTAGAACACTTGTCTTATTTGAACTTTGAGAGGTTTATCTCCTTCTTTCTCAAATACAATCTTTATTATTTGAAACCATGTGCTAGTTCCGTAAGCAAAGCGTTGTCCAATCCTGCCGTTACAGATTTCAGGTAGAAAGATTTGATGTCAATTTGGATTTAATTGATAGCAAGGTGGTTTTGATCTGGGTTTTAACAGGAATAAGAGTTCTATATCCCTGTGAGTAAGCTGCCCTCTGTTGGTTAGTTCAACTTTGCTGGAATTTCATTTCTGTTTCTTGGGATTTCTGGTGTGATGCATGGGAAGAGATTTCCCTGAGTTCCTCCTGCTTGTTTGACATCAGTGGGGTCCTTCCAGCAATCTGCCTTTGCTCCATGTGAGGTGTAACGTTTTACAAGGAAAAGAGGGGAATGGATTTAAGCTTGTGGAGGGTAGATTTAGAGTGGATATTGGGAAGAAGTTCTTCCCAGTGAGGGTGGTGAGACACTAGAACAGATTGCCCAGGGAATTTGTGGATTCCCCCTCCCTAGTAGTTGGGCGAGGCAGCCTGGTCTAATGGAAGGTGTCTCTGACAGTTGCAGTGGGGGTTGGAACCAGATCTTCAAAGTCCCTTCTAACCCAAACCATTCTATGCCTCTAAGGATTTTTGAAAGGCTTGTCTTTAAAATAGTATTTTGGAATCAATAATAAAAACAGTGATGTTCATTTTTACTCGATGCAAATGGTTTGCTATAAAATCATGTAGAAAATATACTATATTCAGATATTCAGAAAGATTTTATCCAAGAGTTTGAGAATTGTACTATTAGTACTAATTAGTATGAACTTTGGCAGTTAGAAGAGCTAAAGTTAATAATAACTGTCAGATCTGCTGGTCAGTCTACACTCAACAATTTATACCAATATCTACTAACTTTAGGTGTCCTTTAAGCTCTCATAAGTTACTTTTAGGTGGTGACTTGGAGTTTCAAATTATGACTTTACTAAATAAAGATGAGGATTGTTCCTTTCTTGAGTGACATTATGAGGCTCATGAACTTTCTAATTAACTACCAAGCATGAAAGTATTTTTGTTCTCGTTCTGAAGAGTCTGAGTAAAAAGAGTAATATTGCAAAATAGTAAGGTTTGGTCTCTTCTTAGCAAGACTCTGAAAAGTAATGAAGACCTAATCTTATGCTATAGAATCATAGAATCAACCAGATTGGAAGAGACCTCCAAGATCATCCAGTCCAACCTATCACCCAGCCCCGTTCAGTCATCCAGACCATGGCACTAAGTGCCTCATCCTGTCTTGACCACCTTCAGGGACAGCATCTTCTTATATATATATTTAACTGGTGGAAATAATTAGTATACATTTCTTAATGCTGTTATAGAGTGTTCTATGTAATGCAATTGAGTTCATGCTTTCCATCCAGACTTTAGAGCTTAAGAAGACTTGTGCTCCTTGCCATGCTTTCAGGTATTGCAGCTGCAGTGGCCAGTCTTCCCCAGAGCACCGTGGTTGATTTTGGGTTTGGTGGGAATGCTTAGTGGTCACAAAGTCCAACATATGCTCCTTTATGAGTGTGCAAACTTTCAAAATCCCTTAAAATAAATCCAATCCGTTGCTTTAATTTAAATTCAGCGTACTCTCAAGTGCCCATCTGGAACATACATTTGTATGTGTAAATCATTCTTCTGACAGCTAAGGGTTCTGTCTTTGCTGATGTTGATCCAGTTAGTAAGGAATTACTCCTTTGTAAGTAGGGATCCAGACCTACAGCAAAACATGTGTGCCACATTTTTATCCATCTTGGGCATGATGTCCTCTTTGAAAAATTGAAACTTATCTGTAACTTCAGAGTTTTCAATCCATGTGTTGTGGAGGGGAAATTAATGGATGTGAGATGATATTTTATAAAAATATATAATTGATTAATTAATATTCTGAACTCTCGCCACAAGCAACCACTGAATTTTAGTATTAATATTTGTTTGTTAACATGGTTATGGAAGACATTCTGGGAATAACACCAAACAGAACTATTATTATCTAGAGTGATTGGCATTGGAATGGGCTGCCCAGGGAGGTGGTGGAGTCACCATCCCTGGAGGTGTTCAGGAAAAGACTGGATGAGGCACTAAGTGCCATAGTCTAGGTGACTGGATAGGGCTGGGTGTTAGGTTGGGCTGGATGATCTTGGAGGTCTCTTCCAACCTGGTTGATTCTATGATTCTATGAATATTCAAACAACAAACAGAGAGAGAGAATCCCTGCGGTCAGTATGCCGCCTGGGGTCAATAAGCTGCTTGCCCACTAAATGGGCTAAAGCTATTTCTGCTCTATGACAGAAGGCAATAGAGAATCACAAAGAGGCATTAAAGCATTTCCTCACAAATTATGATTAGTACCTTCGTGGGAGCTAGCCACAGTCCAGACAGTGCCCAGATGCTTTCAGGGGACTCTGTCTTGTTGGACGTTGAGGCTTGAATCTTCCCGGCTTCTGGGGAAAGGACGCAGACAATCTCTGACCTTGTTCTCCTGGCTTCTTCTGGATGGTCTGTGTATATGTCCAGAAATTCTAGGCAGGATCTTCAGATGCAGAAGACAAGATGTCGTGCAGTCTCAGCACGATGTCACGCTGGCCGCACAGGCCGATCTCATGCAGGCATCCAGGGTCTGCTCCTGGTAACTCGCGGCAGTGGAGTTTACTAGGCAAGCAATGAGGCAGTGTGCAATAGCAGCAGAGCTGGGCACAGCAGAGAGGGCACAGCACAGAGCAGGGAAGCAAAGCACCGAAGCAAGCAAAGCAGTGAAGCAACAGCACATTGTTCACCTGCGTATCTCCTTTTATCAGTGTGAGCCGAGATTAATTGCTCCTTGGACACAAGAATAGCCAATCACGATGGCAGTTAGCCAAACCATACCATATTAGGCAGGGTCCACAGGCCTGGCTCCCCCAAATATGGGAAGAGCACGGGCCTTGCACCCAGTAGGCCATAAGCTAGGTGCATGGGCTTATGCAGCCGTGTTACACAACCTGGGCCCTGGGCAGGCCAGACTTTATGGCAGCAGGCCCTTTGTGGCTGTTTGTGTCCGTTTGATAGGTAAACATGTATAAGCCTATTTTGGGCCTATGGGCCCTCCACAACACCGTGTTTTGATGTAAATCTATGTCCTCTGTCAGGCATGGGGATATTAATTTTTGTTTAAGTACTGCATTTATTTGAGAAAGCTATAGTACAGCAAACTGGTGCTTTAAATTCTGTTTTGGTTCAACATGTAGTTTAGTTAAAGTCTGATTTGCAGAATATAATCATGCTGCTTTTTAATAAGGCTCAGATCTTGTTAATGCTTGCTCCAGGACAGAGGATTTCACTCTCCTGGCTGGCTACAGAGAGGGATTGCAAGATACTGCCCCAAATAGATGGGCATTGACAAGGTTTTTTTCATGTTGCTTTTCCCCAGCTAGTAGCTGGTTGTAAAGTTGGCTAGTAAATAAACAGATTTATATTTGTTGGAACACAAACATCAGTGAGTACTTTAGGAAGTAGAGTAGCAATAGATATTCATTAGAAAATCCATTGGAGTAATCAATTATACTTTGAGTTTGTCTTGTTGAGAGAATGGAAGTACTCAGTCCGTGTAAACCAGATATTACTCGAGTGCTCAGCAGGTGGGCAGCCCAAATAGGCATTATGGATAGTCTCACAAGTGAGTAAAATCATAAGAAAAGATTCTTCATTCTGTGTGTGCCCAGAGCAGCCATTGACAAAACAACTGGATTTTTTGCGGATGAGATATGGAAGATTGTATCTTCTGGTTCACAGTACGTACACAACTCATCAGTCCTGAGAAAGAAAAGCGATGATTAAACTTGATTGGATTAAACATTTGCATATAAAAGAGGTTTTTCTTAATATTCATTTCAGGTCAGTGTTTGATAAATGACTTGCAGATTTTCATCAGCATTCTCACGTCTTCATTTTTGCATAATAGGTATCCTCTCAGGAGGTATATGCAAAGAGCAGCATTTTCATTGCAGTTACTTATCACATAGGAAATTCTGAATGCAAGTTGTATTTGGTCATATTTGAGTGCTAACCCGAGAAATGAATCCCAGGTAGAGGAAGAATAAATATTTTCTTTCTAATTTTGATTTTCACTCTCATAATAATGTGGCATGCCACAGTACCTGTGAGCCTAGCCAGGGAAGGCAACACAGGTGATGGCTTAGGTCCTTCAGACAGGACTAAAATGTTTACTTGTTTTGGAATAGAATGTTCATTTTATATAGATTTCTTTTACTCTGCATACTACAGCTTTTTAAACACAAGATTAGTAATCCTTTCTGACAGGTCCCACTGCCTGTTAGACGGTGCTCTGATTCTGTACTCCTGATTTCTATATACTGGAGTGAAAACGCTTTTGTAATCAAATCGAAAGAGCAGTTGGTGCCTGGCAGTATTGATTTTTGTGGTGGTGCTATGTTTAAAGCTGAGGGCATGACCCTTTTCTTTGAGCTCCTAATGATATTATGGGAGTTACTCCATCCTCACTGTGCAGAACAGCACCGGACAGTAATTGTTCTTGAAGCACCCAGTATCAAAAGGCTCTGCTTGAAACTCAACTGAGAGAAATCTGGGTACAGATCCAGGTTCTACCAGGCTTATTTCTTCTTCCCCTCTTGTAATTCACACTAAATCGCCTGTGCCTGAACCGGTGATGGGTACTTTGAATGTGTGCTCCAGCTGCTCTGTGCTGCCTGCCGGCTGTGCTGTCCGGCTGGGTGGCCTTTATGGCAGCTTGTGGCTTCTCATAAATCCATGGCATATTGTGTGATAGCAGATGCAAACACCAGTTTTATTTTTCGTCTTCCAGCTAGTGTTTTTCTAACTACTTGTTACTCTAACCAAATGTCTCTGGCCTAACTCTCATAATTAAATAAAAGGAAATTCCAGGTAACTTTTAAGACACTTGAAACTGACTCTGTTTTCTTAGGAACCAGTACTAGTTTACAGAGTATTTCCTTTTTGCTGTCTATTCAGTGAAGGTGAGATATTTGATCCAAGTCATATGTAAAGCCCTACAAAGTGGTCTCCCTATAGAACAGTCAGTTGTTTCATATACCAGAAGTTTGCATATTTTTGCTGGATTGTGACCTAATTTGGAGGATGGGTAACAGATGAAGTTTGACTCTGAAAATGAAAAGATAATTTTTTGGCTTTAACCGATGTTTATCGATGGAGTTAATACTAAAAGGAACAATCAGTCTCCACATGCTTCTCTGAAATGTGTCCAGTAGCATTTGCAATACTATTGGAGTACCTTTTAAATGGTGAAACAGGCAACATTTGTTTCTTAAAAAAGGTTTGTGTGCTACAAATGGCAAAAGTTTGGAGCAGGTCTTGAAGTCACACAAATATAAAATCCTCTCTGGCTTGGACTAGAAGCATCTAGGGGAAAGGAGTACGCTTCCCAGGAGTGAATTACCAAAACCAAGTGAGGCTAGAATGACCTGAGATAGCACAATTCCATTTAAAGTAGAAGTATTGTCAGAGATCTCTGCTTTGTTTCCTGTTTAAATTGTAGCTTCGGTTACAGTTCTGTCTCTCCATTAAGTTTTGTTGAAAAAAAATCCACTTCTTTTTACTTCATTATAATTACATTTCATATCTTCCAGTGTGTAAATAATTAGACTTTGCTTAGGGATGACCTCCACTATTCACTTGCACCTTGTAAAACTGGTGTTAGGTCTTTTATTGTTATACCTGATGTGCTTAAGGGTAACTAGAGCATGAAAAGTAACCTATCTTTCCTGATTTGTTAGGAGGTAAATTCTTCCTTTAAATAAATGGATTTATTAAATAATTTCCTATTTCCATTAAATTCAATTAATTAAACCTCCTAATGGCTGGCATGGAAACCAATATAGGGCACTTTTCATGATGCTTTCACCTGGCTTCCCAAGCCAGCCTTGCTTGGCTTCTAAACTGAAGCTGTTGGCACTCAGTGTTATGAACAGCAGCCGCTGGAAAGAAAGGAGCATTTTTCATCTAGAAGCAGTTAGTAAGAACATTTGTTGGTTTGAGTTTGAGGTTTTTTATGGAGGGTTCGTTTTTGTTTTGTATTGGTTTGTAGTTGTATTTTGTAACAAGCTGTAAAAACCAAGGGTTGATCTTAATAGCTTTACATTAGTCACTGCTTAACTCCATTTATCTTTTCTTTGGTGTCCCAGAACTACTTAAATCCAGTTAACAACTGCTAAGCACAAAAACCAATTCATTATCTACTTTAGTCAAAGATCACTTTTTCAGTGGTCTTGAATTTAATTTGCATTTAATGTGAGGTTTCATTAAAATAACTGCCTGTTTGCTTCACTTCTCTAATTGGAAGGCTTGCAAGAAATAGAATGCATGCTCATCTGTGGGAGAGGACAGGTACAGCAGGTGTCACACCACCTTATTCCAAGCTTGCACGTGAAACACTCATGGTATTTTCACGGGACACTGGACTTACTACTCTGTTACGGTCACAAAAATTGCAGGCAACTGTAATTGCCAGTTGGAAACATGATTAAACTCTGCCTTGGCATCAGGCAGGTGATCTTTGTTGCTCCTGTGAAAAGGCTGGCCCGTCCTTTCCTGTTCCAAGACCCTCGTCATTCCCAGACTGACTGGATGGCTGGGTTTTTTTCTGTCTCATCTTTGCTGAGGATTCCATTAGTACTAAAAGCCCTGCTGTCTGGTGTTTTCTTGCCCTGCAGGCTTTATAGGGAGAAAACATCTCTATTCTCTAGTGATAAGAGAGCCATCCCTTGCAGGTTTTTGTTTCCAGACATATCAAACCCTTTTAGCCTCTCCTTGCAAGACGAGAGCTTCATTCTCACAATCACCCTGATGTTCCTCGTCTGTGTTTGTTCTGTCTGCTGTTTGAGTTTGGGAAGCTAAGTGTCTGGATCTGTATACACTACACCAGAGAGGGTCTTAGTAGGGCTTTGTAAAATGCTGGTAATTGCATCCTTTCCTGTAGTGAAATTCTGACCTGCTTGGATTGCATTTTCTTCTATTTTATTTCACAGCCACATCACATAGTGTTTCATCTTGTGATGCCCCCTTCTAGTTTCCCAAGGGTGAATTGTGTTTATTTTTCAGTCTCCAAATAAGTGATCCACAGTCTGTGCTACTGAACTGCAGTGTCTCTCTGGTACTCTGGTCTAGGTAGCATGTGGCTCTCACTCCACACTGTCCCATTTCTCCCTGTATAAAGATGTCATTTATCTTCTTGTCTTAAATTTTAACAGGACCATAGCCATTTGTGTGCTGGTATAATTGGTGAAATATTAAGCAGGACTGGCTCTAAGACCAGTGCCTCAGCAGTGATGCTAATAACTTCCCTGCAGCCTGACATTCCCTATTTAATGTCACTGTTACTGTCCTACCTCTAGCAATTTTGGGCCAATTTCAGATTTTTGTACTAATCCCCTATCTTCTTCAATTTAACTAATAACTTCCCAGGTGACACAACGTTAAAGCTTTACCAGAATCAGACAGCTGAGATCGATTTCATTTCTTTTCCCTGGGAAAGTGAGTTTTCTTCTGTAGGGAAGATGTCAGATTAGTGTGCCTTACCTGTATTAAACCCATGTGGTATCTTCCTCAAATTCTTTTAGCTTCACTGGCTTTGATTGTTCATTCCTTAAAAATTGTTCTAAAGGTTTGCTGCTGCTGAACATAGAAGAAAGGACTTCTAAGCTGCTCTGATTTGTTTTTTCTTAATCTTTAAATATAGATCTGACATTTATTACTTCTGATAGCATGATATTGTTTGTGTCTTGCTTCATTTGTTTAAACCTGCTACCCCACATGAAATCTCATATGCCAGGTCTTACATCAGTCTGGATGGAAATGACTTAGTCCTCGTTTTCAGGCATTTTGTTGATCATCTCAACCGTGATAGTTGCATGGTTATTGTCATTGGCTTTGTGGAGAATTGAAGCATGTATTCATGTATTTTTAAGTTACCTGCTGTCTGGGTCGAGGGTTGGACTGAGTGATCCTCAAGGTCTCTTCCAACCAGACACATTCTGTGATTCTGTCCTTAATCTGTACTCCAGCCTCACTGTGTAGTAGCTCTGCTTCTTGGAAGATTATCTCTTCATGTAGCCAACAAAACCTATTTTAATATCTTCTGAAGCAGCTTCTTTGGCTGGGCTTTGGTACGTACCCCTTGCTGCCACCTTCTGCTTTTCTCTTTCACCATTCCTGATCCCTAAGGTGGAGTTTCTCTTTGGTGCGCTCTTAATCTCCACATGAACTCTGTTATCCACCAAGGACTTCTTTGGTCTGTTGAGCTCCTTGACAAGTAAGGACCAGGCACACTGCCTTCAAGGTTTTACCACCTTGCTTGAAATATGTGTTGCTGTAAGTATTGGTGTCCCTGACTGAAACACTGGTCTCCTTCTTCAGGCAGGTCTTTCAGCCTCCTTGCAGGTTTCCTCACTGTGTAGAAGTTGCCCTTTCAAAGCCAAGAGCTGTGACTGAAAATGACAGCCTGCCTTTTCTAAGGGTTCTGTGAACATCAGTGAATACATACTGCAAATTTATTTTTTATAACCAGCTCTCTATTTCTCTTACGTATCAAAAAGAAATCTAAACCAGCATCATTTTATTGTTTCAAAGGTTGAATTAACCTGTCAGTGACTGCTTTTGGGACTAGCTGTTTCCAATATTATTATTAGCAGCATTTGTTCTCCAATAAATAAAATCTTGTTTTAAAAAAAGCTCTCAAATAACTCTGCTTTTATATTAATCCAACCCTGGAGATTTGTGGTGTTGCCTGCTAGCATCGACACAATGGAACCATCACAGTGTTACTGCCTTAGTCCCCAGACAATTTTGTCCTGGTTTTGATAAACTTCTTCAATAATTTAATTTACCAAGTCTCATTTGCCTCTCACTCTGATGAATCTCTGTGACTTGAGGTAAGTCCCTCCTGATTTCATATGTCTGTAAGAAGAAACTTAAGCTAGCTGTCATCTTTATGTAAAACCTTATAGAGCTGTGCTGTGCTGCTTTTCAGCAGGTAATGCAAGTATATGGCTTTATTTCTTGATGCATGAATTGTACTTTGCTAGGAAGAGTTTAGGTTTTTCAGTCAAACAACTAAAATGGTATAAATTTTGAATTAAGATGTGTGTGTGTATTAGGATGCATGTGGATATACATAGAAAAGATGTCAGAGAAAACGTGAAAGGGTGAGCAAAGTCCAGAATCTACTGTGTGCTTGTTTTTAAATTTCATAAGTGCAGTAAGAACTTACATATATAAGATACAGGAATTACTTAAATCCTTAAATCCTTAAATATGCAGAAGCCAACAGACCAGTTCACTTTGGTTTCACTGAATGACCAGATTTATAGAGTCATAGAATCAACTAGGTTGGAAGAGACCTCTAAGATCATCCAATCCAACCTAGCACACAGCCCTATCCAGTCAAATAGACCATGGCACTACCTCAGCCAGTCTTTTCTTGAGCACCTCCAGGGACCCTGAGCAGCCCATTCCAGTGACAAATCACTCTCTCTGTGAAGAACTTCCTCCTAACATCCAGCCTATGCCTCCCCTGGCACAACTTGAGACTCTATCCCCTTGTTCTATTGCTGGTTGTCTGGGAGAAGAGACCAGCCTCCACTAGTACAGCTTCCCTTCAGGAAGCTGTTGAGATCACCCCTGAGCCTCCTCTTCTCCAGGGTAAACACCCCCAACTCCCTCAGCCTCTCCTCATAAAGTTTGTACTCCAGGCCCCTCACCAGCTTTGTTGCCCTTCTCTGGACACAGTCCAGTATCTCAGCATCTCTCTTGAATTGAGGAGCCCAGAACTGGACGCAGTACTCAAGGTGTGGCCTGTCCAGAGCTGAGTACAACGGAAGAATAACCTCCTTTGTCCTACTGGCCACACTGCTCCTGATACAGGCCAGGATGCCAGGAAGCTAAAGACCCTCTCCTCCTCTTCCCCTTTGGCAAAGGATTCAGTCATTCATCCACTTACAGTCAATGCTCAACCTTGCTGCTTTTTAGTGTTAAATTTAGCATGTTTAAAAATTCAGGTGGAGGTATCTTCATGGGAAATGCAGAGATGTTAGCAACTGGTGTTTAATGAATGGTGGTTTTCACCTTGTAATTAAATCCATGAATGTTTGTTCACATGAAAAATAAATAAGAATGCATGATGCTAGCCAGGAGGCCATTGAGAATATTAATTAAGGGATTTTTTTTCTTAGAGCTATGGAGAAATTAACATTACAAGTTAATGGCATGGTTGCTATTACTGAATACTGAAAAGTTTATAGCAAGCAAATATAAATGCTTAGAACACCAAGTCACAGAATGGTAGCATAGAATCAACCAGGTTGGAAGAGACCTCCAAGATCATCCAGTCCACCCTAGCACCCAGCCCTATCCAATCACCTAGACCATGGCACTAAGTGCCTTATCCAGGCTTTTCTTGAGCACATCCAGGGACAGTGACTCCACCACCTTCCTGGGCAGCCCATTCCAATGGCAAATCACTCTCTCTGCCAACAACTTCCTCCTAACATCCAGCCTATATTTCCCCCAGCACAACTTGAGGCTGTGTCCCCTTCTTCTGTTGCTGTTTGCCTGACAGAAGAGCCCAACCCCACCTGGCTACAGCCTCCCTTCAGGTAGTTGTAGACAGCAATGAGGTCACTGCTGAGCCTCCTCTTCTCCAGGCTGCACACCCCCAGCTCCCTCAGCCTCTCCTCATAGGATTTGTGTTCCTGACCCTTCACCAGCCTTGTTGCCCTTCTCTGGACATGTTCCAGCACCTCAACATCTCTCTTGAATTGAGTAGCCCAGAACTGGGCACAGTACTCAAGGTGTGGCCTGACCAGTGTTGAGTACAGGGGAATAACCTCTCTCATCCTACTGGCCACACTGTTCCTGATCCAGGCCAGGATGCCATTGGCTCTCTTGGCCACCTGGGCTCACTGCTGGCTCATCTTCAGCCTCCTATCCACCAGTACCCCCAGGTAGGCGTTGGAAGAGACCTCTGGAGGTCATCTAGTCCAGCTTTTCTGCTAAAGTGAGTTCACCTAGAGTGGATTGCACAGGAACTTGTCCAGGTAGGTTTTGATCATCTCCAGAGGAGGAGACTCCACAATCTCTCTGGGCAGCCTGTTTCAGTGCCCCATCACTCTCAAAATAAAGAATCTTTTCCTAATGTTTAGGTGGGCCTTCTTGTGTTCTAGTTTGTGCCCATTGTTCCTCGTCCTGTCACTGGTCACCACTGAAAAGAGTATGGCCCCCTTCTCTTGACACTTGCCTTTTTAACATTGGTATAGTATTGATAGGATCCCTTCTCAGTCTTCTCTGGTTGAGTTTCAGGTCTGTTAGCCTCTGCTTATAGAATAGATTCTCCAGTGCCCTCATCATCTTTCTAGACCTCTGCTAGGCTCTCCAGCATTTCTCTTTCTCTTTGGAACTGGAGAGCCCAGAACTGCACTCAGTACTCCAGATGTGGCCTCAGCAGAGCAGAGTAGAGGGGGAGATGAACTTCTCTTGACCTGCTGGTCACACTATTAATTCACTTGACAGTACAGGAAAGTTTCAGAAGAACTTTCAGCCAGTGGTTCAACTGTCAGTCAGTGGTTTGTCTTGTATGTTCTCTGACAATGTTCATCTTTAGGGATACTAGCTGCAACTTCACCAATAATAAAGACAAAGGCACACACAAACAGTTTTCAGAAAGGTCTTAATTTATCAATAGTGCAAAAGAAGGAAAACCCTTTTTTCCTGTCATAAAATAACAATTTTTTTTTTCCCTCTCAGCCTCCAAGCTTCTGAATGTTGAAAGGTCAGGCTTGATGGACTCATTTGGGAATATATGGCCACAGAGTAATACAAAATGGGCAATGTCACTGGAAGTCTCTTTTCTGTCTCACCTGTTTGTCCCAAATACACTGAAATGGCTGACACATAGGTTCTGTCTGCACATTCGTTTCACTGCTGGTCTTCTGCCTCAGGTTCTCATTAGACAGGCCAATCAGTTGGTGTGGTGATGGGTTTCAATAAGGACACATACACTGAATTTGAGCTACACCCAGACAGGGCTTCACTGCAAAATAGCAGTGACATTCCTGAAGTGTGTTCTTCAGACTGGATAATAAATTTGAAACAGGAGGGTCCACAATTATGAAGGTGGTTTCTAAAGTGTAGATGTGCTACCTAAGAGTTAGGCTTCTTTTATGCCTCACCTTAGTGATGTTTCATGACACTTGCTTCTCCTTTAAGCAGCAGGTAAAAGCTGATTTCAGAGGGCTACGAGCATCTTTTACAAGAGAGAACTGATGTATTGTCACGCTGCTTATACTGTGTATAAGAGAGACATTAAAGTCTTTTAGAAAGCTAACTGATACACCTTGATAAAATGCATTCAGATCCTTACCTAGACAGCAGATGAGAAAATCTGGCCATATCAGGCTGGTTCAGATAAAAAAAATGATGAGCCTGAAGACTAAGTAACAGCTGCCAGATTTGGTTCATTGTTTGTATGGTGCTTTGGGCTGAAAAGTGGCCATGTGTATGATGTGTGATGACGACAGCTTTATTGAGAGAAGCATTGTTTTATCACAAGTATCCAAATCTCATGCAAAAAGAACCCATTCTCTTTTTAATTTGCTGTTCCTTTTGTTCTTCATGGATCTTGTCAATTAGTGGAGCATTTTTCTGTTTGTCACATAAAGGAAGCCTTTTTTATGTGCATCAACTCTTACCAATAGCCCAGACACTTCAGAAGGGGATAATAGGCTAAATTATCCTAAAGCAATTGCAGTTGTAACTATTTCAGGTCTTATTGTGGTATGTAAATTTGATTCTTTCCTGGGTCCTGTGGACATAACTTCATTTTGACTACTGGAATGCACAGCAGGATAAATGGATTAAAGTAGGAAAAACAGCTCATAGTACCATTTCTTATCAGTTTTATGGTAATGCCATCACTGATGTAGCTGCTATATATACACCTAAGACAGATTTCTTTCCCAAAAGTGGTTGTCTATCAGTACTGAACCAAATGTAAACAAACAAACAAAAAAACCCTCACAAAACAGTGGGAATGGATCAAAGAGCAATGAAAAAGATGGTAGTGCTGAGACTGTTTGGTCATGCAGGTGAACAGTAGACATAATGGAACGGTGATGCTGTTTTTGCAATGTTGTTTCTGAAAGAAGAAGTGCAATAAATAGCAGCCTGTATTACAGCAAGTCATGCAACCTACATCTCGTGTCTGGCTGCTTTTGGGAGAGAGGGATGAGGCTTACAGCAAGAGTGGATCTTGAGAAAGTACTGAAAGCTGGGAAAGGGAGTGATATTTCATATTAATTCCAGTTAAGTATTCCAGAGGGGTGGCATAAAGAAAGGTATAACAGAAGTTCAGACATGAGTGCTCCTCGCTGGTGTCATTGATGAAGCACAGTGGGGACAACTGAAGTGAGAGTGAGATAGGCTAAAATAATGTGTTGGCTGGAGAGGAACACTTCAGATATGACAGTGTAAGTGCTAGTTGGAAATGGAAGTTGAAACCATGGGGGAGATAAAATTAGCCATGGACAAGAGAGGAAGAAAGAAAAGCAGACAAGCTGAGGGATAGCTCTCCTGTGCCCCATAAAAGGGAGGATAAGTGGAGGGAGCAAACTTACGAAAGGCACAGCAAAGAGTCAGCTAACTCTTGTTCTCCATCTACTTATTCCTCAGTGCAATATATATAAAGTAGTATGTAAGATCTTTGTGTTGGAGACCAGCTTTTCTGTTCCTTGTTTAAACCTCAGGCTTTTAACACTGTCTAATTACAAATCACCAGTGACACGCTCTGGCAGGAGCACTGCTTCTAGATGGTACATAGTGCACATGCTCTTGCCTGTCTGGCCAGCTTGGGACAGCAGTTTTGGATAGCAGCTTGTGTCTGCTAACATTCCCACGCTGGAGTGTGCTCTGGCAGGCAGGGACACACAGCTTCTGACTTTGCAGATGGAAGTATCTCTATAGGGAACACTTCTAGTTGGAAGGAGGAGGGAGGGAAGACGTTCATCATCACCAGCAGGTGGGAAAATTTGCTTCTGGCACTTAGCTCATAACTTCAGAAAGTTTGGCCCATCCTGGCACAGACTCATGTTCCAACCATATGCTCTTCCTTACACTGTTGCACTCTCTGAGTCTCAATGAAACTTTTCTTATTAGAATGATTAGACCACTAGGTTTTTTATTCAGTGTTTTCTTGCCAGGTTATTCATTAGTGTGGAGAGAAGTGAATATGTGGGACTGATGGGCAAGCTGCAGACATAGGTGCAGGGACTCTCCTAATGGTGACAGTCTGCAGGGGGGTCCCCCAAGGGAGTGGGAACCAGCCACTTGGGTACAGGGAGCCAAGGTGGTGATGCATGAGGATCAGGTAGGAGAGACTCCACAAGAAGGCAGAGCTGACATTCCCTGGTGTATAGAAGAATGGATGCTCTCTTCCTCCAGCTATCCAAAGTCAGTAGCCTCTCTAATATAGTTGTTCGCCTCCCTTCACCATTGCCTCCTGAAACTCTTGCTGGCTGCTGTCAGTCTTCTGCGCGTCTCTTGGATCCAGCTCTGCTGCTGCCAATAAATTCAATTTTGCAGCCTGTAGAGTCAGGGCGAAATAAGTCATTCAATTTTGCCTACATTACTGAGCAGCCTTGGGCTGGCTCAGAAGGCAGATGGGTATTTAATTTGACATTTGTGCCTCTGTAAGCTGGAGGAGAGGTTCTAGCAGTGTTGCGAGGGCCAGCTAATGCAGGTGAGCATTGCCAATAGTGGACTAATCTCCTGAAGAACAGTAATATGTCAGGTTATACTCCAGATTTCTCTCTGTGGGATGATACTGCTCAAGGAAATTAAGCCTAAGAGATAATTTGGCAACAGGCTTATTTTAAATACTGATTAATGACTCCTACTTTAGTGCAGCTCCTGCTCTACTCATCTGATGTTTTAATATGGCAAAGGAATTATGATTAGTGCTTTTAGGTTTTTAATGTTCAGATATTTAAAATGCCCTGTAATAATTGCTCCCTTTAATATTCAGCACAACTATTACAGAGATATAATTGTGCTTTGGTGTTGAAAAGAAGAAACCAGGATCCCAGTGTGATCGTGAATGCCTTTTTCAGTTAGCTTAAATAAAATCCTTAGATTTCAAAGTCCTTGGCAGCAAGTTTAAAGAACTTTAATTAAAAAAGAAGACCTCGATAAATAAATGAAAGCTGAAAGACTAAAAATTGTTAGAGAGTTACTGCAATAAGTGCAGGGGAAAGTATAGTGGAATGTGTAGCAGAAAGCATGAGTAAAAGCACCCAAATCAGAAAACAAATTCAGCTTCAGGAAGCCTGTAATCCAAGACATACCTGTGCAGCATACAAAGTACCTCCACAATTTGTAATCATTATTCCCGTGACATTAACATAGTTCAGATCTGATTCTGCAGTATCTCAGACTATTGGAAGCCAGGAGTTATTTTCTAATAGAATTGCCCCTAAAATTTTATTTTTTTTTAACGAAAGCAGGCTCCAGCTGTGTGAAAGTGGCTAATCCTTGGCAGAAGCAAGAGGTGTCTGCATATATTTCCCCTCTCCTGCCTTGGAGGTGGTGTCTTGCATGCAGTGGTTAGTTTTCATTTCACCCAGCTTGCGATTCTGCTGCTTCCTCTTCTATCAGAAAAAAACTACTCCGTTGTGGTTTTATAAACTCTGTTAACAGAGTCAAAGGAGTGTGAACTTGAACTTCCCTTGAAGAGTAGGATCTCCCCAGTGCCTCGTGCAGGATTGCCATAAGGTGCAGAAAAGCATCTCTGTGTCTGGCAATTTGTCTAAGAGAATCTTTTTTGTACAATCGCCTCTCGCAAGAATTAGAACTATCCCATGCAGCCCCACAACTTTGCCTCTTCTTGCCTGCATCAGCCCTTTGAACTTGCTTTTGCCTCTTCCTCCTTCCAGTGAGAGCCCTTTTTGTTGCTCTGAGTGGAATCATGCTACCTCCCACAACAGCCTTAGCCACCTCCTTGCTCCTCTCTTCCCTGCATGGCTTGGACGATATCTCATGCTGCCTCCATGCAGAATAAAACTTCTGTCTCTAGTTCCTTAAAGCATTTACCTCACCTTCTCTCAAATACCATTTTTAAATTATATCCCTGCTGATATTAGTCTGGCCATTCACAGGACTCCTAGTTTTGGTAAGCTGTTTTCATTACATTCTCTTCCACTTGCTTCCCTCCACCATCAAGGGGTTTTAAAGACACATAGATGTGGTGCTGAGAGACATGGTTTGGTTGTCACCAGGAAGTGCTGGTTTAAGACTCGAGCTCAGTGATCTGAAAGGTCCATTCCAACAAAACAGTTCTATGATTCCCTTGTTGCCCCTGCCTTGTTTCCTACTTGGCAAAGGCTGTTGTGGTCTTGGCGTTCTTCCAGTTTCCCAAAGGTGTTAATAATTGCTTATTTCAGTGCTGGTTTTGCTGATGGTTTAGCTGATCTTGTCTATGTGTTGATGTACCACGAGTAATGTGCTCTCCCATGCAGCCCCACAACTCTGCCTCTTCTTGCCTGCATCAGCCCTTTGAACTTGCTTTTGCCTCTTCCTCCTTCCAGTGAGAGCCCTTTTTGTTGCTCTGAGTGGAATCATGTAATGTGAGTCCTTTCTTCTGGTATATAGCCCAGCTATCAGTTCCTTTTGCTGCTCCTATTGCTCTTTCATTTACTTTGAAGTAAATATGGATGGTTGATGTTAAAAAAAACAGGTGAATATGGCACTCTGGGACATGGTTTGGTGGCCATGCTGGTCTTAGGTTGATGATTAGACTTGATGATCTTAGAATTGCTTCAGCTGGAAAAGATCTCTATGATTCTGTGATCCTCATATGCTTCCTGGCATGGGCTTGCCCACATTTTCAGGATGTCATATCTAGTTAGACAAGAGTTAAACAAAAACTAAGCACCTAATTTACCACTGGCATAGAACTGCATGCTTTTTCCTGTAGGAAGACACCAGGGAGGGGACAGAAAGGGCAGGCAACTTGTACAAACAATATTGTTTATACAAGTGGGTAATTATCTGTAGTGAGGCTGTTTAGCATCTCCTCACTTTCCCTGATGTGTTGCTTAGGTAAGAATGAGGTAGAGAAAAGGGAGATAGCTAAATAGTACATCTTCCACTGCCGATAAGAAGTCACCTTACTGAACAGTAATAATGTGGAGGACAAGCTGAAGTTCTGGGGGAAACAAGGGAAGAAGAAATGGGAATCTCTTTGCTTCTGGGGTAGAATAAGTTGGATGTTAAAGGAAAATTGGGGGGGGAAAAGTCACTTTGGAGTTATTNGCCACTATAAGGTCTCCTCGAAGCCTTCTCCTCTCCAGGCTGAAGAGCCTCAACTCTCTCAGCCTGTCCTCATAGCAGAGCTGCTGCAGCCCTCTGATCATCTTCGTGGCTCTCCTTTGGACCCGCTCCAGCAGTTCCATGTCCTTCTTGTATTGGGGGCTCCAGAACTGCACACAGTACATCCTTTCATAGTCAGTGGAAGGAAGTGAATGCCTGTAAGACAGCTTAACTAGAAGCCTAAATTAGAGGATTTTAATGCCACCTGTTTTACTGTTATGATCCATGCTCTTGCTAATGCATTTTTAAAATGAAAGTGTCAGATGTCAAGAAGGATAAAGGGTAGGTAGAGAGCCTGGACTTCTGGAAATGTTATTTTCTGTTCATCTTAATCATAATTTTGAGTGGGTTTTTTCTTCCCCTTTCCTATTTCATTATTTTTAGGTGAGATATCTTAGTCTTAAACTGATTTTGGAAAGAAAATTGACTGCATGCACCACCTGTCACAGCGGTGGTTTGATCTCTGCAATGCAATTCTTACATTAATGCATGAACCTTTTCATGTATGTTTACTACTTGTTTGCAATGCAGTGAGATTTCTTGTAAAGATGAGTCCTCAGTTGTGGATTACTGTGGATTTTGGCCATGCTTGTGGCCAAAAATGGGATTTTAGCTCTTTAACTCTGTTTTTGATCTGGTGCAGTGATGTCTTCACTGGCCAAATGTCTGAACTTCAATAACAGCAGCTGCCTTTTCTTTTATTTTTGTATTACTGAACCTGTTGCGTTTTTGACAGAGATAGACATGGCAGAAGGATTTACACACCCAAACAAATCTCTCAGTTATTGGCAACTTACAAAACTTGACAAATGTTGTAAGTGTTTGGATGTCTAAATTAATTTTTCATGGAAAGTCTATAGAAAATAGAAAAATCCTTGCAGTTGCATCCCAGTATAGTTTAACCACTTTCAAGTCTTCAAGTGATGTCTGGGTAATCAGTGTCCTCCATTAGTGCAGTGTTCAACCTCAGACAGGTGCCTCGCCCATGGCTGACCCCAATATAATTGTACTGGATCTGCAGCAGTCAGTTGTCCTCCTGTGAGTCTCTCCCAAACCATCATCAATTCCCTTAACTTTTCCAGTAAAATCCTGTCAAGCTCATAAATACCTTTCCCATTCTTTTTTACCTCTGAGGGCTAAACTTCTGGCTGACATTCTGATAGATTTTATAAGAAAATGCCTACTGTGCACATTTTTGACAGCAGTTCTTGCACCTGACCAATTAGCAGAGCTTACAGTAGGTGTCTCTTGGAGGGCTGCGCAGACAAGAGTCCGCTCAAGATGATAAGTTAGCAGTTACAGAAGAAATGATGTCTCACACGAGTTGATAATTACTGGCTCCACTGTAACTTGGTGTTCCCACAGTGAAAATAGAGATGAAAGTGTTTTTCAGGTCCCACACCGGTTTTGGGATTGTTCCCTTTTCTTTTGCCTCTAGAGTTGCAGCACTCAGAGAATCTTAATGAAGTGCTGTGTGTGACCATATACAAAGGGTTTGTGTGCCCACCATCCTTCAGCTGTTAGCTTTCTATTCCTGGGGGATGCATTGCTGATGGCAGGCACACTGCTGTACACTGTTCACAGTGCAGAGTAAGAAAGGGGTTTTGTAGCCTAGCCACAGCACCATGAATCATGCAGAATCACAGAATTAACCAGGTTGGAAAGACCTTTGAGATCATCAAGTGCAACCTATCACCTAACACCTTCTAAGTACCTAAGCTGTGGCACTAAGTGCCTCTTCCAGTCTCCTTTTAAATACCTTCAGGGATGGTGACTCCACCACCTACCCAGGCAGCCCATTCCAATGCCAATCACTCTTTCTGTGAAGAGCTTCTTCCCAACCTGCCCATGTGCAGCTTGAGACTGTGTCCTCTTGTCCTGTCACCGGTTGCAGAACAAGACCAGGAGCAGACTGTTGCCACTGATAGCAGCATCCAGTAGCATGGTAATGGTCACTTAAGGTGTTCAGAGAGGAGTTCAAGTAACTGTGAATAATCATAATTCAAAGCTACATTTATTGAAACTTGGGGCTAAAACATTTCGCCCTCAGAGGCTGTCTTCAAACTCATTACAAATGAACACTGAGGTGTAAGGTGGAGTGGCTCTTTCAACCTCAGCATGTCTTGTACTGTCTGAAAATTGTACTGACACTTAAAACATCAAATTAACCAAGAGGTTTTTCAGCTCTGATTCCAGAGGTGTTTTAGGCTGAATATTAAGCAGAAAGGAGCTACACACTGACGTCAGTGCCAGGGAAACTGATGGAGCAGGTTATCTTGGGGGCAATAACTGTGCACCTGAGGGATGGCCAAGGGCTCAGGTCCAGCCAACATGGATTCAGGAAGGGCAGATCCTGCCTCTCCAACCTGATCTCCTTCTATGATCAGATGACCCGCTTGGTGGATGTGGGGAGGCCTGTGGATGTGGTCTATCTGGACTTCAGCAAGGCCTTTGACACTGTCCCCCACAGCAAACTGCTGGCTAAGCTGTCAGCCCACAGCTTGGATGGCAACACTCTGTGCTGGGTTAGGAACTGGCTGGAGGGCTGAGCCCAGAGAGTGGTGGTGAATGGTGCCACATCCTCTCACTGAGAGAGTCATTGGCTACTGGAATGGGCTGCCCGGGGAGGTGGTGGAGTCGCCGTCTCTGGAGCTGTTCAAGGCAGGATTGGACTTGGCACTTGGTGCCATGGTCTAGCCTTGAGCTCTGTGGTAACGGCTTGGACTTGATGATCTATGAGGTCTCTTCCAACCTTGGTGATACTGTGATACTGTGAAATAATATCCCAGGTAACCTGATGAAAGCCCTATAAATAAGTGTTTGAAAGTAAGACTTTGTCATACTGAAACTAATACAGTATTGAACTAGCTGGAAAGTTATATTGACATTATTTGAGAATGTTTTATCTCTAGTGTTTGTGATGCTAAGCTGTGCATTTATTAGATGTTGCTGTTGGGAAAATGGACACCTATTATCTATTCTTCTAGGAAAGGATAAATTGCCTGGGATTCAGCACATGGCCAAACAAAAAACAACAAAAGATGAGACAAACTTAAATTTCACTAGGAAAGTAGGGTAAAAGATGAAAAAGGGAAAAATACCTATCTGCTGGGGGGAGGTGGCTGAGTGGAATCAGATCATCTAAAGACCAAAGTTCTCCTGCTGAACTAAAGAAATGATTCAGGAAGACCCTTGATCCCCAGGGATCCTGGGCTGAACTGGCAACTGAGCTCCCCCAGTCCTTGCCTGCTGATGTGAATTGATCCGTGACAGCTCCACTGCTGCTGTGCCAGAGGCTGCGATCTCCCCTGGCTGATCCCGGCAGTCTCCACCACCGGTTTGTGTTGTCCTGAGACAGACATCACTTCCCTGCCTCGCATTATGGTGTCTGCCCTCGGCAATTACCTCCAGCTGAACCGAGGGCCAACTCATTGACCTACTTCTCCTGCAGGAACTTCCATGCCCTGCATATACAAGGCTGTATGTTTTGAATGAGGATTGAACATGAATAAAATACCTACCAGCAAGATGAGCTTCCTGATGTGGACAGGAGTGTGGCAACCCAGGCAGGGTGATGATGTTTTGAGCCCAAAGGTCTCTGCAGAGTGAAACCACATTGATGCTTAGATTCCTGCTGATTGGTTGCATCTGAAAGTATTATTAAAGCTCCTGAGGTGCCTTGGGGCAGTTGCATTTTAGCCTCACATTGTTCTTAAGGTAGGTATTAAATAATCATCATCCCTGCAGGGAAATGTGCTGCAGTCTAAGAAGAGTTAGGTCAGGCAGTAGATGCTAGTCCTTGGATTTCATCTAATTTCCAGAAAGTATGAAATAAACTGAATGTCCACAAGTCCATGAGTCCTGATGGGACTGGTGAGGCAGCAGGCAGAAGTCACTGCTGGACTATTCTCCATCATCTTTGAAAGGTTCTGGAGAACAGGCAAAATGCCTGAGGACTGGAGGAAAGCTAGTGTCACTCCAGCCTTCTAAAAGGAAACTGCAGGATAGGCAGCCTCACCTCCATCCCTGGAAGGATGATGGAACAGCCTGTTCTGGGTGTTATCTCAAAGTACATAGAGGAAAATAAGGTTACCAGAAATAGTTAGTATGGATTCACCAAGGGGAAGTCAGTCCTGGCTCATCTGCTAGCCTTCAGGGAGGGCGTGCTGGATGGATAGATGAGGGGAGGGCAAGTGGGTATTGTCTACCTTGACTTCAGCACTATCACTGTGTCCTCATGGGCAAGCTTAGGAAGTGTGGATTAGATGTATGGGCAGGGGGGTGGACATGAAACTGACTGAAACATAGTGCTCAGAGGGCTGTGGTCAGTGGCAGTCTAGTTGGTGGTCAATAACAAGTAGTGTGCCTCAGGGTCCAGCCCTGTTCAATATATTCACCAGTGACCTGGATGAAGGGCTAGAGTGTAGTCTCATCAAGTTTGCTTATGACACAAAACTGGGAGGAGTGGCTGACACTTTGCCAAGCTGTGCTGCCGTTCAGCAAGACCTGGACAGGCTGGAGAGTAGGGCAGAGAAGAACCTTATGAAATTCAGCAAGGGCAAGTGTAGGGTACTGCACCTAAGGAGCGATAACAAGTTGGGGGGTGACCTGCTGGAAAGCAGCTCTGTGGAAAAAGTCTTAGGAGTCTTGATAAGCAAAAGGGTGACCATGAGCCAGCAATGTGTCCTTGTGGCCAAGGAGGCAAATAGTACCTTGAGATGCCTCAAGAAGAGTGTGGCAAGCAGGCTGAGAGAGGTTCTCCTTCCCCTCTGCTTTGCCCTGATGAGGCCTCATCTGGAATACTATATCCAGATCTGGACTGCCTAATTCAGGAAGGAGAGGGAACTGCTTGAGAGGGTACAGCAAAGGACTAGAAAGATGATTAGGGCACTAATACCTGTGTCTTACAAAGAAAGGCTTTTTTTATCCTGGAGAAGAGAAGGATGAGGGGAGACCTTACCAATGCTTATAAATACTTAAAAGGTGAGTGTTGTGAGAATGGGGCCAGTCTTTTTTCAGCAGTGCCCAGGGACAGGACAATGGTAATGGGCATAAAGTTGAACATAGGAAGTTCCATCTAAACATGAGAAAGAACTTCTTTATGTTGAGGGTGGTGGAGCCCTGCAGCAGGCTGACCAGAAAGGCAGAGTCTCTGGATGGATTCAAAGCCTGCCTGAATGCTGTAATGTGCAAACTGCCCTAGGTGAACTTGCTCTAGAGCGGGAGTTGGACCTGATGCTATCTGGAGGTCCCTTCCAACCCCTATCTTTCTGTGATTGTAAGGAGCCTTACCTCCAGGTTTCTGAATTCCATTGCTATGTCAAATATCAATGATTGGCAGACCAAATGATTCTGGAAAACCAGCCTATATATATAAAACATACATACATATATATATAAACCACTAGTTGTAGTAAATACTCTCAGATTATTATCCCAAACAGTTTATTGAAGGAGAACAGGTAAAGGAAAGGATGAGTACGTTTTAAGAAAGAGCAAAACAAAGAGGGAGACCCAGGCTATTTTTCAGGCTCTATCATGTAATCAAAAACATTCAGAACTGGGAAGTGTTGAAGGGAGATAAGGAGCACGTACAGGAGGGCAGTTATGGTGTGGGTAATAATCTGTGGGAATCTGAGAGAAGCCGACTGGTCTAATCTTCTTAGGTTTATCTCAGAGAAGAGTAAAACCAGTTATGCAATATTGAGATACACAATTCCAGGTTGTTGGAGGATGCAGATAAAAGCATCACGGAGCATCTTAGGAGCCACTGTGGCCCAATTAGGAGAAAATACTGAATTTAATCCTGTAAGACTCAGCTCAGTGTTTCTTTGTTAAGGCAGCAGAGTTCGGCGTAAACAAGTTAAATATGCTGATAAAAACCTGAATTGTGTAATAAACGTAGACAGAGCTTGACTTCCCCTTTAGTGAATGGGAAGAGCACAGTAAATGGGCTGAGAAGCCAAGGAGGGCAAGCATTGTGATATTTGAATGCTGTATTCCTGTTTTCCATCAATGTCTGGATAAAGCTATGTGTGCTTATGTTAGAGACTTCAAGGGCTTGGGGACAGGGCAGTCATACAACCCTTCTGTGCTGCAAGGCTGTTTCCAAATGGAAGCCGGTGTTGTACTTAATGCCAACTGCATCATCCAGCTGCTGAGGGAGTGGGAAGAGCCAAACACTGGCATGAGAAGGCATCTGGGGCTGAGCAATGTCTGTGGGGGTTCATAACAATTCCTGAGCACAGGAAAGGTGTAAATGTCAAAGATGGTGGTTATACAGTGCAGTGCCCAGGGGTGTAGCAAGGGTAATGGAGTGGAATTAAAAGAGTGGAGGTAGAGGCTGACTATAAGGAAGAATCTTCCTAGTTAATCAACCTATAACAATGCCCTTTTCAGATGGAAAGAGCTACTGAAACGGGAGCAAACTAATTCTTCCTTCAAAAGTTTCTGAAGTTCAGTAGGTGCTACCAGAGGCCCAAGCATGGAATACTGCTGTGTGTAATTCTGCTGATGGATCTGAGCTCCAGAAGAATAATAACTGCATGCTGTAAAGTGTGTAAGAATGGCACCATTTTTTCTGCTGTGTTGGGGGAGCACTTGCTTGTCTGTTGCAGTGCCAGCCTGTTGACATATTTGTAGTGCAGTGCAATGTCTGTAGAGATGAAATGGTGAAGTCCTCTGCACCTTGGTGGTGGTGGTGGTGGTTAGGTGCCATGCCACGCCACACAGGTAAAGCTACACTGTGTTCCTCGTTGAGCTGTGCTCAGTACAGTCTTACCTGTGTGTAACTTACCAGAGAGTCATAGAATACCAGGTTGGTCCAACCTTCCTTGGCAAAAGCATGGTCTGGACAAGGTAGCCCAGCACCCTGTCCAGATGAATCTTCAAAGTGTCACTTCCCCGCGGAGATTATTCCAGTGGCTGATTGTTGTCATTGTGCAAATTTTTCCACATTTGTCCAATCAAAATCTTCCCAGGAGTAACTTGTGCCCACCACCCCTTGTCTTTTCCATGTGACTCCTAAAATGGGAGTCTGCATTTGCTTTGTAGCCAGCCTTTCAATACCAGAACATGGCAACAAGGTCTCCCCTAAGTTTTCTTTTCTCAAGGCTGAACAATCCCAGTTCCCTCAGCTTTTCCTCATGCGGTGACTTCCAGTTCTTTGATCATCTTTATGACCCTTCTGTGGACCCTCTCCAGCCTGTCCACATCTTTTTGTGTATAGCAGGTATGTTTGTCTAATGAATATGTTTGTTCTTGCTTCACATAGAGCAGATTTAGATGGAATTTCAGAAAGAAAACAAAAGAGACTTACGAAGCAGAGAAAAGTCTGAATGCTTAGTGTCACACTGCTTAGGGAAAACCAAGAACAATAAGCATTCAGAGGGGCTAATTCCTAACAAAAGCATGCATTCTTATCATAAGAACTGTTTAAAATGCTGCTTATTATAAGTTGATAGGCTATAAAGAAGTCTGGCTGCATGTAGCACTGTGCCCAACAAACATCATCTTATCTTACTATATCCAGGTTTATTCTCTGTATTTTAGAGCTCCCATTACACACATCTGTGCTGGAAACCACTGGGGTCTTCCTTCAGTACCTGACCTACTTTTCTTTAAGCCTCCTGTAATTCTTCCCCAAGGTAAGGGGTATTTTCCCCACTGTGGTATCTAACCTTCCCCTCAGGAGGTCTTAAAAGTGCAGCCGTTAAAGTAGTGTCAGTTATTGGTGTTTTCTCTGCCCAGGTGTCAGTTATTGGCATTCTCTCTGCCCTACCCCTCCCCATTGGTGGTGTGTCTGTTGGCACTGTAGTGCAAAAACTTTGAAGACTAATTTTTGGAAAGCATCAAAGTGTCATTTTTAGTAGGCAGGTAGAAGAACTGAGACTCCTTTCTCTCATGTTGACCATTTGAACGGTGCAGCTTCTTACGGTTTTGTACATGCCTACAGCTTTGAGTTTCTGCTGCTTTTGTGCCCAATCTAGAAGGCTACAGTGGCAGTGCTGGGTGGCTTTAATGCCTTTCTGCACCTGGAAAGATGTTGTTTCTGAATACACATTCCCTGTGTTGGGTGGAAATATCACATGCCAGCAGTGGAGACATCTCTGATGTCTTCTGCACAGTGTGCAAAACGATGCCGCTCCTGCCCAGTGTGTGATAAGGCTTTTTCCTTAGTTGCTTTGTTTTCACACTGCAGTGCTCTAGTGCAGCCATAATAATTTTCTCTGGATGAGTGAGCAAGAGAAATCCCCATTCCTTTTGTTTGGGAAACCTCAACTCAGAGATGTTCATGTAGGGCTGGCCAGCTGGCAGCACATCAAGCTAGCCACCCGCTGTCCAACACAGAAGAAAGCCAGGCAGGAACAAAGAGGCTTTGGATTGTTTATTTTGAATACCCTGAGTTTTGCTGACCATCATAGCAATAAACCTGACATGCTTTCATTAGTGTCCAGTATTTACCTGAGTTAGGAAGTCAAATGTTGTCCATTCACAGTATGTAAAAGGAAATGTTATGGCAGGCTTCCATTTTCCTCCAAAATGTGATATCTTTTGCTTTTATTAAGAAAAGTCTTCCCATGTCTAAATAGACCCAAGTAGGAATACCAGTGTTGCTCACTGGATTGGTTGTGGGGGTTTTTCATCTATGTGGTGCACAAAGAGGAATTTGTTTGGCACGTTTTCCTCTCTGATAATTCTTCTTGCTGTAATAGAAGGTAACAGAAGGCAGCTGGATTATTGCATTATACCATCTGAAAAAAAAATAAATAGAAAAACAGGAAAAAACTAACCCAGACCATTTCTACCAAATGCAGTGGATTTTTCAGTTATCTCTGCCCAGGGTGTGTTTCTCTTTTACCCATCTGAAACAATGTGCTGTGTGTCAGTCCTTCACAGTCTATCCCTGTCAACATTGGGCAATTAATGTTATTTGCAAACTGTCTGATGTCTATATGATAAACAGAGGAGGGATTTAATGCCATGCTTAAGTATTTTTAAATGCAACTTTGAGTGAGCAGTTACTTTCCTTGCTGTCTGGTGTTCATCGCTAAGTTATTTATCAGCCTAAATGAAAAGGCAATGAGATGTGGATTGTTTCCCGATTTGGTATACATGGGCAGGGAGGATTTGTGTGCAGTCTGTTGGCTCAGCAGGGCAAAAGCAACTGTAGAAATGTATGCCTAGACCCTACACACTGCACTGTGGGAGAGGCTTTGCTACAGAGAGGGTGGAGCTCAACTAATGCCCACAGGACACACAGAAACCAAAAGTTTTCAAAAGTGACTGAAACACTGAAAATAACTATAGGAGCATTGTCTATTGTTCATGTGTAGAGCAAACTATGGTACTATGTCAGTATTAAACTGTCAGCTGATATGGATAAAAGCATTAGCCTTTTAAACACTGCTTCTTTTCCAGTTACACTGAGCTGTTGCTCTTGTCTCACATACTCAGAAACTGTTTCAGGACTCACCAAACCATAAAGAAACAACTGAAGTTGAGCCCAGGCACTGCCTTTCTGTGTGTCTCTCTCTGTCCTGCCTCAACCGTATTTTGCTTCGTGTTGTACTTTGTCAAGTGTTTGTAAAACACAGTGAGCCTCCTCCTCTAGTACTTCCCTTTGTCTTTTCCTTGCCTTTATCCCTTTCTGGATCATTGCCACTATTCCTTGTTACCACTTACCTTCTTTTGCTTGTTTTCACTGAAATGCATTTCTGCACAGCGAATATTTGCCCTTCTTTGCTCACATGCAATCACAGTTGTTCTCTCTCTGTTTTCTTTCTTTTCTCTTTCCTGTCAGTCAACTTATATTTGTTTTCAGTGATGTCCATGCATATATGCATACACTTGTCCATCTGCCAGGTACCCCACACTGACCTGCAGCGTGGACAGGGATGCATTGCTCGACAAGGGGATTTAGTAATAAAAACCAGCAGGAGCAGTTGGCTGAGAAACAAAGCAAAGACCTGGATGCTTTATTCAGAGGCAAGAGAGTCCAACTTGCATTTTCAAGAGTGCCATCTACTTTACTTAGACCACAGTTACAGCTGAGAAATGGCAGAAGTCATCAATGAGCAGATGCAGTCAAGAGAGTGTTTGCTTAATTTAAATAATTGCCTTTTTTGTTTTCCTCCTCCATCGTGCATGCTACTTGCAGTGTCGTGACCTAGCTAAGAAGTATTCTCTCTGTTACTTGTCTTGGTTACAACTCAGGGGCTAGAGCTGATGCAGTAAATAAAAGAGCGTCATCTTTGTGGGATCGGCATTTCTGTGATGACACAAGGACTGGCTGAACTCCAGTATGCTTCTGATCTATAATGTAGAACTACTTTTTTGAAGAGCCTCTCAAAATGCATGTAAAATCCATGCAGGCATCTCTTCAACTTTAATGTATAATTCCGAGCATAAGTATGTAGCATGAGTTAGTAAATGTGGTGCTCACGTAATGATTAATACAGTTTGGAAGTCTTCTGTGACTTAAGTATGTAGCATGAGTTAGTAAATGTGGTGCTCACATAATGATTAATACACAGTTTTGAAGTCTTCTGTGGAGTTCCTCATTCAGAGGTTGTAAGACCAGATGTATACTATGATGATGGTGTGCTTTTTTCTGACCTCTTGCATAGCATAAGCTACTTCACTGCAGTATGATCCCTGCCTATCTCTGGAGTTGGGGCAGGTATGCAGAAAGCAGCCCCACTGTGGCACAGGCTTTGATTGAAGGTGGATTTACCCTGGATAAGCTCATCAAAGTAGTTAATTTCCTTCATGCTTAAAAAGTTCCCTCTTTTTTGTAACTTAAATATGAATTTGTCTAAGTACATCTCTCAACCTTGAGCACACATCTTTACCTACTAGCTTAAAAAGAGTTCTAAGAGAAATCTTCTCTGTATATTCCCAAATATGATCCTGTCTCCTCTTCCCCACCTCTCACCTGAACCAAAGGTGGGTTTCTTTGTTTTGTTATTTATAGGCAAGTTTTTCAAACCTTGAATTCATTTTGGGGGGTTTTCTTTAACCACTCTGTCAATATCAGTGTTACTTCTACAATATGGAATGAGAACTGTAGGCAGTGTTATAACAGTATTTAATACAATGGTTATTCCACTGCCCTGTTCCTGTGTGAGGTATAAGAGAGTCCCTGGTTTCCAAAACGCAGTCTGATAGTCTGTGATTTATTCAAAGCAGCAATGAATTAGCCAGCACAGAGCTCAGTGATGCTGCAGATAGATGATTTCAGACTGCTGGAAGACCTCTTTAGAGCCCTCTCAGGTGTCTTTCTGCTACTCTGCATCTGGTATGATACAGCAGAGTTATTTCTTCTCATGACTCAGTATTGCTATTTTATTTGACAATGATACTGTGCTTCACAACAGACCTGATGTTCTATAGATTGTCACTAGTTATATTGTGTTTTAAATGTTTACCTCTAAAGCAGCAGTGGAAATGCCACCATTTATCGTGGCAGTTTGATTCTAGTCTTACTAATCTTTCTGTCATCTGCTGTCCCTCAGTTCAAATCCAACCTTCTCATAAAGTTGGGTGCACACATCTGGACACGCCTCCCGAGCTGAATCTGTCCCGTAGCTGAAGCACTGCTTCAGTGTTTTACAAACCCTACACTTGTCTTGTCTCTTTACTGTATTTTTGAATCACCTTCTCTTTATGGTTCTCTGCAATTTCTGAATGCAGGGCAGTGGTACCACTGAGGGGCTGGTTATCTCTCAGCCTGTATTCATACTTTGGACGGCTTGGTATCTCATCGCTGTAGTTCTGTACTTCTCTTTCAACCTCTCTTTTTCAGTTCATTTCTCCAATTCATAAAGCTTATTTTGAATTCTTTTCTTGTCCTATGGTTGCCTCGCCCTCCATCTTACCTTGGCAGTATCTGCAGTTGGTAAGAGTCATTTTCAATCCATCAGCCCCACCAAATTAATGAAAACAAGGAATATGACTGGACACAGCCCATAAAGCTCTGCAGAGCCATGTGTAAGGTTTCTTGCCCATTTTACACTATTAACTATTCAGAGTGTGATTTTCCAGTGTTCTACTCCTAGAGTATTAGATTTACCTAGACCATATTTCCTTAGCCTCAGAGGTGGTGAGGAAAGCTTACTAAAGTCAACGTAATACCTGCCATTTCATCCCTATCCACACTATCTGTTATCCTGTTACTAAGGAACATCAGAATGATTTCACATAGTTTGGTCTTGGCAAACCCACGCTGTCTGACACATCTCTCCTTGTTATTTTCTGCTGCTTATAGATAATGTCTATAGGAAAATGCTTCCAAGAGAAAAAGTTTATCTGACTGCTGTGGAGTTCCTTGTTTTTTTCTCATTTCCTCCTCCAGCTTTTTCACCTTGCAGCTTCTGAAGGATGCTGGGCAATCTTATCTCCATCATTCCTACATAACCCATTTGACCCAAAAATTGTTTCAAGTGTCTCTTGAAGTGTGCCCTCCTTTGTTGGCCAAACTTTCTGAGCCAGTGCCCATCACTAAAAGCTTGACTCACTTTTCTTTCCCTTCACCCCATTGGTGATATTTTATTTCCCACCATTCCTTTTATTGTGAATTGACTGCTTTTAGTGTTGGGCTTTCTCTGTGTGGCTCCTACCATGGGAAATGCTGTTTCCCTTTTCTTTATTTCTTTGACTCGTCAGTTCCCTTTAGATCTGCCATTCAGCTTCAGCCTCTTGGCTCTGCCTTTTAATCTTCCTCTCTTTCTAATCTGCTATGGGCTGAGTGAGCCCTTTCTTTTGGACCATCTGCATGATCTTTGAGTTACTGTGTCCTCTAATTTATACCACATTCTATTTGCTCTGGTGCGTTATTTAATTCTCTAAAAGGTTTCAGGTGAAGTGGTTTGGGTGTGCAGCACACTGCAAAGCACAGCTGTGTTGTGTGGTCTCTGTATGCATTTACTTTCTACTTTAGTCTTTTACTCAGTGTTGTGGGAAGCAGCCTTTTTCACTCCATTATTTCCAGAATCATGGATGCGTGAAGGTGGTGCTCCAGGCAATGGCAGAGGTGTGAGAACTGCTGAATCATGTCTGCCCTGACATAGCCTTCCTAAATGCTGCAGTGGTACAGAGCAGGACTTGGTGCACTGGTGGTGGTCATTGCAGGGTATGTTACCCACTGGTACATAAACAAATAAGGAGTTCTGTTTTCTGGTAGAGTTCCAATAGTCAGACGCTCATAAAGTCCTTAAAAACAAGGTATAAAGATACCCATAACTGTTCTAGATGTTGATATGTCATAGAATTGTTAAGCTTGGAAAAGACCTCTAAGATCATTAACCCAACACCAGCATGCTCACTGAACCATATCCCAAAATATCATGTCTATATGGTTTTTTTTTTAACACTTCCAGGGATGATGACTCCACCACCTCCCTGAGCAGCCTGTTCCTATGCTTGACCACTCTTTTAATGAAGACATTTTTCCTAATATCCAGTCTAAACCTTCCCTGGTGAAACTGAAAGCCATTCCCTCTTGTCCTGAGAGAAGACACCAGCTCTCACCTCACTACAACCTCCTTTTGGTTGCCTTTGCAGAGTCATGGGCATGTTTGTACATAGAGTTACATATTCATTTCTAGACAGACTTCTGTTTGGGTTTTATATAGCCTCTCATTAACCAGCAACATATACAGGCACTATTGGTGTATATTTTGAATAAATAGGTACTGTAGCAAAAATTCTTCATGACCAGTACTTCTTTTTTCCCCTAAATTATAGTGATATACCTACAAATGACTTGATGGTCTCAGAGGTCTTTTCCAGCCTGGTTAATTCTGTGATTCTGTGAAATATTCAGAAATGCCTCATTTGCTACACTAGACACAAACAGTGCNAGCCTCCCTTCTGATAGTTGTAGACAGCAATGAGGTCTGCCCTGAGCCTCCTCTTCTCCAGGCTAAACAACCCCAGCTTCCTTAGCCTCTCCTCATAGGGTTTGTGTTCCAGGCCCCTCACCAGCTTTGTTGCCCTTCTCTGGACATGTTCCAGCACCTCAACATCTCTCTTGAATTGAGGAGCCCAGAACTGGACACAGTACTCAAGATGTGGCCTGACCAGTGCTGAGTACAAGGGAAGAATAACCTCCCTTGTCCTGCTGGCCACACTGTTCCTGATCCAGACCAGGATGCCATTGGCTCTCTTGGCCACCTGGGCACAAGACTTTCCATTGATTCCTGTGGATTTGTACAAGTTCACATAAAGCATTTAACCTCATAATAGAAATGTGGGACTCTAAAGGTATATATTCCCTGAAGAAGTGAAAGTGCAGGCAAAAGATTCCCAGATCCAGAGGGACATCACCTACCCCACAAAGTATCTGCCTGCAACTACTTCTCCCATCTCTTGGCACAGGGGATCATACACATGCATTCTGATGTGTGAAGTAGCTTGGCTAGAATTTCAGTTTTGGCTCAAAGGAGCCTTTAGTTTATTAAATATAGATGTTCTTACTGGACAGTGGTCACAGGTGGAAGCATGGCTTCCTCCTGCAGCACAGCACCTTTATTGAACATCTGCATTTGGGGAAGAAAATTTGTCCCTTCGGTGCTGAAATCATTTCTGCCTAGATCCACCTATAAGAAACGTGGATAAAAACTGTCAGATAGTAACAGCTGCAGGGTTTCTAAGTGTAAGGCAGTGTGATTGTAGCTGCCTCCAAATCTGTGAATTCAGCTGCCTTGTCAGGAGGCTGGCCTCTCAGCAGCACTGCTGCAAGGTCTGCATTACCTGTAATTATACACACAAAATTGCTCAACTTAATGCCTCGTCTAAGCACAGTGCTAACATCTGCCTGTCTTGGCAGTTAGACAGCTACCACAAATACGTGATGCAACAGGCTGTCAAATATCCTGGTTCCTGCAGTAACTTGCTCTTCTAAGAAAAAATATCCATCTCCAGTTACTAATCAGGCTGTGGGTGATCTTTCTGAGCTCTGAAGCGATGGGATCTATCACTCATTCAGCAGCAGCTGTCCTGCTATCCTTATGAACATCCATTTCTGTACAGATGCTGCTGAGGAGGAATCAGAGCTGCTGCTGAGTAAACTGTGGGGAGAGTGACAGTCTCATCCTAATGAAACAATCAGGGTATGAGCTGGTTTGCATTTCCATTCTTGCATTTGCAGGAACCTAAAACTGGACTGTTCCTTGCTGTGACTGTGGGAAGCACCAGGAGCAGTTAGCAGTTTTGTCTGGTAGAGGATAGAGCCTTTGGTGTAGTCTCGTGGAATTGTGTTTCAGAAAACCTACCTTTCAACTCCCTGACACTTCCTAGTCTCTTCTATTGCCTATTTGTAGTGCCATCAATCAAATTGTTCTTGTGGCTAACTGTGTGGAACAGTGGTCAGTCCAAGATCGTGTTGTGTAAGGACAAACATGTGACTGCTCTGCCACATTAATTCATTCATGAAAATAAAACTTACAGAGTATTAATTTGAAGTTTTTAGACCTTGAAATGATTTGAAATATCTTAAAAGAAAGACTGGAGCTGTGACTTTGTCTCCAAGGCATCATTTTTAACTTAGCAGTAAGCTCTGATGGTCTTTTCTTTAAATTGCCTATTGTACAGATGTCTACAAAGAAAGTGCTTCTTTGGGACTGTTTGTGTTTACTACTGGCATTTATTTCATTTCGTGTGACAGATGACTTGCCTCCTGGATCTAGTAATCACTCACTCATATCCCGCCAGGGCAGGTTTTTGACCTGCTGAAGTGCTCTGGTTTGGTTTGGGAGTACAGGCTGACTGGGCAAGGTACCATGGTGGTCACAGGTCCCCCCAAGCCTGGATGGCTTCTGACACACGTCTGTGTAGGCTTTGTTTGGCATTTCAGTGAGACGAGAGGGGAGAGAGCACCAGGCTTTGTTAGCAAAAGCTGATGTCATGTGTGCTGTTTCAGTAAGGCTGCCTGTGGGCTGCAGGGTAGTTTGATATGGGCTTCAGTAGTGCAGCTCCTGCACTGCCAGTCGACCCTTGGAGATCTTGGTGTCAGCTGCCCCCACACAGCCCTCCTTGTCTGTAGGATGTGCATAGAATCACAGAATCAACCAGCTTGGAAGAGACCTCCCAGATCATCCAGTCCAACCTAGCACCCAGCCCTATCCAGTCATCTAGATCATGGCACAAAATGCCTCATCCAGTCTTTTCTTGAACACCCTCAGGGACAGTGACTCCACCACCTCCCTGGGCAGCCCATTCCAGTGGCAAATCACTCTGTCTGTATGCCCATGCTATATGCTGTATGCCTGTGTTATTGATCTTTGCATCATTTAATTGTATTTTCCATAGTGAGGTCTATCTAAAGAGTTCTCGATGGTGTTCTTGGAGATCAGTTCCCACCTGATACAGGCCAACTGGCTGTGTGCCGCCTGGCTTGGCTTCTGCCTGTCATCTGCAGGCTGCGCTAGAGACAGTGCCACCCAGTTAAGATTTAAGTGTCTGAAAGCCTTTCCTATCTGTTGTGATTGATATTCCATAATTGTGGGGGGTCTTACTCAGGTTGCAGGTTAAGCTGGATAGAATTTTTTGGTATATTTAATTAATTAATTAATTAATTCTTATCCTGAGGCTTTGCTTGTGAGACACACTGATGAAATCCAGGAGATTACTGGAGGAAGCTGAATGAACTCCACTTTATTCTTCAACATACTCATGCTTTTTGCCATTTACTCATAAATAAATGCCTGGTTTCTGCTTGAGGGATATTTTTTTTTTGGCTTTGAAAGATGGGGAAATCACAGAATTGAATGCAAGCTGTCATTGTGGCGATTTTATTTTAAGCAGATCTCTGCCTTTCTTTTTTTTTTTGGCAATATTATCATACAGCAGCTAAACTAATGAATATATAATTTTCTTTCCTTTCTGCTTGTCATGCCCTGCTAACATGGACATCTACAAAGGCTCAGGTTGGTGTTGCAATGTGTCTTCATCTTATCTTATTGTTCTCATTTAGTAAAAAGAGGCTTCGATGTTCTTCATCAATCAGTTTTTTTCTCCTTCCTCTCTTTAAAACTGGATCCAACATCATTACTGCATAAGAGATTCATCCAGAGAGGTGCCACATTTGTTTATTACCCCTGAAACTATCCTTCAGCTGCAGCAAAGTGTGCTGTTTCAAAAACACAGGACATTGATTTATTTATATCTACTTAAATTTGCCATGCTTACCTAGCTTTGTGACAGGGAGACAGCAGAAGCTACAGCACCTACAGCTTCTGGAATCAGCAAAAATACACCCAAACTCTGCCTAGCAAGCTTCTGCCTTGCTTTGGGCTCCCCTATTTGACAAGACAGCAAAATGGCATTTGTTTATCTCACCTAGATTCAAGAGTTTCTCAATAGTGAAGAAACATCATTGAAAAAATGAACTAAAATAGAAAGCAGAACCACTGTCCATTTCTGATAGTATTTGCATATCCCCCATTCACATTTTAACATCTCCATTTTATTGCATAGCTTTGAGACTAAATTGTCTGGCCTGACTATTTCAGGTAGAAATAACTATTCAGTATCTGCAGCATTATACTCCATGCTGTGTTTTACTCCTCAAAGTCTACAGAGGCAGTAAAACCTTGAGAAAAACCAGGGAGGCAGGTTTGGGGCTGGGAGCTGTGTGTTCTCTCCTATTCTCACATGCTGAGTGATGCCAACTTGTTATTTTAATCTCCAGGAAGGAGCACTCATGCTTCCCTATATTACAACTTGGTGGTTTTAATGCCTGCGCCAGTCTTACAGCAAATAAAACCATTTGCCACTAGTAAATATGAATTAATAAACCTTGCTGAGCAGCATGTTAGTTCTCTAAGTGTGAGCAGTAATGACTGGGGTTCAACAGTGCTCACTTCAATTAATTTTTAAAGCAAGACATTTTCTAGTCATTGCACTTAAGAATTTGAAATACAGCAGTGTCTGTCTTCTCATATTTAATTGTCCATTAGAAGAAAATAAGAGATTTCCTAGGAGCATTTTGCAAAGTCCTGCAGAAAACTAGATACAGTAAAAGTGCCTAAAGGCCATGGTGAGGGAAAGTGCAGCAGCACCCAGATGTCTTTATAGCAAGAGCACCCTGCTGATTTCCTAATCTCTCCCTCTTTTTCCTCATTTTACAACCAGGATGTTGTGGTGCTGCTTCTTTTGGGTGACTTCATCCTTAATTGTCTTCATCTGAATTTTTCAGTATCTGATTTTAAGCTGAGGTGTCATCCACGTAGGGCATTTCCACATTCAGTCCCCCACTCCTTCAGGGCTCCCTCACCAGCCTCTAATAAATCACTCAATTCTTCATCCTCAATTTTCCCATGTGTAAATTAGGATTAAAGCTGAGCGGTTTAGAGGCATGGGCTGAAAATAGAGAATCAAAAGGTGGGGAAACTTCAGAGGATTGATAATTGGTTTTATCCTTCCTACTCAATGAAAATCATTTTTCAGCAGTGTTTTGAAGGCCATCACCATGACTTGTCTCACAGACTAATGGTGAAGGATCTATTTCTGTAGGGGCTTCCATACTGCCCACAGGGCAGAGACTGGGAATTGATACACCTTTGTGTCTATGCTATGGTAATTATTGCCTGGACTGGGAATTGATACACCTTTGTGTCTATGCTATGGTAGTTATTGCCTGGACTGGGAATTGATACACCTTTGTGTCTATGCTGTGGTAGTTATTGCCTGGACTGGGAATTGATACACCTTTGTGTCTATGCTATGGTAGTTATTGCCTGGACTTTTCATTCAGATTTTGCTCATGAAATGCAATTGATCCCATCCTTTTGCTAGCTACAAAGTTTTAGGCAGGTCTAGGTTTTCTGTAAACTTGGTTCAATGCTAGGGAAGGCTTTTCATAACCTTAGCAAAGCTCTAATTGATTTGCTTTTTTTTCTGTGCCACAAAGGAGGTAAAAAACACTAAGTCTCTTGATTTGGGTGTAAATGAAAACTGAAAGTGCTGAGTTTGCTTCGCAACTATTTCTGCAGGCAGCTAGCAGAGGAGTAAAAACTCAGGAATTCTGAGCATTGCAGAAGTCTTACCACATGCTGGGTTGTTCAGACTTTTGCACTGTAAGTCATTCTTGAGCAATTGATTGGTTTAATTTTGGTGTGTTTGCAGCATCCAAATACCTAAAGGCAAGTGTTCATCAGTGAAACAGCTGCTTTGCAAAACCCAAATTGCTTGAAAATTAATTTTTCAATCTGTTTTTAGCAGTGGTGAGCAGTTAGCATACTTCTGGTGATGCTGATCAATATATAAACCAGACTGAAATAAAGCCTGTGTCTTCTAAAAGTGAACTACTTAATGTTGAAATTTTAATGGGGTCATTTCTGTGATGTAGTGTTGGTTAATGTGCAAGTACTTGTCATTCAGATAGTCTGTTAATTCAGTGGAGATTTTAAATGTGTGCTTAGATCTGCCAAATCAAACATGCACTTAAGTAATTAACAAAGTAAGTACTCCATTTTTAATTCTGTTTTAAAGAATTAAATAGAGGCATCTCATTATTAGGATTATCTGGTTTCAGATTAAATGGAATGCAGAGGCAGTAGTAGAGCATCATAAAAATGATTCAGTTACTGTATGGGCACCTTACAACCAAAAAAAGACATTTGGATGAACTAGATGGAGTCATCATAGAAGTCAGATTTGCAGGTAATTGTAGTGGATGGACATCTTTGAAGATACATATCCCATTGTGTTCTAGATCCATTTGTGTCAGTGTAACTGCAAGAGAGGTGCTGGCTGTCACCCAGATATCACAAAGTGGTGGGCATAAGCTCTTAAGAAAAGGTGAGGGCCACTTTAGCATACTGCCTCCTCCTGCAGCCTGAATGTGCAAGGAACATACAAGTGGAGGCACAAAAAATACTGAAAGTGAATGAATTTCTGGCCAGGCTCAGTAGGAGTGGATTTCACATCTGCACTTGAATTTCCTTACCATCAAGTGCCACACCTTGAGTACTGTGTCCAGTTCCGAGCTCCTCGATTCAGGAGAGATGTTGAGGTGCTGGAACGTGTCCAGAGAAGAGCAACAAGGCTGGTGAAGGGTCAGGAACACAAACCCTATGAGGAGAGGCTGAGGGAGCTGGGGGTGTGCAGCCTGGAGAAGAGGAGGCTCAGGGCAGACCTCATTGCTGTCTAAAACTATCAGAAGGGAGGCTGTAGCCAGGTGGGGTTGGTCTCTTCTCCCAGGCAACCAGCAACAGGACAAGGGGACACAGTCTCAAGTTGTGCCGGGGAAAGTATAGGCTGGATGTTAGGAGGAAGTTGTTGGCAGAGAGAGTGATTGGCATTGGAATGGGCTGCCCAGGGAGGTGGTGGAGTCACCGTGCCTGGGGGTGTTCAGGAAAAGACTGGATGAGGCACTTAGTGCCATGGTCTAGTTGACTGGCTAGGGCTGGGTGCTAGGTTGGACTGGACGATCTTGGAGGTCTCTTGCAACCTGGTTGATTCTATTCTATTCTATTCTTTGAAACCAATCTTTCCACTATGAGATCTTTTCTAGCCTTAGTGTCATTTGTGGTGGTCTCCGTAGTTTAAATCAGGTTGTTATTCTTTCCGTTCTGGTTGTTCTGTGTGTTAGGTGTAATCTAGCTTTGGTATAAGGGAAGCAATGTAAAATGAACTTATGTTAGCAAAGAATTTAGCCCATTTTTATTAGAAATGAATAGCAGAGAGGCTGTCCTTAGGGTCTCAGGCAACTGCTACAGTGATCAGTTTGGTTGTTCTAATATAATAAGCAGATATTGACTTTAGTTGAGGTGAACACCAAGATTTACTGTCTTGAAAGCTAAAATATCGACTGAGGAAAAACCAGAGTCAATATTTACCTTGAGGGACAATAAATCTTGGTGTCTGCTGAAATATGAAGTTGCTATGATTTTCAGAAGCATTGAACTTCATTCTTTCTAGTTTACACTGCAGGTGGTCATCGTAAAGCTACCTGAAATATAGGTATGAATTTCTCTAAATGAACCACATCAGTTGAGCAAGTGGACTTGTTTCTCTATGTCCTTTTCAAGGTCAGTGCTGTTCCTGACTTATATTTAAATACATTAGAAATCACAGCAAAACTCTCTGGTGATTAGATATTTGGAGTTTTCATTGAAATGCAAGTACCAGGTATTTAAAAAGAAAATAAATAGATCAATGTTTGTGTGTTTTGTTGAAGTAACTTGACATCAAGATACTATATCAAGGATTCAGTGTTTGCATTATTTTGAGTGGCAGCTCTGTTCATAGAGCAAGCCTATAGTGGATTGTCTCTTTCAAAGTAGTTTTCATCTTTCTTCCTATTAATTTATTTACAACGGTGCCCATCAACTTGATTTTAGGATTTTGGTGTTAATGTGTTCCAGGTTAATTGTGGCTGCAAAGAGTGATACAGTGGTTCTGTGGAAGTCAGTGGCAAAATCCTCATTGACTTCAGCCAGGCATCAGTTCACCCCTTGGTTCATTGAACTCAATATCTAGCATATGGATATCAATAAAAAATTGAGGAAAGCATTTGATTTCCTAAAATGCTAACAGTATTTTGATTGGGTTTATTTCACTGGTCAGGCCACACCTTGAGTGCTGTGTCCAGTTCTGGGCTCCTCAATTCCAGAGAGATGTTGAGGTGCTGGAACGTGTCCAGAGAAGGGCAACAAGGCTAGTGATGGACCTGGAACAGAAACCCTATGAGGAGAGACTGAGGGAGCTGGGGTTGTTTAGCCTGGAGAAGAGGAGGCTCAGGGCAGACCTCATTGCTGTCTACAACTATCAGAAGGGAGGCTGTAGCCAGGTGGGGGTTGGTCTCTTCTCCTAGACAACCAGCAACAGAACAAGGGGACACAGCCTCAAGTTGTGCCGGGGGAAGTATAGGCTGGATGTTAGGAGGAAGTTCTTCACAGAGAGAGTGATTGGCATTGGAATGGGCTGCCCAGGGAGGTGGTGGAGTCACCATCCCTGGGGGTGTTCAGGAAAAGACTGGATGAGGCACTTAGTGCCATGGTCTGGTTGACTGGCTAGGGCTGGGTGCTAGGTTGGACTGGATGATCTTGGAGGTCTCTTCCAAGTTGGTTGATTCTATTCTATTCTATTCTATTCTATTCTAATTAAAGATAAGGCACTTAGAGATGGAGCCAGGCTGGTCTCCTAGGTGCTGAGCTCTGCACAAGTCATGTGTCTGCAGCTTCTAGCTTCTTTTTCCTCACTGGGGGGTGAAGAACAATGGTTCTCTGTGTCCATCATGTAGGCTTTATTTATTTTCTGTCCTTCAGGGACAGAATCATGGTAGTACAGCTCCATATATGTGTTGGAGGGCTCAGTCTGAAGGCTTTTGTAAATGCACTATCATAGTGGGTTTGGGGAAGGGTGAGCATTAAGTAGATTATTTTCAAATGAGTTGTTGTCTTTTTACTTGGGAAGAAAAGTAATGTAGCTAGTCAAGAGGTAGCAGATGGCAAATGTGATGTGGGCCAGGATACTGAAACTGTCTAATTTGAAGCTGTATTGCAACTAGAAGTCTGTGAGAGAGCACATCCCAACCGAGACTCATCCACTTTGTGTCCCTGGATTGAGTGAGGGGACCATATCCCATCCCAGTCTCTGTTCAAGGTTGTCACAGGGTCCTATGGACCCTAAGGTGAGAAATGATCCAAGGTTCCATTGGTTGGGGACTCAAAGAACATCAAAGATTGTGCAAAGTCTTTTGCAAATGCAACATCAAGAAGATCTTCTCTTTGACCTCCTTCAGTACCACAGCTGTGAGCAAAAGGTAGAAATCAAAGACTTTAAGATTTGTTGGCTGGCCTGTTTGGGTTGGTTGTTTTGGGTTTTTTTCTAATTAAAAAAAAAAAAAAGGGAGGAATTGGAAGTGATTGAAAAGAAATTATGTCAAGCCAAGAGAGAGAAATGGGAGGAAAACAGTGTCCTGTGGAGGAGATGAACACCTGCTACATCACTGTGGCTTTTTTAATGCAAAGACAGAGCCACAAATTATATTCACAGCTTCTGAAACAGAAACCCACAGAGTTTCACCCACAGAAATCTTGCATTTCTTTGAGACTCTCATTTAAAAGCCTAACAGAGTCTACCAATACATGTTGTAATTTACTCTTAAGAAATCTGTCCCTTCTGATGACTATTCACACCTTCCTGATGTCTCAAAGGTACTGCTGGACACGGTGCAGATTGACACTGACTCAGGGTGGAGGAGAGAGGTTGTTCACAGTCAGGAACATGCAGTGGTGTCAGCACAGTATCTTTGAAAAATGAGTTGTTTATAACAATTGTATTATGGATTTTTAATGGTGAGTATGACCTGGGAATCCTGACCAAACTGGAAGTGCTGAAGGGGTCAGCAGCAGACCATCCAGGTATTGAGGTACCGCAGAGATCATGGGGCTAGTGTTGTGTGCCCTCTCTCCTCCAGCACAGAGCAGGATGTCTGTTGGAGGAGGAGAGCTGATGGAGCTCTGTGTGTAATTGTCCCAGCTTGTCATGGTTAGACAGCAGAATACAAATGCTCTGTTAATGGCTTTATTGTTGTGATCCTGTCTGCTCTTGAAAGAGCACATTTGAAGTATCACTTCACATGGCATGTATTTGTGCATATGGGATCTCTGTTTTGTCCTTACACGTTTCCTCAGATAGATTTGAGTTCACGTGGCACCTCATCCTTGCCCAAACCCTGCTGGTTTCCTTGCACAGAAATCACAGCAGGTAAATGTCACAGGAGCTTTTGACCACTAAAATGCATTTGCAGTAAATTCCTGGTGTTAGGCTTCTGCTGTCTGCAGGTCAGCCTTGCTGGTTTGGAGAGGTTTGATGTTTACCGGGTTGTAATGCAGAGACATGAAAGGTCACTGAGACAATGAGCCAGGATTTCCAACCTCTTGGTTTTGTCCAAGTGAGGAGCAGAGGCTATTTGCTGCAGTGCTCATGTCATGACCTAGAGAATTCACAGTGATATCCTCTGAGCCTGGGGAAGGTTATTAATTAGAGTGAGGAAAAGAATCTTAAATCCCTAAAGCCACTTTGCTGCACCACCCCAAGCTGCCCTCCCAGGCTTGTGGGGCAACCTATATGCCATCTCCTCCCAGCCTCTTCCAACTTTATCTTTCTCTCCAAAAGTCTAAAGAGCAAGAATATTTATTCACTTTTTAATGTTTTATCTCCCTTAATGCTGCCTGGTGGGACACCTTCTCCCCAGACTACAGGGAGGTTCCCTGCCCGCTGGCAGTCAGTTTTTGCCAGGTTTGTCCTTTCACTCTCTCTTAGCTTTGTCTCCCCTCTGTGATGAGGGAAGCTCTGATCACTCCTTAAGCACACATTTACCTCTTCAACTAATGGTCTCCTGCCAACAGCCATATGTTTTGTCAGACAACTTAGGCAGAACATAGTTTTTCCTCCCCCCCACCAACATGTTTCAGGGTAACTAATAAATACTCTCTGTCTCAGCGTCTGTGTCCTAGCAGTCTTTGGGGAATGTGAAGGCTTCATCTTGCCCAAAGAGGGATTGCTGTTCTGCCTGGTGCACACAAGCGAACGGCTGCATGAGCCCATAACTCTCTCAAGGTGACAGTGTGGCCAGGGGGCTTTGTGCTGTGCTCAGCGTGCAGCCACATATCCCCATGCCTGCCCTATGCCCACTTGCTGGCGCTGAGCGTGCGTTCCCCTCTGCAGATGCTTTCTCTATTTGCTCTTGTGTACACTAGTCAATTAGTTAATCAGTGGCACTTGCGGTCCAGATTGCTCAGTCTAGGAAATGTAGCCTCTATATGGATTTTATACATTATATAGATGCCTGTTGTTCTGATTTCAGATGGGATAGAGTTAATTTTATTCCCAGTAGCTGATGCAGTGCTGTGTTTTGGATCTTGAATGCGAATAATGTTCATAACGTGCTGATGTTTCAGTTGTTGCTAAGTAGTGCTTATGCTGAGCCAAGGACTTCTCAGTTTCTCACAGTGCCCTGCCAGTAAGGAGGCTTGGGGAGAGAAACTGCAAGAATGTGCAAGGGAGCACAGCCAGGACAGTTGACTTGAGCTGGCCAAATGCATACCATAGGATGTCATGCCCAGTGTATAAACAGGAGGAGTTGTTGGGGCGGGGTGGGGGTGGTGTGTGCAGATCACTGCCTAGGAAGCGATGGAGCATCACTTTTTTTTTGTATTGGTTTGGTTTTCTCTCTTTTTGTTGTCATCCTTTTCGTTGCAATTATTATTCATATTACTACTATTATTTTATGACAATTATTAAACTGTTCTTATCTCAACCCATCAGTTCTACTTTATTCTTCTGATTCTTATTCCCCTATTGCACCGGGTCAGTGGACGAGTAAGCAAGCAGCTGCATGGTGCTCAGTTGCTAGCTGGGGTTAACCATGATACCTGTGTATCATACAGATAGGCCACCTTGCTGTGCTGAAATTATTGGCTTTATATTGAGTGATCAAGGTGTGGTGTGATATTTCAAAGACCTTCATGCAGGCCTAGTGGTAGCTGGAAATGTTGCACACCGCCTGCACTCTTCCAAAAGGCAAGAGAAGGTCTTGCGCAAGACAAGGTCATTGTACCAAATGTTATCACTGTGTGCATTTCACCCTCATGTAGTAATCCTCATCAATTTTGCACATTTTCTGGTGTTATTAGTGCACAGATCATGAAAAAAGATTTTTACTTAATAATGTGTAGGGAAAAAAATGGTACTAATTGTACTATTGCCTTCTTCATTCCTCCCCCCTTTCCCCTTCCTCTGCATGGATCATAATGCTTTACTCATTCGTGCTGTGCTTGCCCCCACTGTTCCCTACTTTTGTTTCCCTCTTCCCTTTCTATTCTCTTTCATGTATTTTGCATGTTTCAGCTTCTCTTACTCCTTTGCATTTGCTAACCCTATGTGTAACATATAGGCAGACCCAGTTAAAATTAGTTTCTGGCATTTCCTGTTCTTCAGGAGTTTTCTGTAGCAAGTTACCTTCTTATCAATTGATATGGAGTTCACTTTCAGATGAGGCAACAGTTTTGTTTTCAGATTGATATTTCTTCCCCCCACCTCCAGAATTTCACAAATAGGATTTCTTTATGATTGTGACCACAATATCCATAGTCATAATCTGCTATTTTAAAATAAAGCTATAAATTATTTAAAATATGGAACAATTTTATTGTATTTGTTTGTTTGTTTGTGGGGTTTTACTGGGGGGGGGAGTTGTTTGGTTGGTTGATTGGGTTTTGTGAGGGGAACTAGTTGAGTGGAAGGTTATTGATTTAGAGTAATTTTAATGGTGAGAACTTGAATGGCTCCACAGTAACGAGGTCAAGGAGATTTTGGGGTGTGGAAGAAGGAATTTTAGGTGCACTGTATTTTTCCAGGGCAGTACATTGTGCTTCATACAAAGCAACAGAGAACTCTTTATCTTCAAATCAGCTCCTGCAGACAAACTGCATTCAAAAATAAATAACTTCTATTCATTACTGTAACAGAACTGTTGATGCATTCATTTGTTTAAACCTAACTGTCTGCTAAAGCACCATATCTCAGTGTGCTGCTTCTAACAACCTGGATATCCAGCATCTTTTAAACTTATCTGTCAAGCTTTTTTGGCTGCATTTTTCTCTCAGTGTAGCTACCACAGTTCAGATGAATACATGGTTGTGTCTGATTAGAAGATAAGTTAGAGATAAGTCACTTGCAGGGGAAAAAAAGCATTTACAGTTTTTGTGTCTAAAAATGAAACTTAGAGGATGCGTAAAGTTTCATTCTTCTGTGGCAAATGACTTACAAGGGTATATAGAAAGCAAAAGTAAATGAATGCTGATTTTAAGTTTGCACCTTCTGAAACACAAAAGGATGTGCTGCATGCAGTCCTGATGAATGGTATGTGATAGATTATAGCAAGAACAGTAAGAGCAAATGAAATTGTAATGAAGTTCCTCTTCTGGCTGCAGGAAGTAGCTGTTATTTATCCTATTTCTTAAGATGCTGTCTGCGTACTACTATTATATACTTAAAATTCCCTCGTCGAGACATTGCTGAATAAATGAAGTTAAAGTTATTATGACCCCCTTAGCATAAGGCGAGTAAGCCAGGATATTTTTCAGTGTACTCTTCCCTGGGTTTGACTGAGGTTTTTCTGCAGAGGTGATAACCTGGATAGTTCAGATGAACAGTTTTGACTTTTTCTGCTGGCAGGTGTATGAGGCAGTCCCATGCTACACCGAGTGCAATCAGTATTCCTGGGTAGTAGAACCATGGTCTTCGTGCAAAATCAACAGCGAACAAAATTCCCTCCACTGTGGAGAAGGAATACAAACGAGGAAAGTCAGGTGAGTGAAGACAAAAGCACAGGAACCCCAGATTGAAAAGAGTTGATTCATAACTTGCAGAAAGCTGCAATATCTGACCCTCTGACAGTGGGTCTGTTGCTGAGCTGGGTGCATTTCAAAAGAAAGGAAACATGATAGGTATAAATATGTAAAAGGTGAGGACCAAGAGGAGGGAGTCAGGCTCTTCTTGGTGGTGCCCAATGCCAGGGCAAGGGGCAACGGGTGGAAGCTGAGGCATGGGAAGTTGCATGTAAACGTGAGGGAAAATTTATTCCCTGTAAGGGTGACAGAACACTGGAACAGGCTGCCATGGGGGGGTGTAGATTATCCCTCTCTGGAGATATTCAAGACCCACCTGGATGAGATCCAGTGTGATCTGCCCTAGGTGATCCTGATCTGGCAGAGGGAATGGGCTGGATGATCTTTCGAGGTCCCTTCCAGCCCCTAACACTCTGTAATTTTGTGATTCTGTGATGAGTTTCTGTGCAGCAGTCTACAGCAAAGCATCTCAGGGATGCAGCCTTGTGTTACAATCAAGGCGTCTTTCAGGAAGAAGGCATGATGTTTAAATTAGAATTCTTCAGCCTAAATGTCATATATACATAAAGCCCCCTGAGGTGCAGAGCCTCCATATTCTGATTTGCTAACATTTTCCCCAAGTAATGGCACTGCATACACTGGAGTGGCATTCGTTATTAGTGAATACACATTCCCCAGGCACGGGGAAATGCTGAGTTATTTGCAAATGTTTGGATATTACTAGCAGGAGCATAGAGGTTTCTTCATGCTGGTTGTCATTTTCTGTTCACTCATCTGTCAACCGATCAAAGTTAAAATCCCTCTGTATGAAGTTTGAAATGTTTATTTAAAGTGGTTATTGAAATCTGTAACTGAAATGTATGGTGCATGTAGCTGAGTTTGATTTGCATTAATAAGATTAATTCCACTTTTTGACCACTCCTGCTGAATATAGCTATTGCTAGATAGCTGGCTATTGCTAGACACATAGAGTGTCCTGTATGGGCTCAAACAGATCTTTTGGTATCCTGGACCCAGTTTTGTTCAATATCTTTATTGATGATCTGGATGAGGGGGTTGAGTCCAGCATCACTAAGTTTGCAGATGACACCAAGCTAAGAGCAGGTGTGGATCTGTTGGAGAGTGGGAGAGCCCTGCAGAGAGACCTTGACAGACTGGATGGGTGGGCAGAGGCCAATGGGATGAGATTTAAGAAGGCTAAGTGCAGGGTTCTACACTTTGGCCACAACAACCCCAAGCAGCACTACAGGCTGGGGAAAGAGTGGCTGGAGAGCAGCCGGGAAGAAAGGGACTTGGGAGTTACTGGTAGATAGTAGCAGAACATGAGCCAGCAGTGTGCCCAGGAGAGCCAGTGGCATCCTGGCCTGTGTCAGTAACAGTGTGGGCAGCAGGACAAGGGAGGTTGTTCTTCCCTTGTACTAAGCACTGGTCAAGCCACACCTTGAGCACTGTATCCAGTTCTGGGATCCTGAATTCAAGAGAGATGCTGAGATACTGGAATGTGTCCAGAGAAGAGTGATGAAACTGGTGAGAGGCCTGGAACACAGCCCTATGAGGAGAGGCTGAGGGAGCTGCAGTTGTTTAGCCTGGAGAAGAGGAGGCTCAGGGGTGACCTCATTGCTGTCTACAACTACCTGAAGGGAGGCTGTAGTCAGGTGGGGGTCAGTCTCTTGTGCCAGCACCAGAACAAGGGGACACGGTCACAGGGTGTGCCAGGGGAGGTCTAGGCTGGATATTAGGTGGAAGTTATTGCCAGAGAGAGTGATTGGCATTGGAATGGGCTGCCCAGGGAGGTGGTGGAGTCTCTGTCCCTGGAGGTGTTGAGGAAAAGACTGGATGAGGCACGTAGTGTCATGGTCTAGTTGATTGGACAGAACTGGGTTGGACTGGATGATCTTGGAGGTCTCTTCCAACCTGGTTGATTCTATGATTCTAATTATATAATCATAGAATCATAGAGTGGTATGGCTTGGAAGTGATCTTGAGGATCATCTACTTCCGATCCCCCTGCCATGGGCAGGAACACCTTCCACTAGACCAGGTGACTTTAGGTTCTGTTTAACCTGGCCTCAAACGGCTTTAGGGTATATATCTACCCTCCTCCAGCTAAAAGCCATCCCCCTTGTCTCTCATTATAATCCCTTGTGAAAACTCCCTCCTCAGTTTTCTTGTAGCCCACCTTCAGGTGCTGGAAAGCTGCTCTAAGGTCTCCCCAGAGCCTTCTCTTCTCCAGGCTGAACAACCGCAACTCTTGCAGCCTGACCCCATGGGGGAGGTGCTCCAGCCTTCTGATCATCTTTGCAGCCCTCCTTTGGACCCATTCCAACAGCTTGATGTCCTTTTTGTGTAGGGGCACCAGAACTGGATACAGTACTCCAGGTGGTGTCTCAAAAGAGCAGAGCAGAGGGGAGACTCCTCTTTCTGCTGGTCACACTTTTGGTGCAGCCCAGGATGCAGTTGGCCTGGGCTGCAAGCACACGTTGCTGGCACACGTTGAGTTTTTCATCAGCTGACATCCCGTTCTCCTCTAATGAACATGTTTGTTTCCTGTGCAGGTGTGTCAGTACTGAGGACCATGGAGGGGAGACTGTGCCCAGTGCACTATGCAATCAGGCTGAAATCCCAGATACGATGCAGAAGTGTAGCTTGTACTGTCCCAGTGAGTGTGCGGTGTCTGAGTGGGGACAGTGGAGCAAGTGTCCGCAGGTAGGCTCTCCTGCTTGTGTCTCTGTGGCAACGCTTCCTTGTGCATCAGTCTTCTCTGTGTTTCAAACATGTCATGAGATAGTTGTTTTCCTGAAAAACTCATCCTTTTCTCAAGGAAGTCAGGCTTAATGGATCCTGCCAGCATGGTTGTACCTGCAGATATTTATATTTCCAGAGAGACTGAAAGTTAGTTAGTAAAACACATGGTTATTACTGTGACAGTTGATTCCACTCATGCTTCCACTTTGTCTGTGCGGAGGACCCCCACAAATACAGTAGATGAAGGAATCAGTAGTCTAGCTGCAGTTAGGTCTATCTGTGTTAGGAGTTATTTGCAGAGGAGAGCTCTGTGAGTGATGCACGACTGCTGTAACAGCCTGCTGGTGAGTCATGGCAGTACTCCCCTAGACAGGCCTTAGGCCTGAGAGAATGACAGCTCTCCCTTCCCAACAGGCACTATTTCTGTCCAGCATCTCCTCCTCCTCAAAACCTTCAGGGAAGATTTGAGGCAACAGCAACAGAAGGGTATGGCAGCAAGATGCCTGAACAATTTGTTATGTCATGAAATACTCAAAACTTTCTGAATTATGCAGGGATTCAAGGCACTGCCAAGTGCTCTGTTTTCCTAAGTGTGCAAGAAGGAGAAAAGCTGCAAATTCTGTTTTGAGAAAACTCCCTGGCCTCCAAGCATCTAATGTCAAACCTATTGTTTCTCTCTGATGGGTGTTAAAATAGGTGCCAAGTTTAATCTCAAGGGGTTTTTTAATAGACTTGCTGGATGCATTTAAGTGACAAACCTATATTCATTGCCTCTGTGTTAACAGGGCCATTATCAAAGCTCTGAGTGGTTATTGGACAGGTATTTATACTGCTGCTGACACAGGTAATTTCCTTCCATAATATTTTGTGTAGTGTATCAATATACTCAGTAAGAACGTGTCAAGTGAAATCTTGTGTTTCATTTCCTGCATTTGCCTCCCCCTGAGTAGCATAGCTGTGATGAAGTATAACGCTCTTGTGACCGATACAGATGCTTGGATACCTTTCAAAGGCCCACTGTGGTTGGGTGTTTCTTTGCCATTGACTTTCGGAGATAGATTTTCTTCCTGTGAGCATGCTGTAAACTAATGCAGAGATCCTCAAGGCCCCTGGGTGTTCTAAGTGTCTTGGTGGCAGTCAGTTGTCATGAAGGACTACCTGAAGCTTTAAGTGTGCTAATATGCTTAAGACACTCTGAGTTTTTGCCTAAAGGCCCTTTTTTTTTTGGCAACAGCGAAGCCTCTGTAGCACACAGAAGCAGGAAAGGAGGGATGCCCAGATCTCATGGGCTGCATTCCATCAGGCATCATAGCACTTGGCAGTCACAGGGCCGAGTGCCACAGTCCCTGTGTCTCCTTGTACATCCTTTTGCCATGGTGGATGTTAATTCATAAATGCGAGGGCATCTGTATGCCAATGCAATTAACTCAGCAATATGTTTCACAAGCTGTTCTGCAAAGCTTTGTTGTGAAACTGAGATGACTCTGTGCTGATGGAGCATGTGTTTAAATAGTTCTGTCCAGATACGAGGCAATAAACAGCTTGAAGTTTTATGGACAGATAAAACCCTCCTTTTGACAAGTTTACAACAATGCTGTCTCCCTTTTATAGCCACTCTGGCTATTTGTGTTTGGTTTTGAGAGAGGACCACGCAGCACAGTCCCTCCCTGGCTGCAGTGGGATTGCTTTAAGTGCCTAATGGCTGTGTGGTGAAGGTGGTTATGTGTGGGAGTACCAATAGGATGCAGCAGAGATTGAGGGAAGTGTGGTGGCCAGAAGTGAGGCATTGCCAGCACCAGGGTAACTAGAACAACCCTCCATCTCCTGAGCTGCTGCTAGGAAAGATGGACCCTGAGAATGGCCACAAGCTAGTGGACATGGTCAGTAGAGTTACAAAAACAGTGGAGCTATGTGCAGTCAATCGAATAGCTCCAGTGGTTGGAGACCCAAATAAAGGGATCTGTGCCTGGAGTGGAATCTCATGTTAAGTGTTTTGGTTCAGTTTGTTGTCTCTCCAGCCTTGTGTCAAATGTCTTGCCTCAGAACCCAAGAACACTTCAGTAAGTTTACATGCATAGAACCTCTTGCTCATCAGGTCTCTAACTGTCTATTTAAGTGTGTTTGGGGGAACTCTGCTTAGTAGCTGGTGTGCATGGTTTCTGATTCATGCCAAACTGGAAGTCACTGCCAGTCTTCTGAGGATATATAACATAGCTTTTGAATATTCACCTGGCTTATTTCTCTTCCTCAAAGAATCTGAACACATGAAGTATCACATCATATCGTAATGAAAAGGCAAAACCTTCCATCCTGACTGCTCTTTTTCAAACACATTTAGACTTTGCATCAAAATAATTGGCACTCTTTTAGTTGTAGCACTCTTGCGAGTCAGCTGCCAAAGAGCATTCCGGGAAATCTTCCTCTATTTCTGGTCATGTTTGGCTTGCTGGAGATAAAGAGAATTTATGAAACTTGACAAATTCTAGTTTGCAAGAAATGAACAATTACAGTTTCAGCCTCGTCTTTGCCTGAGTAGCTTTTTGATTTGTGATATTTACTTAGCATTTTGGTCAGGTGAGAATTCTTTCCCAGTCACTTTGGTGATCTGCGCCTAATTTATAGTGTTGATAATAAATTCATCCTGATAGCAGAATAACTGGCTCTTATCAGCTGAATATAAAAAGGCCTTTTAGATTATCCAGTGTACCTTTTGTCAATATGTCATTGTACTCTGGGTACTTTCTAGGGTATTACTTGGTTTTATCTTGTAGCAATACTCTTCCCATGTGAATTTTCCACTTTCAGGATGGTAAATGATCTTGAATCATGTTGAAATCAATGAGTCATAAAGGTGGCGACTGCTCTGTCAATAGGAAGGTTTTTCTGCAACACTTGTGTTAAAACATTGTCTTTGTTCACCTTTTTTGGCTGCATTTCCCTTTTGCTTTTACATATTTGTGTTCTTGGGGCGGGCTTTTGTAATTCCAGGTGCTCCCATAATTCTTTTATGTGTATTTTCCAACCAAATTGCTTTTTTTTTCCTACTTAGCACTGTTACACAAAGCTGAATTTTAGTATGTAATGGCACTTTGCCATGACCCAGAAGTGCAGCTGCCTGAAATGTAATACTTTGAGGTTACTTCTGAGGTTTTGTCTCCTCACTGGGTTCAAGTCATAATTGCTGACTTAAAGTTTCCCTATTATTCTCACATTCTCTACCCTGAGAAGTAAATTCAAAATGGTTTTCTCTCTGATTGAAGACTTATTTTTTGGCTCATAAAGTTTTCTTCTTTGTCACTAAGTAACATCCAGGTAACTTAAATAGCGAAGCTTTAAAGCTATTTAAAATAACAGTTTGAAGCTTGCTAGTCAGGAAAAGGGAAAAAATATCATGAGCAAATTAGATTGACTTGCATTTTACTTCAGAGATTTCATATTCGTTCCAGCTACAATAGCGTTTTCAGTCAGACATCATCACTTGATTGCTCAAAGCCTCAGCTAAACAATCTGGAAGCTGAAATCCCATCATCTCTGTTACATATTCAGCGATCGAGCGACACGCACTACCTGCGGTGTCTCGACTCTGTATGCATCTGACTTGGAAATGTAATTAATTGACTTCAATTGAATCCATCAAAGCATTCTTAAAAAGAGTTAATATGCGAGTTGTGCTACAAGCCCCTGAAATAATTACCTCAAATTTATTTTGTCATGTGGGTAGCTGTGGCAGCCCTCGTAGCTGACCAGAGTGGCCTCCTTGTTTGCCTCAGCTGTTGGCATTTTTAGCAGCTAATTCCACGAGGTCTGAAATTAGTTAATTATAAGAGGTTACGTGTCTAGCGAGTCAGAACAGCTGTCCCTGTTTCAGTGAGCATTTTCCTCATGGATCAATAGTGATGTACAATGCTCAGGACTTGCGACAATTGAGTTGTTACTCTCTTGAATCAGTTTGTTAGGGCATAATACTGCAACAACTGATGGTATTGAAAGTGGCACCAGGCAATGCAGCCAGCTCTAGAGTCTCTCAACGAACTGCATCGTAGGTGCCAGGCAGAGTCACTACAGCTGGGAAGTGCCAAGAGAAATTGTGCACTCTCGTAGTTGCTGGGATTCACTCTGTGTCCTGCTTTGAGCTAGAACAGAATTCTGTTTGGTGATTTTACTTTTCAGCTCAGGCTCTTCTAAGTGATGGCTCTTTTTGAAGTTAATGACATATTTTTACCAACGGTGTCTGTTTTAGGAGTGATAGCACTTGATGTTTACAGTTGCTACCAAGTTTTGGTGTGCAAAATGCCTCTTGTATATACTTGCTTCTGTGGAGACCAGGGTCACTGCTAAATCTTGGGTACCACACTGCAGGTGCAGAAACCTGCAGAGAAAAACAGACAGGACAGGTGATCCTAAAATGACCAACAAAAGACTTCATTCTGTGTACATCATATTAATTATAAAGCTGAAGGGTCATGAGGGTCAAGTGTCTTCTTCAATGGCAAGCATCCAAGGAGTGCTCTGATCCCAATCCCTGTGTTCCCGAATCCAGTTCCAGAATCCAGCTCCTGAACCGAGTTCCCCATCTGCCACAGAGTCCAGTCTGGGAGTTTCCCAGTACCTGGCCGCAGCATCAGTGGTGGCAGTGATGGAATTGCCATCAGAAGGGTTGGGTTCAACGCTGGTTTTGTATAGATTTGTCAATATTTCTCTACAGTAGTTTTAGTTTTCTTCTCTGATCCGTAAGTCTCTCTCCCTTAATCCCTTTCTCTTCCACTTTGGGAAAAGAGAGGGTTAATATAAGATGCCTGTCACTCATCTAATGGCTGGCACAGTGCATTACTGAAGTCTTCATCACAACTATAATCTTCATGTATAGATTCTTCATCACAACTAGTAGCTCCATGCATAGGTTTGACAGTGGACCTGCAGTATGGAGGTTGGATTGAAGAGTGAGTCTTGAACAGACCAGTATTTCTAGCCCAAGATATCAGAGGTCAGGCATGAGATTTCTGTTGTTCCAAGACTTTTTGGAAGAATATGCCCTGCTCCTTATGCATAGCTCTGACTTGATTGGGTTTTTTGTGTAGCTTTATCCAAAAGTTGACTACTGCTGTATTTTTTAGATTAGTTGCTTTATTTTTATTCATCTTCATTAACAATCAGTTTTTTAAAGGCAGTGGGTATAAATGGAGCCAGATAAGGTTTCCAGCACCTAGATGCATCTCAAAAAGAAAGTTTATGCAAATACATTTTCATTTCAAAAGGCTGCTCCTGTTATTGTAAATGGCTTGTTAAATTGTTACAAAACATCCACATCAGCGTGAGCAATATAAGGGTTCATTGCACTGTTTAAAATAATCAAGTCTCGTTGCTGCCAGTGCATTTACCTTAGTTTGAGGTTGTATGTTTCCTCATGAATAGCCAGTTCAATATAATGTGGCCAGCTATTTATAGTGCAGTATGCATTATACAAGCTGTGTGATAAGTCAAACAGCTTAAAGGGCTCTCTAATAGGTTACAGCCTTTGTGCTGTGCAGTCGTGATGGATACGAAGACCTAGATCAATGGTCAGCTTTTAAATTCCATCACAAAGAAGGTCTAATTGTGTATATTATGTTGTGATGTGCCAACAGCTGGAACTTAGCATTTATAACCTCATGGTTTTATTTAATACCCTTCTTTTCCAGAACAAACTTCTTGTGTGCTTTGTTTGTTCTCTTATTGTCTGGAGCAAAGGCTGTGTCCATCCTTGGTGTTTGCTGCTTGTGTCCCTCACTTTGTGTTAACTTAAAACAGTGACAAGTGGTCATGGTAGAAAGATGTGATTGCCTAAAGAAAATACGAAAAATGCAGTAGTTAAGAGTGCCAAGAATTCCTCCATAGAATCAAGATTGTGGCTTTTATGAGTTTTAAATGTTCCTTTGGGACAAATTCTGATTCATTCCTGTCTTAACATTTTATATGTATCTCTTACTGCTTTGAAATATTTTGTTTCTGTAGTAGTTCATACAACCTGGCCTATGGATCCTTGGCTCTAGCTCAATTTTTTCACTTCATGGAAAAGGATAATGGTAATGGTGAGATTTACAATATCACAGTATCATCAGGGTTGGAAGAGACCTCACAGATCATCAAGTCCAACCCTTTACCACAGAACTCAAGGCTAGGCCATGGCACCAAGTGCCACGTCCAATCCTGCCTTGAACAGCTCCAGGGACGGCGACTCCACCACCTCCCTGGGCAGCCCATTCCAGTGGCCAATGACTCTCTCAGTGAAGAACTTTCTCCTCACCTCGAGCCTAAATTTCCCCCAGCACAGCCTGAGGCTGTGTCCTCTTGTTCTGGTGCTGGCCATCTGAGAGAAGAGAGCAACCTCCCCCTGGCCACAACCACCCCTCAGGTAGTTGTAGACAGCAATAAGGTCACCCCTGAGCCTCCTCTTCTCCAGGCTAAACAACCCCAGCTCCCTCAGCCTCTCCTCGTAGGGCCTGTGCTCAAGGCCTTTCACCAGCCTCGTCGCCCTTCTCTGGACATGTTTAAGCATCTCAATGTCCCTTTGTTTAGTACAACAAAGTATTACTGGGCTGGGACAGTACAGTTGCACATGAAAAGAAACTTACTCTCTGCTGCTGTAGACTATTAATATACCACCTGAGTTAAGTCCCAATTGCTATTTCCATCTAGAAATTAATTCCATTCCAAAGAAAGTGGTGATACACACCTGTGTTACACACCTCATTGCTTACAGTCATCAAGAAAGATGTTGGGCTAAATTCAACCAACAGAGTCTCTATAAAACTGAACTGCCAAACTGAGTTGGCATCTAACCTTGAAGGTGCATAAAGTTCTTCAGGCATTTGACCTCCTACCTTTGTGCACCACATCTACCTCTGTTTGTTAGGACTTGTTTCCTCTCTTACATTTATTGCCAATCGTCACCCATATTCGTTGTCCTTCTTTGATCCATAAAGTGGGTGTCATTTGTCCAGGACAGAGGCAGAAAAGGTCTTCCACTTAGAGTCATGGAGTTGATTCAGTTGGAAAAGAGTCCAGCTTGCTTAGCAGGCACTAAACTCTGGTGGTTCTTAGATGACATTCTTGGTAGCACAAGGACTCTGGCAGAGCAGAGTCTCCGTTTCCCGGAAAGGTCAAGTGAGGGTCATAGAATTACAGAATCATAGAATTGTTTCAGTTGGTCTCCAGAGTTGTTCTTATAGCAGTTCACTGGAGATGTTTGTGGAGCTGAGACCTAAGTAGGAGGCTGAATTTCATCCCAACTTTTCCTCCTTTCTCTACATGAGGTCTGTGCAAATACTGCTCTATCTGGACCCCGGCATGGATCGGTGACCTCTGTGCATGTGGAAAAGTTCATCACCTGCACTGGGTTCTGCATTCTGCTCAGTTCAACAATGACCTGGCTCTGACACTACCTAAATCCGTCTCAAAAAATCATTGCAGTCTAAGTCCATCACCTTGATTTTCAATTTCTGCATAACCAGATTTGCCATTACCATCAATTTTACACCATGGTTACACACCAAAGTCTCCAAATGCGGAAACTAGTTACAAGATTACAGGATTTATAACCACAGGCATGCAAAATTAGCATGACCATAAAGTGATGATCTCAAAAATGGAAGTAGAAGTTAAGCTCCAACCACTGAAACACTTCTGTTGTATGTACTTGGCTTTCCTTTAAGAGTGTTGTTGGCTGCCCCTTTTGCTCATTACTTGTGCTTCTGCTGCAGACAAAGTGTTGTCTAATGCTGAGCACAAGCCAGCTGTGATTACCTTACAGGAGGTAATGGCTAACTTAATGTAAAAATAATTTAAAAAAAAACCTTTATCTATGATCAGTGAAAGTAGTAATTATTAATAGAACAGTAGGAAGTAAAATAATGTCTTTGAAAGTGTAGCATCCACTCAGTGGGAAGAAAGGAGCTGTAAATGAAGATACTCAGTAATAAGATTGCTGAATCACAGTGGGGTTTACTTTAACACCCCCCACCAACAAATTGTAGATTGATATAGACTTGTAGTAAGAATCTTGGATTCCTGGTGGGGTAGAGCAGATAGAATAGAATAGCATAGCATAGCATAGCATAGCATAGCATAGCATAGCATAGAATAGAATAGAATAGAATAGAATCAACTAGGTTGGAAAAGACCTCCAAGATCATCCAGTCCAACCTAGCACCCAGCCCTAGCCAGCCAAC
>WAAF01010013.1:86728-107423 GCA_013400475.1 Tricholaema leucomelas | reverse complement strand
TTGTTGCCCTTCTCTGGACACGTTCCAGCACCTCAACATCTCTCTTGAATTGAGGAGCTCAGAACTGGACACAGTACTCAAGGTGTGGCCTGGCCAGTGTTGAGTACAGGGGAAGAATAACCTCCCTTGTCCTACTGGCCACACTGTTCCTGATAAAGGCCAGGATGCTGGCCACTGGGACCATTTTCCCTCTTGGATGTCTTCCTGGTGGGTAGCAGAGCATTCTCACAGGTCAAAACCTATCTGGTGTTTTCCAGGATCCAAATAAAGGACTGGTTTACCACAGCTCTGAAGGTGCTGTTGTCACTGCACTGATGAGCCATGTTGTTCAGAAGCCAGAGCGGATGCGATAAGCTTCCCACTTTTACCAGTTTTGAATAATAAAGGATCTCTGTAGGAAAAGTGTTCATTTAATCAAGCTGAGTACAGGGGAAACATGCAAAAATTCAAAGTCGGCAAACTGTAACTAATATCCTGTATTATTATTTGTTGAATTTCTCTTTACGTCAATTGAGAAGTCAATTTAGTTTTATAATTGATTTTCTGGCCTTACTCTTTCAAGTTATCCATGTAAAAAACTGAGCCAAATATATATGGAACTGAATAAGCAGCAGGAGGGGAATGACTTGCAAAGGAAAAGATGAAAGCTGGACCTTTCAAAGCAGCAAAAAGGAGCTGAATATCCAGCTCCCCTGGCTTGGGTGCACAACTCTTGCAGGACCCCTCCAAAACTCCAAGCGGGGAAAAAAAATATTTGGAAAAGGTTGAGGAATGGCTTTGGGGACCCAAAGTCACTAGGGGACATGACTGATAAAAGTTTAAGAAGAGGGATTGATTCCAAGACAGAGATACTGAGACTCTTAACAGCAATAATAGACAGATATGTGTAAGCAGCATAGCAAGACGTCACCATTGTCACCACTGCCATCGGTAGCAATGCTGTGCATCTAGTCCTGAAACTGGACCTTAAAAGATACTGAGAGAAAAACTGATCACCATCAATGGCAAATGACATTTTGAGGAGGCAGGACAGGAACAGCAGTCAGTAATATCAGGGAAGCACAAGAAAGAAATACTACTAATATTACTAACACCAGATAGATTTNAGGAGGCTCAGGGGTGACCTCACTGCTGCCTACAACTATCTGAAGGGAGGCTGTAGCCAGGTGGGGGTTGGTCTCTTCTGCCAGGCCAGCAGCAACAGAAGAAGGGGACACAGTCTCAAGTTGTGCCAGGGGAGGTATAGTCTAGATGTTAGGAGGAAGTTGTTGGCAGAGAGAGTGATTGGCATTGGAATGGGCTGCCCAGGGAGGTGGTGGAGTCACCGTCCCTGGGGGTGTTCGAGAAAAGATTGGATGAGAGGCACTTAGTGCCGTGGTCTGGTTGACTGGCTAGGGCTGGGTGCTAGGTTGGACTGGATGATCTTGGAGCTGGTTGATTCTGTTCTAAAATCTGGGTGGCTGTATGACAGCATGTGCAGCACTGAGCTGTGTCAGTGACCTGGAATCAAGCACAATGGTGAGCATGTTAGATGGGGGGAAAGTACTGTTTTGTTGAAAGAAGGTAGCCATCTACAAATGATGCATATGGTCAGTCTGCAGGTTCTTATTTTGAAGTGAGTAAAAGCAGGTATTTCCAAGGTGGCAGAGACTTAGCTTCTTTCACAGCATTCATTGACATAGCATTCATTGATTTTTTTTTTTTTTTCTCTTCAGTAACATAATGTAGAGAAACATTAATTAGGAGTAGCTACTGAGACATCTTCTTTGATTTTTAGTTTTCTAAACTCCTTTTGGTTTATTGGCAAATCATTTAAGTTATTAGCGTTAGGTGTGAGGATGAACAATCACATTTAGTTGTAGAAAAGGCAGTGAAGTATTGGTAAACACTTAGCATAGGTTTAATTTTCAGATAATTAAGAACAATTGGGTATTTTAGATGGCCTTGGATACTCAAAGAAGATTAGCTTTTAAAATGATGTGACAAGGCTTGTGTCAGCAATAAGAGTGTAATAGAATTTCCTTCATGTAATGTAAGTAGAAAGAAAATAGGTCCTGACAATGTATTTTAAGACTAGACTAGACCATTTTCCAATTTGTTCTGATATTTATTCTATTTAGTTATGCCATCATCTGTTCAACTAATCCATTTTACAGTGGTCTGAGATCTAGATTTATGCTGCAATGCCATTGCATTTCTCTTTAATATTCACAATACAGGAATAATCCATACTTTCACCCATGCAGCCTTCAGTATTTGCATGATAATAAGCTTGTGGGTTTAAGCTGTTTGTTATTTCTTGTAATTAAAATGCTCTATAGGAAAATCATGCTTTAAGTCCCCAAGCATTTATGAAAATGTATTTTCACATGCTTTGGATTGTTGTTTTTTTTTATGTTTCCTATTTATTCCTGAGCAATCTTTAGTCTTAATGAGGGACTGTTAGGAATTAAGTAGGTCATCTTGTTCGGTAAATGCCTGCAAGTACCTCTAATAAGGCTTTATTTCCATAAAGTTTGAGGCAGCCACTTCCACACAGCCTTTCACAGAACCACACAATTGTCAGGGTTGGAAGGGACCTCAAGGATCATCTAATTTCAACCCCCCTGCAATGGGCAGGGACATCCTCCACCGGATAGGGCTGGGTGCTAGGTTGGACTGGATGATCTTGGAGGTGTCTTCCAACCTGGTTGATTCCATGATTTTATGATTCTAAGAGAGAATTAAATTGGGTATGAAGAAGATCTTTCTTATGAGGGTGGTTTGGAAGGAGCACTGGAACAGGGAGATGGTTGGGCTCAACCGGACTCTGGGAAACCTGATCTAGTTGAGGATGCCTCTGCTGACTGCAGCAGGAGATTGGACTAGATGACCTTCGAGGTCCCTTCCAACCCATACCATTCTATGATTCTATGAAACCAGCCAGCTTTCTCTTGGGACTGTCTCTGCCAGGCACAGTGTTATTAGAGAATCATCTCTGCTTGATTTTGATGTGGAAACATAAACTTCTCTGGAGTAGTGATAAGAATGGAACTTAACTCACACTTATGCAGCAAGTGATACTCTCCACAATGCTACTTGTATTAATCTTAATCTTAAGATCAGGTTGTCCAGAGCCACATCCAGCCTGGCCTTAAAACCTTCCCAGCAATGGGGCTTCTACCACCTCCCTGGACAACCTGTTCCAGTGTCTCACCACCTTTGTGGTGAAGAACTTCTTCCGAACATATAATCTAAATCTACCCTTCTGTAGCTTGGATCCATTCCCCCATGTCCTATCACTACCTGACACCCTAAAAAGTCCCTCACCAGCTTTCTTGTAGACTCCCTTCAAATATTGGAAGGCCACAATAAGGTCTGCTCAGAGCCTTCTCTAAACTGAACAGCCCCAGCTCTCTCAGTCTGTCCTCATAGGAGGGAAGCTCCCCTGGCCTTCCTCTTGACCCTTCTCTGGACATGTACCAGCACGTCCAGACCTTTCTTGTCATAGAGGTTGCAGAACTGGACACAGTACTCCAGGTGAGATCTCATGAGAGCAGTGTGGATGGGAAGAATTACCTCTCTTGACCTGCTGGCCAGGACCTGCTCTAGATGCAACCCAGGATATGATTGGTTTTCTGGGCTGCAGGCATACACTGGTGGCTCATATTCAGCTTCGCATTCCTTCTGTACTGGGCTGCGGGAAGACTCTGCTGAGTTTCAGCAGGTAAGAGTCCCTGCCCTTAGGGCAGCTTTTCTGTCCCAGCCCTGCAGCCAAAGTGGCTATTGCATGTTCCTGTGATCATTCTGGTTTTAGAACAAGCTTACTTAGACTTCTTTGTGATTTCATTTAAAGCGGCAATCCTTAACACTCTTCACCTTAGCCTTGCACAGTGTCACAGGTGTTTAATCTTTGCCACTGCAACTCCTTCCTCCTGAGACAGTTCCCCTTGGCATGACCCATGGATATGACAGCTGGGATTGGGGCAAGAGCAGTGGCACTGCCTTCCTCATGGCCCAGCCAATGTTTATGCTATAGCCCTGAATTAAATAAACCATGTGAAAAACTTAATTGTGCAGAGGCAGAGCTGGGTGAAACCCCCATCTGACATCCAAAGAGAAAAGCTGTCTTGCTGCAGGAGGGGCTTTGTGAGGATGAGCAGATGCTTTACGTAAAGGGGATGTTTCTTGCAAGGCTGAAAGTGTTTGGTCAGTATTGCTAAGCCTACAGTGAGATGGGAAGGAAAACAGTCGCATGCCACAGTGCTAAGAGACTGAGGATGGCAGGCTACTAAAAACAGTTTTCCTGCCTGTGATGTACAAGCACAAATGAAAACTGACCGTGGTTTGTATTCATGTGGAAATGTAAGCAAGCAGTTCCTGCTTTATAGGCAGTTGGACACCAGGATTTGTGTCACATACTTTGAAAAGTCAGATCATCTTCTTGTCAGCATCATAGCTGATAGGCGATTACAGATATCCTTCCTAGGAATGAAAGTTTTGCTGTAACCTTATTTTTTACTTAAAAAACAATTAGTTGTGCAGAAATCCTTTCCTGTTACTCAGCACTACAGCATTTTGCTTGGAAGGAGGTGGAAAGTTGTCTCGGTTCTAGTTTAAATTTCCCAGAGACTCAAATATAGTTAATAGAACCAATAACAATTTATAGGATGCCTTTCCCTCTCCTCCCCTTCAAAGAAAAGGAATTAGATGTAGAGAGGAAAAGGTAAAACACACACCAAATAAATAGTCTCACTTTGATTTGGAAGTTAAAAGGGAAAACCTTAACAATAAATAAAAGGTATTTGAGTTAAGGGAGTTACAAAGAGGTGTAGGGAAGGGAAAACAACATGCAGTGTATATATATACACAACCAGATTGATGGCAATGGATTTTGTCTGCCTTGTGGACTGATGGCCACGTGGTAAAAGAAAAAGCAGCAGGAACAGGAGCGTGGTGCTGCCAGGCAGGGAGGCAGAGCAAGAGAGAACGAAACAGGGAGTTCCTCTGTTTTTATAGGGGGCTAGACAGGGAGTGGGAGTGGGCTCAACACTACACCTGGGGTCAAGTTCAAGATCCACCCCCGGGGAGGAGTCAGGAAGACTTGGGGTCAGGGTTAAGACCACTCACCCAGGAGGGTTAACCCTTTACAAAAGTAGAGCACAGCAGAGTGACACCATCTTTATCTCATTGTTCCCAAGAATCCCCACCAAAAATTATGGAAGTAAGTAGTGTAGGAGTGCTTGGAACAGCCAAATCCAGGTGGGCAAAAATCTTCTGTAATACTGGGTTCTTAGCTTTAAACCACATATCTTTTACTTTATGTGCTTTTAGAACAGAGTTGTGATTATATCATGGCACGGCGTGGCTGTGGGACATGCAAGTAACAGCAGCAGGCAATGTGGTTTACTGGGATCTCTTCTGCTGTCCTTACTGTTTGTATGTAGGTGTGTGACCCGACTGTTATGCAAACCCGAACTCGACAAGTGCTAAGATCTTCTGTCAATACAAAGCCCTGCCCTGAAGTGTCACAAATGAAGCCATGTATTCTTAACCAAAATTGCTTCCAATACCAGTACAATCTAACAGGTAGGTGTAACTTTGCAATGCACTCTCAGCAGGGAGTGACACCGGTTACAGCACACATTAAATTGATGTTCTGCTTTGCCAAATATCTTTGCATAAAAGGTGATGAAAGACTTTCTCTGCTTGTGTTTTTTGTTGTCTTTGCTTGTGGTGTTAGCTAAAGCCTTGACATTAAAAGAGTGATGTGTAGACGTAACTGATTTCACTAAAGTTAGTTACATGCCTACGTTTTTGTTTATTTATTTTTTGTTTGTCCATAGGTTAGAGGGCAAATGCACAACTTTAAGTTGTCATTGCTGGTACTTGGGAAATAAAGCAGGTTAAATGGGAACTCTTCTTTCTGGTGGATTAGCAGTAGAATTAATCCCAAAAGTCCAGCTGAAACAAATAATACTAACAAAGTCTGGTTTGAAGGCAAATATGGGTTATACAGGTAGGCATAAGCTATTCAGAGCAAAATGCATTATTCAGGACCTAAAAAGCATTAGATCTGTTGCAAACAAACAAAACAAAAGAAAAACAAAGAAAAAAAAACCTTTTGTTTTGACCAGCTTGGATACATAAGAAAGGGAGAGAGAGAGAGAAGACATCTAAGAGGAGTTTGGGAGCTTGTGGGAAGGGAGAACAAAGCAGGATAAAATATCTGCATATAAACTCAGCCTGTTTGAAATACAAGCCCTAGAAACACACAGGCAGCAAGACGATGCCTTTTTTATCATCACATTTCAGAAATGCAGAACATTTATGCCTTGGTGTTTATCAGAGATGGAAGACACAAAAGTAATAGGTTTTCTTCCCTTATGCTTCTTATTTGTCGGTTCTCTATGGAAATTTTAGTTGTTTGTGTTACAGGTTTTGTTTATTTAAAATGGTGTTTTACAGCTTATTTCATTTTAGTTGTATTTTGATCATCATAATTGCAGGCAAGTAGTAAGCTATGAATTTGCTTCAAACAGAAATACTGGGGGGTTATTACACAAGTATCAGAGCTTAGTTCTAAGTAATGGAAAGCTTTACCTTGGCATAGGAAATAGGTCAAACCCAGGTTACCTCTCAGAAACGTCCCCAGCTACTTATCATTTTCCTTCAGACAACGCAGTCTGAACCAACCAGCACCAACTGATACACTTTATCAGTGTTGAGCAGTTTTCTGTGCACTCTGATGTCCCAGTTCCCTTAAAGAGGTACCTGAGTGCAAAGTGAGTGGCTTCTCCTCCAAGACTCACTCTGTTTCTATGGCAGACTGCTTTTGTGTGGGTCGTTCTTGAGTTTGGGATGCCCTGATTTGGGCACATGTTGAATAAAAAGACATAAAACCAGCCTGACAGACATGACCTGCAACACCACATCCTTTGCTTTGTGTGCATCCTTTTGCAGGCTGGAGTGGGTGCCAGCTGGGAGCCAATGCCACATGTGGGCACGGAGAGCGGCGGCGCCTCCTGAGCTGCCGACGCAGTGACGGGGCCATTGTCAGCACTCAACTCTGCCAGCGGGTGAGGATGGCACATACCTGTGCACGGCGGTTCAGTTATCACCCACGTGAAGACATCATCCCTAGATAATGGGGTTGTGTTCAGTGCTGGAAGTGCAGCTGTTGGGTGCCTCAGGGAGCAAAAGCACCCCTGGGGTGTCAGTGGGTGGTATCACTCCTCAACTTAAATGCATGGGGCATGCCTACCAACCATGCACTACAACAGTGGATCCCAAAAGCTGATGAATGGGGAGGCAGTGCCCTACTAGAAGTTTGGGATTGTCCTTTCGGAATGAGACCCAAACACTGAGAGGTTATTGGATGTTAAATACTTTCACTGATTGCACCATTGGGAAACTCCCTGTAAGCCACAATGTTGGTGTCCCACTGGAGTCGCTGATCATTTTTAGGTCCCTGGTTTGGTGTCCAGCCATGACAGGAGGTGGCCACAAGACCCAAGGAGGCTGACACCTGTGTTTTCTTGTCATCTCACAGCTCCGCCTGGAGAAGCCTGTGCAGTTGAGCAGTCGGTGTGTGGTGGGCTGCACAGTGGACTGCCGACTCTCAGCCTGGTCAGCCTGGTCACAGTGTTCCCACACGTGTGGTGCTGGTGGTGAGTCCCCTCCTGCCCTTCTGCCCCTTTTACCCCCCTCAAGCCTCAACAATGCAGTGCAGACAGAACCCTTGGCACTGAGTGGGTATTCAGAGCACAGGTATCACCCTGAGCCATACTGAGCCCTTCAGAGGTGGTTTTGGATACTGTCAGTGTCCTGAGGTTCTGGGTTTTTGAAAAAAGCAGACTGCTTTCAAAGCACTCTAAAAAGAAAAATGTAGTTCAAGAAACCAAGTGGACAGATGCCTGCGGGATTGTTGTATTAATTAATTCAAAATCTCAGCATTCAGTCATAGGAAACATTGACCTCAGAGACAGGGCTAAGACACAGAGCTAGTGAAGGGCTGGGGAAAGCTAGAGCATTCTTAGGAAACAGATAATTAGCTAAATACAAATCCTCTGGTGAAGCTACTTTTAGTAACATAATTACATCCCACTGAAGAAAAAACACTGAGACTATTTTTCATCCTTTAGTATATGCCTCTGTCTCCACCGTGTATCCAGAGTCCCTTAATACTTGTATGACTGCACTAACTTCAGCAAGGTTTTCTATAGCTAGTAATGCTCAGCAGCATACAAAAAGCGAAAGGATTAGGACCTTTTCAAACTTTATATGATTAAACAAATCCATTGAGTATTGACATGAGGAAAAGCATTGAAAGTTTTATTCAAAATAAGCTTGTGACATTATTTCTCAGGCTCCTGATGTGCATTAGATGTACAGCTAATGGTCTTTAAGATTCAAGAGCCATAATGTAGATTCGAATCAAATTCACTTAAGGTCGAAAAGGAAAAAGCTCTTAGCTTCCATAAAGTGACTCCTTCAGATGGATTTCAGAGATCAAAGCATGTTACAGAAAAAGCTTAATATTTGCATTAGTGGTGTTCTTTCTTTCCTGAGCTTTAGCCCTTTTGTAAAGTAGTGCTTTCTTAACTGAAATGAATAATTCATGGACAGTGTTTTAACAACAACACACTAGGAATACTGTTAATTCCAGATTTTATTTCTCTTCAGAATCCATTTTGGAGCGTTAAAGCTCTTGTTGCTGAACAGACTACAATTATTTTTTGAGTGTTCAGTCATTTAATAAAATAAACAGAGCTGCATGTGCAAAAGCAGGTTATAAATTCATTACAGCTTTTAGCATGCTAAAGGAGCAGCTCTCCCTACATAATGCCTGGGGATTTTTTTGTCCTGAGTTCTTACATTATGTAGTTTGCAAAGGGATGTACTTGAGTCAAGGTACATCTTGTCTTCTCCCCCTGATCCTGAAATACTTATGCAAGTCCTAAAGACTGCTTAAGGAGTTGATGGTTGTCAGTGCATGCAAGAAGAAAAGATACTTCGTGTCCTCAATCAGAGTTTGGCTTCTGCAGAGGGAAACTGGAAACTTCCATGGTCTGCCAAAGCAGACCTCTCAGTGAGTTTTCCATTTGCATAGGCCAAAGCTCATTAAGTCTGCTTGAACCGCACAGTCAAGCCCAAGCTCATCTCAGCCTATGGGTCATCTTTTGGTTATCCTTGATCCTAACTCTCTGATGCTGCTAGCTAGAGAGCTGGCTAGTACTTTTCAGCTGGAGACACGTCTGACTGACAAACTGGAGATACTGTTTTGTGAACCTATGGCAGCTAGACAGCTGGAAAAGCTGTCTTAAAATTGTATCATAAAGAAGCCAGGTTTTGCTCAGTCCTTCTCTGTCATTTGAATAGCTTTTTGAAGACCCTAGAGTCATATAAATACCATCCCAAAGCAGAAGAGTCAATAAAAGAGAAGTACTTCGCATCTAGGAGCATGGTTTATTTTACTGCAGCCTTAGTTCCTAATCCAAGTTTTGCTGCAGCAACTATCAAGCATTGAGCTACACTGATACCTAACATCCATGATGGAATGGCCTTGGCACCAGTCCTGTGGCCATGGCCTTTGTGTGGTTCTAACAGCAGAAACACTGTTGCTTCAGCTTCTTCACTGATCTCCAGTTGGCTATAAATGCTGCTTCATGGTGGCATTAACAGAGAAGACATTCATTATCTATTCATCTACAAGTGGTGTTTCACAGATGAATACGGTAAGGGTTTCCTACCTGGAGGTTCATCGACCTTTGAAATCATCATGAGTTCCTGATGGGAATTTGTGAGAATAGGATGAAGCCTCAAATTAGACAGAGAAAACCAAAGAAGGACAATAAACTGGCTGTTGTAAATACTGATACAGCTTTGTTTTGCCAAATAAGTAATTGCTCACTATTTGATAAAGATAAAATGCAGGACTTGGGCGCACAGGGTGACAAGGCTGGTGAGAGGCCTCGAGCACAAGCCCTACGAGGAAAGGCTGAGGGAGCTGGGATTGTTTAGCCTGGAGAAGAGGAGGCTCAGGGGTGACCTTATTGCTGTCTACAACTACCTGAAGGGTGGTTGTGGCCAGGGGGAGGTTGCTCTCTTCTCTCAGGTGGCCAGCGCCAGAATGAGAGGACACAGCCTCAGGCTGCGCCGGGGGAAGTTTAGGCTTGAGGTGAGGAGAAAGTTCTTCACTGAGAGAGTCATTGGCCACTGGAATGGGCTGCCCAGGGAGGTGGTGGAGTCGCCGTCCCTGGGGCTGTTCAAGGCAAGGTTGGACGTGGCACTTGGTGCCATGGTCTAGCCTTGAGCTCTGTGGTAAAGGGTTGGACTTGATGATCTGTGAGGTCTCTTCCAACCTTGGTGATACTGTGAGACTGTGAAATAATTCACAGCAAATCAGTTCTAAGCACCATTACTGGCTCTGCTCACAATAACAGTCTGCTTTTCTGGGAGAGCATGTGAAGGGCCTGCTGAAGTACCATGAACAGCTTCAAAGAGAAACATAATTTAAATATAATTCAGACCAAAATTCAGTGTTGCTGGATTTATGCTTTCATGTGTTTCTGAACTCAGGCATTGTTGCTAACATTTATATTCCGACCATCTCTTCCAGCACCTCTTTGCTGTGATGTATTTTAATGGATGGTACCTTCCCCTCGCTCAGGTTTTATTTGATGGAACAATGCATTTAAACATGAAGTGGTGTTGCTGTCCATGTGGCACTGACAGCAAGTATGGTTCTGGTACACAGCAGCCAAAGGCGAATATATTGATTTTTATAAATGATGATGAGCAAAGTAGATCTCTCTTTCCTGCCTGCGCTGAGCCTACGGAGATGTGTAACTGATAGTTGCCCACTGCAGCCGTGGTTCTGGGCAGCATCTGTTCAGGATGCTGGCTAGGGCTTGAGGCTGACATTGGGTTATATATTAGGGTCCTCATATCACTTACTGTGCCGCTATGAAAAGATGTACGGTACTGTGTTAATGAATCATGCTCCCATGGCCTGAATCAAAGTCACTGCTTGATAAGAATAATCCCCAGCAAATTGTATTTCCTTTGTTAAGGCAAATGAATACATGAGGATGCTGAGTTTTTCTAAGTAAGTATTTTCCATTCCCTTATGATTTCTCCCAAGTTGTCTAACAGGAGTACTAAATAGGGTAAACCCACCTAAACCAATGCTTCACCACTTGCTAAGCTGACTTAATCAGATAAATTAAATGGGATTTACCTGAGTTACAGAGGGTTGAACAGGCTGCCGTGCCCTGCTCACTCATCAAAGCCCAGAAGAGAATGCAGCAGGCTGTGGAGGTGTGCACCTCAGTGCCAGACTGACTCATGGAACAGAAATGAGCAGAACACAGATGTGAAAAATTTGTCATTTACATCTGTACTGATACATCACCAGTTTGGGAAAACATTTTTGGTTTGCCTCCCAAGGAAGACATTTTTGTGGCTTTTTCTTGGTGCTCAAACTCAGCCTGCTCCAGTTTTATAGTGCTGGATCTCCCAGTGCCTGCTGGAGAGGCTGAAAGTGGGAGCTAGAAGAAAATCCTCATTTATCACCAGTCCCATCTGCTGTGACCTGACCTACCCTAACCTCTAGGTCTGTATTTAAGTGACCTGATCCCTGTTAGATCTAATCTTGTGGCTCCCTGATATGACTGTGTTTGATGTGCTCTGCTTACACTCACCAGAGAACATGTCAGTAATTTTGACTGGGATGAACTCCAACAGGAGTGTTAATCGTCTTGATTTCAGCCATGATGCATCACTTTGTAGGGATAAAAAACACAAGGAATGGCAAGAATTTTTTTGGTAGTAAAAAAAAAAATCTTACTCTTCTCTCTTAAAAATACGACTTTATGTTTCTGAGACAAAATTTTAGCTGCTGATGCAAAACAGGATTTGAAGTGAGTAGTATTAGTGCCATGATCTAGTTGATTGGATAAGGCTGGATGATAGGTTGGACTGGATCTTAGAATCATAGAATCAACGAGGTTGGAAGAGACCTCCAAGATCATCCACTCCAACCTATCACCCAGCCCTGTCCAGTCAACTAGACCATGGCAAATTAGTATCAGATGCAGTGAGATTCTGTTCTCTATAGGCAGCAAAAGTTGAGGTGTTTAAGAAGTAAAGACAGAGAGTTTTTCTGCTATTTGAGTGGTAAACTGAGCAGCTAGATAATGTTGGTGGAGTAAGTAAAAAACCCAGAGCTTTAAGAAACTCACTGTGGTGATTGTGCAAAGAAAGATCTCAGTGAAATTTCTTTCTTTGGTGGTTTGTTCACAGTATGAAGGGAAATTGATAGACTAAATGAGTCAAGCACCAACTGACCGTTGTGCATGTAGTGAGTTTAATTGGTTTGGATAAGCAATTGTAGGCAAACCAAATGTAAATAAATGCAGAATAGTTGTTAGTTCCTCTTAAAAGCAAAATTACGTTTTCTAGTCCATGATCTTCCCATCTGTATTTTGCTAGAAAGATGTTAAACAGAGTATACAAAAGGAAATTGTATCTTTGATTAAAATAGACTGATAGGTACTTCTGTCCCTCCTAATGTAACAGATCTTTAGAGCTTAGGAGATGTCCTTTCCCCTAGCTTCCATTTCAGGAATCCTGATGATGCCACAGGGCCCCCCTGGCTGGGGTGAGCTGCCTGCCCTAGGGCACCCCAAAAACCACAAAGCCGTTGGCTTCCTGTAGTCCACCAAAGAGTCTTTTCCATCACTTGCCAGTTCACAGCGTTCAGAATTCAGAACAACTCATCAAATATGGTCTATTGCTGGAGAGGAGGAAGCAGCTAATTGTGCCCAGTTGGGCAGGGGAGGGCTGCCTTGGGGTTTGCTGGCAGCTTGCTTGGGGGGTGGTTCTCTTCTCTTGCTCTGACTCCCACTGAACTGCAGGCATTTCTTACCTTGCCTTTCCTCTCAGCTGGTAGGATATTTTTCCACCTCCTAATGTATCTGATTCTGTGATGGCTGAATGCACAGTCATGTGGATAAGAGCTTTTCTGTTGCAAACTCCCCAGGTCCAGGGGATTAGACTTGGAAAAGGAAGAAGTCTTAAAATTGGTTTAAATGGATTTTAAAATGGAATTCAATAGGTCAGAGCAAGGGAATAGCATTGTAAAGGTAAGAGAGCCTGCTAAGGTATCCATCAGTAGCTTTTTCAGGTGTGTCTGCTTTTAATTTCTGTTTGCTAAAATGTTTCTGGAATCCTTGCTCCACAGACAGTGGGGATGGCAGTATTAGAGCTGTACCTTAAACCCAGCTGCAGCAGTTAATTAAAAAGTGCATGCATAAAGGAGCTGGGACAAGGACCTGGCTGGATATTGCAGCCTCCCCACTGCTCAGGGGTGTCTGCTCCCCGCTAGACTCCCCTCTATTCAAGGCTGCAGCTGAACAACTGCAATCCAAACAGGAGAGCTCCACTGCAACATCTTATCTCTTTCCTTTTCAGTGAGCCAGCAATTACTGCTGTCTGGTCACATGTGGGTGCCTTTATTACCCAGACCTTTCTATGTTTTCAGCTGCCTCTCAAATCCACACCTATTGAAAGTCAAGGCAGAAATTTTCTCCCCAGCAAATTCTTCTGCATCCCATTGCATAGGGGCTTTTTATTAATAATTTTTTTTCCCTCCCATTTTTTTTGTTTTAATTGGAGCCAGGATTCTAATTGAAACATTTTGAGCGAGAACAGTCCTGGAAGTAAATGGACAGCAAAGGAGATGGAAATGGAATTGCTGTAACTTTAATGAACATATTCCATTTTATTATTTCAAAAGTAGTAGCATAATTGCTTTTTCCATTCAGTGGCTGAAGAAGTTTTCCCCAATAATAAACAGGATTTTAATGGAAATGGTAGAAATGGTTATGGCTGGTAATAGCCACTAGAGTGTTTGCAGTTTTCAAATGAGATGCACATAATTGCTCATAAAAAGAAAATTTCATTTGTTAAAAATCTCTGGGAGCATATTGAATGTGTAACATTTAGAAACGATGCTGCCATAGGAATTATTTTTCTTGTCATATTTAATAATCAAGATTTAGTCAAGTATTTAAATGCACTGCACAAACAAATAATATGTTTGGAAAACACAGGAAACTGTGTTTGAAAATATCACTGACTGCATTGCTCAGCGATTACATCCGTGCTATCCAAGTAGTCTTCCCAATTAATTGCTTTATGAAGAGATTTGACTGCTGGAAAAGGAACTAGGAATACTGACAAATCACAAAACCTGCCTTCCTTTCTTCATCTGGGTCTCCTTCACCGTGTCCTGTCTTCTCCCCTCGCCTAGGCCAGATGGTGCGTGGGCGCTCGGTGGTCCTGCAGGCAGCAGGTGAGGGCAGACCCTGCCCAGAGCAGCTCACCCAGCACAGGAGCTGTCCCGTGAAGCCCTGCTACAGTTGGCAGCTGGGTCCGTGGTCTCCCTGCAGAGTCCAGGTATGGCTTTCTCCAGCATTCTCTAAGGGCTCCTGAGGTTCCCCACAGCTGGAGCCAGTGACAAAAATCATCATTGTATGGCAGAATTGATAGAGGCCACCGTTGAGGGTCAGAGGTGTCTCTGTAGCCATTGAAGGCGCTAGTAAGATCTGTAGGAAAGCAGGACAAGTTCAGGAGTGGTAAACCTCTGCACCTCATCTTCTAGCCATCAGCAGTGATTTATAGCAATATGGGTTCAAGTACCGTGAGCTTATAGAGGTACTAAAGGAGATTTACAGAGTGAATGTGCTTGAGTGGGCATAGCTGTGGTGACCTATAATTTAATTGCATAAAATAACTCTAACAAGAAAACAGATAAGCTAGATTTCAAGAGAGCTTAGCCTTTTTTATCTTTTTTACTTTCATTTTTTCCTCCCTCTTTTTTCCCAAACTGCTCTTTATTAGGACTTTTTCCACAAGGTCTTTGATACAGTAGTGTGAGTTACTGCATGAAGTTCTGGTTTCTACTTTCTCCTTATGCCTGACTGTCTTTTTAATGATCTAAAAGTGGCTGGATTCACTTGTGATGTGCCAAAGCTACACCCAGCACCTCTGCACAACACTGGAGCCATTATTTTTTTCGCTTGTATCAGACTGAAATTGATTTTATTTTTTTTCCTCTCTTTGCTTTTTCTTCTCTGCTTATCTCTTAGATCACATTTCCAGTATTAGAACATATTAGTCGATAACCCAGTTAAAGCAGAGGTGAATCTTTTGCAGTGAAGTTTCTTGGGCAAAGTGAAGTCCACTCAGGGTGCTTAGAGATGGTTTTGCTGAGATGGCAATGGCAGAAGCATGGATGGAGTGGAAGAGAGCCCTGTCTAGTCCCAGGGGATGTGACCTCTGCCTGGATCTGTGGCTGATTCTCCACATTATACTGTGTAGGAGATTGCAGCTAATAATACTCAGAAAGACACATCCCTGGAGTTCTCTGCTCTGCCCTCTGCCATGCTGTGAATGCCTTGAATACCTGTGTGGTTCCTAGATGTAGGAGAGGGACGTGTAGTGAATACTGTGGGTGGCAGAAGGGATACCCAGAATTTTCCCAGGTTTTCACAAATGAAATCTGGAGTGTGACAGTCTTTGGACAGTCCAAATATAATAATAGAATTGTATTCAATATAATGAACAACAGCTTATTGCAATTGTGGATGCAAATACGGTGCTTGTATGTGCTGCAACCAATATTTATTTATCTATAACATAAATAGAAGAAAATTATAACATCAGCTGGTATTTTGCCCAGCTAACATAAATTCTGTTAAATGTTAGGAAGGAGATCTTAAACTGCTGGAGCTAACATAGCTGGTAAAAGAATTAGAAGGGAAGCTGAATTTTAATGCACTGGCATTAAATCATGCAGATTAAATGTGCACACATCCAGAACCCAGCTAAATTTCATCTCAAAGCAAGCAATCCCAGCCTGCCCTCGCCAAGATATCATCCCACACTTCCAGTGAGGTAGAGCCTACTCCTCTCCTTAAATTACTGTGATGTAGTTTCTCTACCCTTGCTTTGTTTTGGAGAGGAGCCATTTTATTCATGTTCACTTCTTTTTAATGAGGTGCTTAGGAATTAAATGTAGTTCATAAATACAGAGTGATTTATTCCTGTGCTTTCCTGGCAAAGAAGCTTACGCTTACTTTCTAAAGAACGCTTTCAGATGTCCTGTTTTCAAGGAAGCTTTTTGAAAGAAGGCAAATACATTCTATGGTAAGACCAAAATGCATCTTGTGAAAGTGTCTTCCTGTAATAATATAAACAGGGCAATAAATTCTAAGACTAGGATATTTCTTCCTTGCATTCTGAGATAACTGAGACTGCATTTCATAATTGTAGAAAGACTGTGTTATGCTAAATTGACTTCATGTGAATGATGAGAGGTATCTGCATATGTAGGATTGGGGCATGCTAAGTGTTGTGAATTGCTGATTTTCAGTGCATTGATGTCCAGGTAATTAGACATGTCACAAGCACACCTCTGGCCAGCATGGGGCCCTTCTGCTGCATTCAGAGTGACACAGAACTTGGGAAATGGTCAGTGTGCCTAATCTTAAAGGGTTACCTTTCATTAATCATTTTCCTACTGGAGTTACAATGATTGACCCTGATTAGCTCATAAAAAAGATTTACATTAGCAGTGGCTGGCACTGTTGATAATTTTTTCCATTAAAGGAATGTAAGTGAAGTAGCTAGGCATTCTCATGCACTGGCTGCCTAGCCTTCCTAAGAAAACTGAGAACCCTCCTTTCTAACCTGTTTTAACAACTTCCTCCTTAGAGAAGACTTTTACCTGATTAAACGCTCATCAACCTGGGAAAGCATTGCCCAACCAACTCCTGCCCTAAAAGAATTGTGAGCACACACCAGCCCCAGGAAAAGCTGAAAAGGGAAAACTTTTCTTAAAAGCACATCTTAAAAACTTTTCTTAAAGGCAAAGCATCTCATTAAGACTGTTAACTCCTGTTTCAGTAGTGTGTTGTATGTGGAAAGCATCAAAGAGAAGCATTGCGTAGATGCTGCCTTACGTTGGTGCGTTGGTCAGTTTAGAAGATCCCTGACTGTCAAACACAATCCTGGTGTGAACTTTTGCCTTTTTTTACTGGTGGTTGGAGGGAGAGATGGAGATTCTGTGTGGGGGCTCCTGGAAGAGCTTGGTATCTCCAGGCTGTAGTTAGGGAGCTCAGGATGGGTTCTGTGCCTTTCATAGGGTTACCACAGATATTTTTGCAGCCAAGAGGAAGGAGTCCCCTCTGGGAATCAAATCCCCAAAGATTTTCTGCAAGGAGCACACGATATAAGAGGCAAATCCAGGTTCTAGGCAAACCTCAGATGATCACATCTTCCAAGGAAGAGCATTTACAATACAGGTTTGATCCTTTGAGTTCTGAATATGTTATTGTTCCCCTGGCAGTTCTCCCCGATCAGCAGCTCTCCTCTGCATCTTTGGTGTGCCATTACTGCAGTGAACTTCCACTGATTCCACACCTATTAATTAGATCTTCAAATGCATAATTTTGGGGACATGAATAATTTTGAAGATTATAAAATAGTCTTCCTGCACTGCTTATAACCTTGCCAAACATTAAAAAAGAAAACCATCTCCCACTGTAAGTATCAGAATACTTTGTCTTTTAAGTATATCCAGCTGATGGTAAGAACACATTGCTGGTCTTCAAAGCAAGGACTTCAGCAAAGCCTTTGGCACCATCTGCCACAACAAGCTCCTGGCAAAGCTGACAGCTCATGGCTTGGACAGATTCACTCTGATATGGGTCAAGAACTGGCTGGAAGGCTGGGCCTGGAGAGTGGTGGTGAATGGTGCCACATCCAGTTGGCAGCTGTCACTAGTGGTATTCCCCAAAGATCAGTGCTGGGCTGAGTCTTGTTCAATATCTTTATTGATGATCTGGATGAGGGGATTGACTCCAGCATCAGTAAGTTTGCAGATGACACCAAGCTAGGAGCAGGTGTGGATCTGTTGGAAGGTAGGAGAGCCCTGCAGAGGGACCTTGATAGACTGGATGGGTGGGCAGAGGCCAATGGGATGAGATTGAACAAGGCCGAGTGCAGGGTTCTGCACTTTGGCCACAACAACCCGAAGCAGTGCTACAGGCTGGAGACAGAGTGGCTTGAGAGCAGCCAGGCAGAGAGGGACCTAGGGATACTGGTAGATAGTAGCTGAAGATGAGCCAGCAGTGTGCCCAGGTGGGCAGGAGAGCCAGTGGCGTCCTGGCCTGGATCAGTAACAGTGTGGCCAGTAGGACAAGGGAGGTTATTCTGCCCTTGTACTCAGCACTGGTCAGGCCACACCTTGAGTGCTGTGTCCAGTTCTGGGCTCCTCAATTTAAGAGAGATGTTGAGGTGCTGGAACGTGTCCAGAGAAGGGCAACAAAGCTGGTGAGGGGCCTGGAACACAAACCCTATGAGGAGAGGCTGAGGGAGCTGGGGTTGTTTAGCCTGGAGAAGAGGAGGCTCAGGGCAGACCTCATTGCTGTCTACAACTACCTGAAGGGAGGTTGTAGCCAGGTGGGGGTTGGTCTCTTCTCCCAGGCAAACAGCAACAGGACAAGGGGACACAGTCTCAAGTTGTGCTGGGGGAGGTCTAGGCTGGATGTTAGGAGGAAGTTTTTCTGTAGTGGGTAGTCTGTATCAAAAAAAAAAAAAAGTACTTTTTTCACCTGTTTGTATTTATTATACATAGAATATATCTTATATGTAATACATATTTCTATCTTGGTACTTATATGGCTAATTTTGTATTGATATATATAAATACTTCAATATTGTATATGGAAGAATGTTGAATATGGAAGAATATTTATCCTTTGAAAAGGCTTTATGTCGTTCTCTCCAGTCATTTAGTTATTCCTGGGGCCCCTTTGAGCTGCGGTTTGATTAGTGCGCATTTCCCCTGAGACTTTTTCTCCACACCATCTTCTGTTCCCACCAGCCATTTCTAAGAGCTCTAACTCAACTGACAGCTAAAAGAGTTATTCACACACCATTAATCTCAGATCATGACAGAGGTTTCAGTGGTGAAACAGTAATTTAGAACAGTAAGTTACATACTGACTACAGTGAAACACAGTGTTAGAAACTTGAAATCTGGCTGCGCCTAGTAAATCTACACAAATGCTTCTCTGAGATGCTTTTGATTAGCAATGGCTCTAAATCCAGCTAGTTATGCTCTTATTTCCATTTCATTGTGGGTCTGCAACAGAAGAGATGGAGAGAATGAAAGAGCTGCCAGGTGTGTGCAGGAGAGCAGTTCTTGGATTCCTGCTAGCAAACCCACTGCTGAATAGATGCACTCGGTGGGAGCCATTCTGTGCTGCAGTTGAAGTCCATTATTTTAAACGAATCCCTTAGTTATAGAAAAGCAATGTTTCATCCTTCTTGTTTACTGGTTTTTCTAAAGTGCCATTCCTGCAAGGCTTCAGGCACACATTCATAAAGCATCACACAGGTTCAAGGTGTGCACCTCAACCATCAGTGCAGCTTTGTTTTTCTGACAAGAACAAAACAATTCCAGCCTCCAGGAGCAGCTCTTACAGCATCCTCAGCCCTCGATCGGTGCTTTAGCCAAACAATACTGATTTTCTGGTGAAGGAATCTTTCCTCAGTCAGTAGTTTGGCATATGGCTGTGTATTTCAGAATTAGGCTGACGAATGTGGAGTGGCTCAGCTGGAGCCTTCTACTGCTTGTTCTTTAAGGGATTCAGTGCTAGCAGGTGATGGCTGTCTTTTGAGTGGTGTTCTGGTGGAGTATGTGACATGGTCGGTGATCTCTGACTACTCCAAAACCAATGGCTCCTTTTAATAAATTACAGGGGCTGCCAAGTGTGCAATTACCCTTACAGTCTAATTAAGTGTGCTGGAAGGATTTCGCTGCTGCAGGGTTTAAAACTTGTAAGTGCATCTATTAGGCTGTATCTTTGAAGCAGGTGAGTGGAAATGTCTGCTCCTTATGGGCAGGCTCTGCTCTGGGTCTCTTTAGAGAAACCAAAAATGTCTGTGTTCATGTAACCGGGCACCAATTAAGAGTCAGTAAATTCACTAGCCCTAGTAAAAGGTGTGAAGGGCTGCCCCCTAAGACAGTATTTGTATTTTATGGTATCCACTTCTTCAGCTCTGGTTATGATACACTTTTCTGTGTAGTTCTGCCCCACCTCTGAGCTTCTGTAAAGATATGCACAGGAGGGATCTTCAACAATCTTCTGTCAAGTGGGGATAGTATTGCAGTTCAAAGACTAAATATTTGAAGTCTTCTGAGGTGGAGTCAGCTGTGTTTCTTCTGTCATCTACTAACATCAGCAGTACATGTCTCTGTTCCTTCTATCATTTTGTAGGGTGGACAGTGTGGAGATGGATTGCAAGTCCGCAACTTGACGTGTGTGGTGCACGATGCATCTGTGTCAGCTACATCCAAACCAGTAGAAAATGCATTATGTGGTGAGCTGCCTCTGAAAGAGAGTGTGCTGCAGTTACCATGCTCTGTGCCTTGTCCAGGTAAAGTCTTCAGGAAGTCATAGTGCATTTCTACATAGAATCATAGAATGGTTCAGGTTGGAAGGGACCTCAAGGATCATCCAGCTCCAACCCCCTGCCATAGGCAGGGACATCTCCCACTAGAGCAGGCTGCTCAAGGCCTCATCCAGCCTGGCTTTAAACGTCTCCAGGGAGGAAGCATCCACAACCTCCCTGGGCAACC